>SJYT01034776.1:12310-62678 GCA_006410635.1 Cephalophus harveyi | reverse complement strand
CTTATGGACAAAAATGCATCTACTGTGACTCTGAGATGGCATTGAATGTATCAATCAATTTGGGAAATGTTTAAGAAAAATATTGAGTCTTCCAATCCACAAATACAAAATAGATCTCATTTATTTAATAAGATGTGTATAAGAGACAGTTCTTACACACTATATTTATGTACTTAGAAAATCCAAAAGAATCTACAAATAAACTCTTGGAATTAAGTGAATTTAGCAGAGCTGTTAGGTATTGACATAATGTCAATATACAAAAGTCAACTATATTTCCATATCTTACAAAACAATTAGATAATGGAACTAACAGTACCATTGACAATAGCATCAAAAATATTAGAAAAAAGTCTAAAGAAAGGTGAAAAGCCTCTATATAGAAAACTACAAAATATTACTTGATATTAAATAAATGAGATCTATTTTGTATTTGTGGATTGGAAGACTCAATATTTTTCTTAAACATTTCCCAAATTGATTGATACATTCAATGCCATCTCAGAGTCACAGTAGATGCATTTTTGTCCATAAGCTTGTTCTGAAAATCATGTGAAAATGCAAAGGTTGAAGCATAGCAAAGATAAACAGGAGGAAAATTGAAGGATACACACTGAATATCAACTTATCCCATGATCAAAATTGTATAATTTTGTACAAACAGAGCAATGAATGATATATCCTTTGAGAACCCAGGGGACCCACACATGTACCATCATTTCTGATTTCAGACAAAAAGTGCCACTTCAATGCAGTGGTGAAGACACCCTTTTTAATAAATGAGCTAGACCAACTGGGTATTCTGTGGAGGGGAGTTGACACCTCTGCGTATCATACCATAAAATAAAATTATTTCCAAGTGAATTGCACACCTAAATATAAAGGGGAAAAAGAGAACTTCTAGAAGTTTAAAGAGGGGAAACTTGTAGCTTTTGAGAAGGCAGGTCAAGTGCAAAAACAGGAAAAGCTAATGTTTGGTGACTTAAGTCAATGGTGGTTACTGTGGAGGGATAGTGACTGGACATGGGCATGAAAGAGCCTTCAAGCATGCTGGAAGTGGTGAGGAGAGTGTCTGCACATGAAAAACTCAGAGGTAAACCCTAAAGATCCATGCACTTTATGTAAGCTGTAAAGATAGAGAATCAAAACATCAAGGACATTCACAATATGCTTTCATTTTCTTGGACTTGTATGTCTGTTCAACTTTTCACATGTAATATTATGTAAATTTAAAATGTTTTTGCTTAAATAGGCTGTTTTTAAACAACAGAAATAAACAGATTGATTTCTTCATGCTCTACACAGAGTAGGGAATCAGCAACTCCTGAGAAGATGGGTTCCTCAAACACGGGGACGTTCATTCGTCTATAACGTCAGAGTCCACTGTGGACCTGGAGCGTGACCAGCATCGGGAAGGTGGACTGAGTGGGAAGGATGCAGGTTACACCACGACTCCCCTCTTCCTCTCCCACCCTCCAGTTAAGGGTGCTGCCAGGTGACAGGACAACCACACACCTCAAACCCACCCTCTGCCAGTTCTGTGACTGCAGACCAGTGACTTAACCTTCTGATGGGTACCTTGTCATTTGGAAATAAGGACACCTCACAGAGTCACGTATGTTCAGTAAACAGTCCCTGGACTCCAAGTCCCTGTCCCCAACCAGCACCTGACTAACTACCAGCGGGAGAGAAAGTTTGTAGCACGTGAAGTGGGTCTTGTTTGGGCACAGCACCACTGCCTAGCCACCTCTGAGCCTGAAGCAAAAGAAAATCAGTTCTATTCGTCTTTAGAATTGTTGAAAAAATATCTTGCTCATCATGGATTCTCTGGCAAAAGTTGTGGTTTTTAAAAATACTGTGTTAAAATACTATTTATCTTGATGACTGAGTTGTTTGGTTCCTCACTTGCCTCTCCCTGGTGCAGGCCTTATTTGGACAGTAAAGTTCTCCAGCCTGGGCCTTACAGATCCAGGCTCTAGGGAGTGTCGGGCAGCCACATGCTGGTCATGGCCCTGAGTGGTGATGCTGGCACCCAGGGTGATGAAGGAGGTGCACTGTGGGGGCCCTGCACAGGACCCAGAGGAGGAGGATGTATGGCTTTGACCCCCTGAAAGACCTGTGGCAGGAGTGCAACTCATCTGAGCTTGAAGGAGAACAGGGTCTAATTCTCTAGCAGAGTTGGCAGCCTCAACTGCCTTTGGGTCAGTGTGTCGGGAGGGTCTTCCTGTTCCCTGCCCCCATCTACCACCTGCCTTCTTCCAAGAAAGGAAGGACAGCTGAGTCACTCTTGGAAGCTCCTATTTACACTCTCTGTCCTTCACAGCATTTTACCCAGGATGTCAAGTAACCAGCATTGCTTTCCCAGGTTGTTCCCCAGACGGCCTGCTCCCTGGACTTCTGTGAACCAAAGAACTGGTCTCCAGCAGCTGCAAGCACTCAATATGCAGACAGACATTTAACAAATCTGATACCTCCAGCCTACCCACTGGAGGTAGTTACTCTGGGGCCTTCTAGAAGGCATCCCAGGGCAGTGAGGGTGGGACATGAACTCCATCAGGGGGACCCTGGGGATGAAGGTAATTCCCTGGATGGAAGAGAGGGGTTCAGGGTGAAGAAGAGGTTGTTAGGAGGTTGTATCTAGGTGGGCTTCCAGCCTTCTGTGAATCAGGGATTTTATGTGTTGCTTATTTTATTTTGGCTGCACTGGGTCTTTGCTGGTGCATGCAGACCCTCTCTAGTTGTGGTGAGTCAGGGCTACTCTCTAGATGTGTGCAAGGTCTTCTCATTGCAGTGGCTTCTCTTTTTGCAGAGCATGGGCTCGAGGTGTACGGGTTCAGGAGTTGTGGTTTGCAGGCTTAGTTACTCCATGGCCTGTGAGATCTTCCCAGACTAGGGACTGAACCCATGTCCCCTGTATTGGCAGGTGGATTTTTTACCCGTGGACCACCAAGAGAGTCCCTGGATCAGGAATTTTTTAAAATTACTCAGGTAATCATTATGGGGAAAGTACATGGATGACCACAAAATTTCTGAACAGAAGTCATAAGAGGGAGGTTACCTAACCAGATTTTGAACGTGTTAAAAATCAACAGTGTAGGTAAGAAACAAAATGATGAAGAAAAGAGCACATGAGAGTATTGGCTCATTTAAGTTTTTCAATCCAATGAGCAAAGAAGGCCTGTTATTATTTCAAATAATAAACTTCACCAAAGAGAAGAGAAGAGAAGGTATAGATAGGGTTAAAGTCACACAACTTTAAGCTACTGAACTGGCAGTCCAACCCAGGTAGCCTGGGTCCAGAAGAGAACAGAAAATCTGGAAACAGCTGGTCATTATGCTTTAGAATGCATTATGAGGTAATGATTGCATTTCATACTAGAGAGCATGGAAGAAGGGAGGCAGCATCTATTTACAGTGGATGTTGGATACTTAACACATTTTGGCCTACCTTTTGTTGGAAGGTCAGACCTCTATTAAAAATGAAACTTATGAAGAGTTTGCCCTGATTTAGAATACTTAAAATTATGTGCTTAAGAATGTAAGCTTTTGAGTCTTACATTTAAAGGAGGTCACTTATAGGTGGAAACTATTTTAAAATTCACTGGACCCATAAGAAGAGAACATAACTCTCACTCAGAGCTGGGTTGGGAGGCTCAAAGAAGACAATGTTTATAAATAGTAACTTCTTATCTGGCAGCCAACAACGAATTAGAATCATAACATTTGTTGAATTACATTTAAGTTTAATTTTATAATGTAGTTAGGTGGACGTTTTGGGTTCCACTGACATTTTAACTCACTGGTTAGAGATGGTGATGAACAGGGAGGCCTGGCGTGCTGCGATTCATGGGGTCGCAAAGAGTCGGACACGACTGAGCGACTGAACTGAACTGAACTGGTGCTTAATGGGTGGACGGCAACCAGGAATGTTGTCACTGAGCTCCCAGCTGGCCCTGGAGAAAGGACCTGGGAACGCATTCCCACAGCGGCAGGGTTTCCTGCAGCAAGCCTCTCATTGCTTCTGCTCTAGTATACTGCGTGGATGGGGGATGCTTCCTCCAACCCTGTTATCTGTGTTTTTTCTTTCACTTCTTGAAAAGAACCTTAAAAGGAGAAAAACCAATTATCTTTTTATAAAAAGTAGAAAACATGAATAAGCAAAAAGAGGAAAATTTAAAAGCCAAATAAAAATGATAAATTTGTCACCAGGTGGCAACCAATGTTTAACAATGTGGCATGTATCATTTCATGTCTGTACTTTTCAGATGCGCTCATAGCACTCACCTTGTTTTGTAACAGGCAGTTTTTGAGAAACAATGTATTGCTAGTAGGGGTCAGGAGGCACTCTTTGCACAACTACTAATTAACCTTCCTGAGCCCACCTTCTTTCTGGAGTTTGATGTATTTACCAAAAACTTCCACCAGATCTTGGATTGTTTCCAGATTGTGAACAAACACTGAAATATTTCTCTTTCTGCCAAAGTCTTGCCCATAAGCTCTGGTGTCAGAGAATTTTTGCCTCCACCACCATTTAAAAACCAACTTACAGGACTTCTCTATTGGTCCAGTGGTTAAGTATCCGGTTTGCAATGCAGGGGACACAGGTTCTATTCCTGGTTGGAGAACTTATATCCCACATGACTCAAAGCAACTAAGCCTGTCATAAGCTCTGGTGTCAGAGAATTTTTGCCTCCACCACCATTTAAAAACCAACTTACAGGACTTCTCTATTGGTCCAGTGGTTAAGTATCCGGTTTGCAATGCAGGGGACACAGGTTCTATTCCTGGTTGGAGAACTTATATCCCACATGACGCAAAGCAACTAAGCCTGCCCTCAGCAACTACTCAGCCCACCTGCTCTAGAGCCTGCAGCACACTCTGAAGCCCTGGTGTCACAATCAGAGAATTGTGCCAATAAATAAAAAAAACAAAAAACAAAAAAAACTCGCGGGACTTCCCTGTCAGTCAGTCCAGTGGTTAAGACCTTGCCTTCTAATGCTGGGGGTGCAGTCCAATCCCTGGTAGGGGAGGTAAGATCTCACCTGCCTTGGGAGGCCAAAAAACCAAAACTTACAACAGAAGCAATATTATAACAAATGCACTAAAGACTTTAAAACTGGAAAAAGAAAGATCAACTTGGAGTCTTCCTGGTCTCATCTCTAGGGCGCCTTCCAGCTTGCTGTGCAAAATTCACAAGACTGTAACCTGTACCGGGCAGACGCCAGGGCAGAGATGGCGGCAGTTGAGTGATTTCCCCTGCGTGTGGACCAGGGGCGTGGAAAACTCGCGTCCTGAGGCCCCCAGGATCACAGGAGGTGGGCTCTACAGGGGCCTCCCCAGGATCCCAGCTCATTAATCCCCCTCCCGCGCGACCTAGGCTGGGCTGCGGATCCCTCCGGGCACGAGGGGGAGGAGGGGAGTGTCTGTCCCATGGGCTTTGGCTCCGCAGAGCTTCAGGGGATGTTTGGGGTCAGCCCAGGGTCACAGCTTCCTCCTGCTGCAGGGGTTGGGGGTCGTGTCACCCTCTCCTCCAGCTCGGCCCTGCTGCTCTGGGGCCTCCGATGCCAGCTCCCCCCAAGATCTTGGCTTCCGTGCAGCCTCCCGCCCCCCAATCCCATGGACCCTCGAGAACTTCTAGGCTAAGAACTGCCAGAACCACTAGAACCCCCTGGCACCCAGGCTGATCCCCAGGTCCCCTGGATTTAGGAGGAGAGGTTGAGACCAGGGTCGTCGGGCCAGGTACTCAGGGATTGGCCAAGGCCTCGATACTTTGTAGCAACCGCACCTCGGAACAGCCTCCGGGTATTTGCGTGCTGAGCCTGGAAGCTGGGAACCGGGGCCTGGCTAGGGGGTGAGTTGGGGGTGTCTGGATGAAGGTGGGTGAAGGGGGCGTTCAGGAGGGAGTTTATGGGGTACGGTGACTGAGTTCGCGGTCCTGGGTGGGGGCCCAGGGAGGCCTCTTGGCCCTCACGGGGAGCAGGGCACCTGGAGAGGTGGGGCGGCGCAGGGCCACAGCCAGAGGGTGTCCAGGCAGGATGGCGCGATAGAGCCGTCTATCCCCGCGGAGCCGGGTCCCCTCAGTGTTCTGGGTACCCCTCCCCAACCCCAGGATCCTCTCCGTGTGAGTTTGGCCCTTAGCCTCCCCCCAGCCCTTCCTGGAGCCCGGTGGGGGGTGGGATGGGGCAGTCGGCCCCAGAGGAAACCTGGGTCCCTCGAAGGATGCGAGGGCTCGGACCTCCTGCCCGTCGTGCCGGGAAGCAAGGTGGGGCCCTGGGACAGGAGCCGGTGACAAGGCGCTGAGGCCCGGAGCGGCCACGAGGGTGCGTCTTGCGTCCCTTTCACACGCGCGTTCCTGTAGGTGGTACAGGGCGGCAAGAGCTGGAAACAGGCCAGACCCTTTGCCAGGGAGCGTGGCAAGTCTGTTCAGATTCTCACAGCTTGCGTGGAAAGTGGTTTGGTAGCATCTGCTAAGACACACCCTTTAATTTGGCTGCCAGCAGCCTGTTCCATAGTCCTCAGGTAGTTGGAACACAGGCCTGGACCTTATGTTTGAGAAAGTGCTCACTAGTGTGGGGCTGGGGAGGTGGTTACAGTTCCTCCTTCCGCCGGCTCCTTTTCGGAACCCAGTGGAGACTAGGGGTCCTTCCTCCAGTGCTGCCAGGCTAAGTATTGCCGTAAGGAAGCTCTCTCCGTCTGGTGTATATGTACACAGTCAGATTGTAGTTTTAAAATGTGAGAAGCAGAGGTGGTGATGTGGGCAAGGGGCATGAAGGGAAGAGAGGTTCCGGCAGTGAGGAGCGTGGAGGACTCTCACAGCCACAACACACAGCCAGGATCTGGGCTGTTGTGGGGACTCATGGGAAACTCGGCGGGTCCCTGATGCCCCTGCCTTCGCTCGCTGTTGCCACATGACAAGTACCTGTGGCAGGAGAGGCCTGGCAGACTTGGCTGAATATAGATGTGTGGTCAGCTGATCAGCACGGGCAGGCCATGGTCCTGACTTGTCGTCTTGTTTGCAGAGGGGCCCAACCCGCCTGGCGATGCAGAGCTTCCTGCAACTGCTGAGGGGAAACGGGAGCCCCAGCCTGCCCTTGCCGGAGCTGGTGACCCTTGCCGGCAGGCTGTGCCGGGACCTCCAGGATGACCCTGCCCAGGTGCAGCCCTTGGTCACAGCCGTGCTGGACAGCCAGTTCCGTCTGTACCTCTTGGACAATGCAGATGTGGCCCTGGTGTGCGCCAGCGTGCTGGCCCAGCGAGAGCAGCACCAGGCTGCTTGCCGGCTGCTGGAGGTAGAGCTGGTCTGTGAGATGGGGTTGGGGGGATGGGGGTGTGAAGAGAGGGGAAGCGGGCACCACCATCCTAAACATTACACCGATGCCCAGAGTCAGCAGGAGCTTGTGGAGAGGTGCCATAAACCAAGCCGGCATGGGCCACTCTCTTCTCTACTAAGTTTTAACTTGCCTGGTAACTGAAGATGAGATGGTCCAGTTTTGGAATCTTTGTGGTCCTGGCTTGGAAAGTTGGCATCCCAGTTGGTGAGACAAGCAGACAGACCCAGTCTCTCAGTCCCCTGGCTGTGGGTCTGCATTCGGGAGCTCTGAAATCACAAGTCTGTTTGTCAGTCCTCTGATGGCACTTTGAACCTCAGGTCATTTGACATGAAAACCTGAGCTATGTCCACATGAAGCCAGTGATGTCTTTATCCACTTTTATGTTACTGTGGTACATTTTACTACCCAAATATTGGTATGTTTGGTTGCACGATGCTGCCTGCCCAGATCAGACTGGAGTGGTGCAAATTCTGTAGTGTATACCTGTGTTACTTCCTAAAATGCGTGAAGTTCTGAATTCCAAACTATGTGTGGCTCGAAAGGTTTTAATAAGAGATTTGGGGGCCAGTGTTTCCCTTTTTCACTCCATATGCATGTATGCATGTACATCTATGCATAAGTCATGCTGAGTTTACTTTCAAGATACTCTGTTCTTTCAGTTCTTTCTATTTCTGCTCCCTCTCCCCCAAGCCCTGTGGCATCCACCTTTCTCCCTCCCCTGCCAGCCCCCCGACCATAACCCATGTTCTCTCCTGCTCCCTCCATCTGTTCCTCACCTAGCAGCCAGGGGAGTTTTAAGACTGCAGATGGGAGCATGGTGTGTGCTGAGGTGGTGGCCCCAGAGCCTGCCATCAGTGCTGGCTTGCTCTCCAGTCTTTGGACCCCTCCTGCCCCACTTTGTCATGCTGGCTTTCTTGCTGTTTCTGGAACTCCTGAGAACTTCTTCTTTTGAATTTTGCAGGTGTCATTTCCTCTGCCAGAGGCTGGAGCCCCATTCTGTGTGGCTGGAGCTTTCCTATGTGTCTGGTTTCTGCTTTAAATATCACCCTGTACAGCTAGTGCCTCCCTTATTGTCAAGGATATAAAGGAGCCCTCATCCCCCTCTATGGTCCTTCCTCAGCTCATAAGTAGAAATCTGTATATATTTCAAATCTGTATATATTTCTGTGTTTTGTCTGCCTTCCGTCCTGCACTGCAGGCCCCGGGAGCAGGGGGCGCATCAGTTCTGCTCATTAACGGATCCCCAACACCTGAAACCTAAGAGAACTCAGATTTCCAGTGATGTCAGACGAAATGGATGAACACACAGAGTTGTCATAGCTGCTGTGTAGGCAGTCAAGGATGAAATGTGATGCAGAACTCCCAGGAGAGGGACTATAACTCACTCGGGATTGTCTCGAAATGCCTCTGAGAAAGTGATGTGTTCTGAGACCTGAGAGAAGCCATGGGGCCACCATCTCAGAAAAGGGCGTTTCCTGCCCAGGGCCGCTCATGCAGGTGGGAAGGTCCCAGGTGGTTTTCCTGCCCATAGGTTGTGCCCTGGGTCTGCTGCTTTATCCTGGGAGGAGACTGCAGGCTTCGACCCAGCAAAATGGGCTTTTTGTTGCTGTGGAGAGAAAGCTAAACGATTCTCAGCACCTCCTTCACCAAAATGGTCCTGGAACACTGGGGTTAAAGCACAGGGGCTGTGTCTAGGCGAGGCCTGTCCTCCTCATCCTTGGCCATCTCAAAAGTCTGGTCACATGACCACGTCCCACTGGGTCTGGGAGCCATCAGTGGTGTGACCAGGACCCCTTCATCTCTTTCAGCTCAGAATGTGCTCTCTGAGACCCAGGGACCCACCCAGCTGGTGGGAAAGGGCTCTCATACAAGGCAGGGCTCACGCCTCAGGCCCTTCAAATCTGATCTTTCATATGGTCCTTAGCGCAGCTCTGCCTCCTGTGTGCCGTGGTCATAGCCCAGAGGTGGATTTCCCTTTGCCTGCCCCCACCTGTAGGGGGTAGAGGAGAACTGTGCCCCTCCCAAGGGCTCCTTGATGGGAACTGGAGCCCAGCCATGGAGCTCATGCCCTCACCATTGGGCGCCAGTCAGCGGCTGGTCTTGGGGCTCAGGCAAGTGGATGACAGGGCTCCAGGGCAGGGGAGGGTGCGGATCTCAGGAGGCTCTTGTCCACAGGGGTGCCAGGTGCCGGGCGGCAGCCCCAAGCTGGTGCAGCTCTGGAATGACATCCACTACCGTCTGGCCAGGAAGAGGCTCGGTGTGTCCACGCTGACGCCGGTGCAGAAGTTCCGGTGCAGGAAGAGGTATGCGCTGGTCTTGGCGCTTATTCCCAGGGGCTCGTGAGGGATTTGCCTTCCAGAACCATAGAAGGGCTGAGGTGAAGTAGAGGGAGGGAGGTGAGGTGAAACAGTGATGTCAGTGCCCAACACTGAGCCACCTCTCCGCCTGCTTGGCTGTGGGAACACTGTCCCACCTCTGCCCACAGGGCAGGACAGAGAGCCATTCCCAAGACCCAGAGCAGGAGCCGCTGCCTGTCAGTGAGGACCTTGCAGGGAGGGAGTCAGCAGGTGGGCACCCTGACCTCACTTTCCTCCTGCGGGTGGAGGGATGCCCCTCATGTCAGCTAGTCTCCATGGTCAGGCTCTGCCAGTGGCCTGGCTGGGATTTCAGCGCAGCTCCTCAGGGCTGCTGCTGCTGCTGCTGCTAAGTTGCTTCAGTCGTGTCCGACTCTGTGTGACCCCATAGATGGCAGCCTACAAGGCTCCCCCGTCCTTGGGATTCTCCAGGCAAGAACACTGGAGTGGGCTGCCATTTCCTTCTCCAATGCATGAAAGTGAAGTCGCTCAGTCGTGTCCGACTCTTCGCGACCCCACAGACTGCAGCCTACCAGGCTCCTCCGTCCATGGGATTTTCCAGGCAAGAGTACTGGAGTGGGGTGCTATCGCCTTCTCCGCCTCAGGGCTGCAGGACCTTTTGAAGACAGATAGGCTGGACACTACTGAAGCGACTTAGCAGCAGCAGCAGAGATGAGGGTGCTATAAGCACCATGTGAGATGTATGTAGTGCTTAGAACAGTGGTCCCAATCCTTTTGGCACAAGCGGCGGGTTTTGTGGAAGACAATTTTTCCGTGGACCAGTGCATGTGCAGGGGCAAGGGGGATGGTTTCGGGATAACTCAAGTTTATTACAGTTATTGTGCACTTTACTTTTATTTACTTCTATTTACTTCTAATTCTATTGTGCACTTTACATCAGCTTTACCTCAGATCATCAGACATTAGATCCCAGAGATCATCAGACATGGGGACCCCTGGTTAGAAGACAGTCTGGCACATGATAGCTGTTGAACAGATGTTAGTTAACAATCACCACCATGACCATAATCAGCACTAAGTAAACATTACGACTGCCAGTTATAACCATCACCATTATCACTATTCATGAATGAGGACACCGAGACACAGACAAATTAGTGACTGCCCTGGTTACACACTAGAGAGACGCAAAGGCAGGATTCCAGCTTAGACGTAGAGGCTGCAGAGCCTTAGTTCCTTATTTGGGTGTTCTCCACTGGCCAGAAGGGACTGCAGGTCTTGCTCTGAGCTCCTGAAAGCCCAGGTGACAGGAGTTGCTGAGCCAAGGGCCTGGTTGATGGAGGAAGAGATGGATGGATTCCTTTTGGATCAGACAGAATTTTTCTCACAGTCCCCACCAAATATGTCCCCAAAGCCCAGAAGTTAATCGGCCTTGGGGTTGTCAAGGGTTGCAGTCAGTCCCCTCCCTATAGGTTTTTAGGGCCTGCCTGAGGGTGGTTCAGCAAGTGACTTGGGGAGCAGTGTGCCGTGTTTGTGAAGAGGCCCCTAGGGCTCTCCTGGAGCTGCATTTGGATGTAGATGACGGACCAGAGACTGGGGAACAAAGCAGATCTCCTAAGGCAGAGCAAGGAATGCCAGACAGGACAAGCTCAGTAGAGGGCTGTGGCTCGGTGGTCCTTTGTTGTGGTGGGGGCTGCAGCACAGGGCCACAGAACCTGAGCGAGGCCTGAGCACAGGGCACTCTCTGGGTGGGAGGAGGGGTGATACACATTACAGCTGGGGGTCAGCACAGGAGCAGAGACAGGAGGTGCTTGGAGGTTCTGGGAGAGGCCGTGGCTGGGGAATGGGTTGTGTCAGGATGGACTCAGGAGGATTTGCTGATAGGTTGAA
The DNA here is from genome assembly GCA_006410635.1 of Cephalophus harveyi. Lineage (NCBI taxonomy): Eukaryota > Metazoa > Chordata > Mammalia > Artiodactyla > Bovidae > Cephalophus > Cephalophus harveyi. The sequence continues at coordinate 51,142 of SJYT01034776.1, read as the reverse complement.
TGTATTGGAGAAGGTAAGATGATAAACCCAGGCTCGTGGCCTGATTGGCTTGGACGTGGAGTTCTCTCACTGGGACGGGCAGGACAGGCTGGGGGAAGATGTGAGAAGTGGGAAACTGAGCTTCACTGGGATGTATGGGTTGTATTCTCGACCTTCATGGGAATTTTTCAATTGGTATTTGGATATCAAATCTTGTAGAAAACCGGTGTTGTTCACTTATATGTCATTTAAAGAAAATTGTTTATTTTTGCCTCTGCTGGGTCTTCGTTGCTGTGCAGGCTTTTCTTTAGTTGCAGTGAAAGTCGCTCAGTCGTGCCCAACTCTTTGTGACCCCACGGGCTACACAGTCCATGGAGTTCTCCAGGCCAGAATACTGCAGTAGGTAGCTGTTCCCTTCTCGGGGGATCTTCCCAACCCAGGGATCTAACCCAGGTCTCCTGCATTGCAGGCGGATTCTTTACCAGCTGAGCCACGAGGGAAGCCTATGAATACTGGAGTGGGTAGCCTACCCCTCCTCCAGGGGAACTTCCCGACCCAGGAATCAAACCAGGGTCTCCTGCATTGCAGGCGGATTCCTTACCAACTGAACCATCAGGGAATCCTTAGTTGTAGTGAGTGGGGGCTCCTCTCTGGTTGTGTTCTACGGGCTTCTCATTGTGGCTTCTCTTGTTGCAGAGCATGGACTTTAGGGTGCTTAGGCCTCAGCAGTTGTGGCTCCCAGCCTCTAGACTCTAGAGCACAGGCTCAGTAGTTGTGGTACATGAGCTAGGTTGCTCCTTGGCATGTGCATTCTTCCCAGACCAGGGATCAAATCCGTCTCCTGAATTGGCAGGCAGATTCTTTACCACTGAGCCACCAGGGAAGCCCCCTGTCATTTTTTCTTTTGCAAAAAATTCCATTATACAGTCAGTAAAGCAGATAGCATAACCCACCTCAATATCTTCATCATCCAGCTTCAGCAGTCAGGGCCACTGCTCAGTGAGGGGTGCTGGGAACCCTGATGAGAGTGTGGAGTGTGGGCCCAGGCACCACCAGGCCCCTCCCTGCTCAGGGGTTGGATCCAGGGCCTGCAGCACACAGTGGGGAGGAGGGTGGCCGGTGAAAGAAGAATCCAGGGGGGCACAACAGGTGCATCCAGAGGAGCAGGGGTCTGTTACCACCTCCTCAGTGTCCTCCTCTAGGAATCCACCACCTGCCTCCCTCTGCCCTAACGGCCTCAAGAGCCGGAACTTCCCCAGAGAAGTTCGCCAGAAGCTGGAGGACTTTGCCTCGGGCGTGAGCACCAACCCCAGCAAGGCTGAGCGGGTAAGAGCAGATATGAGCATGGCCAGGCACCCTCCCCTTCGCCAACACTCCCTGTCCTTAGGGAAGGCCCACCCTTGGTTGGTTCACCCCCACTATTAGGTGGGGGACTAACACCCTTGGGGGACTGCCACCCTTAGGTGACATCACCACCTTAGGGGGTAGATCCACACCCTCCCTAGTGGCCTATCTGCCAGGGCGATGGTGGGCTCTGACCACCCTGAACTCCCTTGGGGATGACGCCCTTTGGCTAGCAGCCCCTGCATGTCTACCCTGCATAGGTTGGGGAGTGAGTTTCATTACAGGCATATTAATACCCCGTCAGCTGGTGTGACTTCAGGAGACACTGAGCACTTGCTGAGGCTGGGGCTCCAGCAGGAGGAGTGGAGGGGGGCGCCCTCCAGGAGCAGGTGGAGGGGGCAAGAGTCTGCCCCCTCAGATCCTGCTGCTCAGAAAGCTGGCTTGCTCTCTCCTCCCCGCGTCCAGTCAGCTGGGCTCCCCCAGAGCAGGGCGCTGTGGCCGGTGGTGCCAGTTCACATCTGAGACGTGCCTGGTTGCAGGGTTGGTCATGGCCAATATGTTCTGGCACGGGTGGGTGGGGGGTCAGTGGTTGGGTGGCACCTCGAGAGGATCTGGTTTGTCAGCTGCTCGGAGCCATCCTGGCAGTGAGTGACTGTCGGCTGGGTGGTGGCTTGCCCCCTTTGTGCCCCGGCTTCTTGGCTTGGGAGTGGGCTGGGGTAGTGGCGGGTTGTTTTGGGGCAGGAGGACCTGGCCTCTGAGACGCACCTGACCACGGAGCAAGTCTACAACTGGTTTGCCAATTACCGGCGGCGCCAGAGGGCCTTGATGCAGCGTGCGGCACCAGCCCCAGACTCAGCAGAAGACCTCACGTCGGGGGAGGCGAGTCGGCACCTCCCCCAGCAGCCAACAGACCACCCCCACCTTGGCTCTGGGCTTGTGGACAGGCCTCAGTGGTCAAGTGAGTGGCCCCTCTGACAAAACCTGTATCCAGGACCAGCCAGGCCCCCTCCTCCAGCCCCAGTCTGCACATTCAGCACCTCACCCTGTGGGAAGTGAGATCACTGATGCTAAGGGTCAGGTTGGGCTCAGGGTGGTCCAGGTGGGCTGCAGAAGCATTTTGCGTTGAGAGATTACTGTGAGGTCAGGCCCAGGAGTCAGGGAGTTGAGCCAAGCACCAGAATTGGGGTGGCCTGGGTTCATAACTGTGGGTTTCAGTTCAGACCAAAGACATATCAAGGGTCAAACAGAGAGCAGCAGGCAGCCAGCATGACTGCTCTCAATCTGCTGGGAAGGAGGCTGGGACTCCAAGCATCACCCAGCCTCCCTTCCTGTCTGATCGGCTTTTAGCAGGACCTGAGAAAAGTGGGCCTCTACAGACCCTGGAGACCACCCAAGGGCCGTGGGAGCCGCTGGCTCTGACCCCAGACTTCTCTGGAGACGAGACTATGCCCAAGTCACTGGCTCCCAGGTACTGCCACCGCACATAGGCCAGGGCAGTTCAGTTTCCCACTCTCAGTGGGAGACCAGGAATGGAGTGGGCATAGGAACCCCAGCCAGACCCTGGGACCTGGTCTGTGATGGCTGAGGGCAGAGACAGCTGTGACCCCAGGTAGGAGGGGGAGCCACTGGCAAGGAACCCACATCATGTATAGCACACATGCTTCCTAGAGCCTGACTCACAGCCTGACTTCATGTAAATTTCGGAGAATGGGGAAACAGAAAAACACGCAGACCTATCTCCTAAAGGCAAACGGCCTTCCTCGTGGTTTGTTTATCTCTAGCATTTGGTGTGGTTGGTATATCTCTAAGTTAGTAACCACTAAGTTAATAAGTTCCTCCCACAGCCCAGGCAGTGTCTCACCTTACCTGCCGCTCCTATGACGATGCACAGACTGCTGTGAGAAGAGTGCTGGCCAGCTGGGGGACTGAGTCTGAGCAAGGGGTCATGTTCATGCTGTATAAGCCATCAAGCTGTGCCCACTTTTCCCTGTTATCCTTGTGTTACTAGCATCTCTCATGACATTACCTGGGCTGACACCTCCCATTCAGGCCAGCTCTACCCAGCCATGTGGCCTTAGGCAAGTTCCCATGACCTCCTGGTGTCTCACTTTTCTCATCTGTGAAATGGGGACAGTGATAAGCCCTGCCATGCAGGTCATCACACAGATTATAGAGGTGGGGAGTTGTTAACAAAAGCCCAGGAGCGCCATCTGAGATACAGTGAGCATTTGTGAAATATAATTCTTCGAATTATTAACTTCTGCATAATAGTCCTTTAAGTCCACCTTCGTATAGTCACTCAACTGTTAGGTTGTTCCTAACCATTTTCAGCTTTCAGTATTGCAGAACAATACTTCATTGAAAGCACTTGTAAATAAACTGCTAATGTATCTTAGGTTTCTAGCAGTAATATTTTTTACTCTTGCAGCGTCAGGGAGGATGGTGAAGGCAGCATGACTGGGAATGTGGTGGGCCCCACAGCCGTCTGAGCCCAGATTCCCAGGCTGAGCTGGAATGTCCTCCCAGGCCCCCCACCCTGGTGTGAGGGAGCCTCTGCCCACCAAGGGGTGGTGTTCCCTGTGTCCCCAGGTCTCTGCAGGGTGGTGAGATACACCAGGAGGGACCTAACCATGATCCTGCCACTTTGCCCCCTGTCTGCTCTGGCCCTGGTCTCTGTCCTCTGGCTGCTGCCAATGATGTGCTGGACCCCTCTCTGGCTGCCCCTGAGTCGTGGCTGATGTCTCTCGCACTGGCATCCTCCGAGGAAGTTTCCTTCCAGACTGGGCAGCTGATCCACAGTCATGGGCTGGACCTCACCATGCGCCCTACAGACGCTGCTTTGGCTGTGTCCTTTGCTGCCCTCAAGGAGCCCAGCCCCACAGGTGGGTCCACTCTAGACAGACCACGTGTTTCTACATCAGATGCTTTTGACAATTTGTATCTCATTTGAAGGGGCAGGATTTTGAGGGGCAAGGACTTTCTGCTTGAATCCCATGTAGTTCATTAGACCCATAAACCAGTGCAGTTGGAACAGTCTCCTCCCACGAATAGCTGGATGTTTTTTTCATTTATTTTTGTTTTCAAAATAAAATGTGTACGTGACTAAAAAATAGGATAGTGAGGAAAGAGTTGAAATGGAATGGCTGCAAGCCCTGATCCAGTCCCCATGACTAACTTGTCCACATCTGCCAGCACAGAGGAGGGCTGAGCTGCTTGGACTTCTACCCTCTTGTCCTGGTTTCTTTCTTGGTTGTAACTGTAGCTTTACGTACCCTTAACAAAAATGTATTCAGGTATATATTTTGTGCACCAAACATGACAGCATCTTGTGACCTCCATAAGGAGGATATTGGCACTGAATTCAGCCTGTCACCTAAATTTCTTAGTCTTCTGTAGTTATGCATGCATGCTAAGTCGCTTCAGTCGTGTCTGATTCTTCGTGACCCTATGGACTGTAGCCCGCCAGGCTCCCCCATCCTTGAAATTTCCCAGGCAATACTGGAGTGGGTTGCCGTGCCCTCATCCAGGGGATCTTCCTGAGCCAGGGATCAAATGCATCTCTTATGTCTACCTGCATCGGCAGTCTTTACCACTAGTGCCACTTGGGAAGCCCTCTTCTGTGGTTATATATATATATGTCTTATTATAGTTTCTTGTTGCTTTCCTTTTTTCTTACATTGTCTGCTTTTGTCACGTCCTTAGCTTCTCCCAATATTTCAAGCATCACCTCTGAAGACTTGTTGCTGGGAGCCTCCTTCTCCTTGTCCCCATCCAAGTACAGTCTCCCTAGGCCTGGGATGGAGCCATTATCCTGAGAGCGCCTGGGTTTGCTTCAGTGTTGAATCTTAGTTTCCCCACCAGGGATCAAACCCACTTCCCCTGCGTTGGAAGGTGAACTCTTAACCATTGGACCGCCAGGGAAATTCCACTTCAGTGTTTCCTTAATTGCAAGTATTCTCCTTTCTTTCTCGACTCTTGTTATGTTAAAGAATGTCTGTAACTTTACAAGAAAGCGTGACTGCAGGTAAATTTTCTGATTCCTTGCATCTTCTGAAGTTGTCTTTAATCTTCCCTCATGCTTGATTAACGATTTGTCAGGGCCAGAATTCTGAGTTCAAAATACTTTTTTTCCTTAGAAATTTGAAAGCAACATATCATTACAGGATCCAGTGTTGTCATTTTAAGTCATTCTGATTTTTACATGTTTTACATATTTTTCCTTTCTTGAAGCTTTTTATTTTTTAAGTCTTGGTGTTCTGAACTTTCACAGTAATGATTCTAGGTGTGAATCTTTTAAAATCACTGTGTTGTTAAGCCTTTCCATTTAAAGAGAGAGCAAGGTCTTCTTTAAGCTCCCGGCACTTTCTGTAATATTCTTTGATAGTTTCCTGATAATTTCCTCCTTCCAGTTCTCTCTTTACAGCACAAATGTTATTTGGATGTTGGAAATCCTGGGCCAATCTCCCAAAATGCTTACCTTTAAAAAAGTTGCTTTTTATTGTATATGCTTTTGTCTTAAACTCTATCTTCTGATTCTCTTAAAAAAAGAACATTTATTTACTTATTATTGCTGCTCTGGGTCTTGCTTGCAGGCTTTCCCTTGCTGCAGTGAGCAGGGGCTACTCTCTAGTTGCAGTGCCTGGGCTTCTCATTGCAGTGGCTTCTCTTGTTGCAGAGCACGGGCCATAGGTGCACGTGGGATTCAGTAGTTGTGACTCAGGAGTTTAGTTGGCATGTGGAAAATTCCTGGACCAGGAATCAAACCCATATCGCCTGCCAGATTCTTAATCACCAGACCACCAGGGAAGTCCTGTCTTCTGATATTATGACCGTTATGTGTTTTAAGACAACTCCAAGCTCTCTTAACTCTGATTTTCCTTTCTTCATAGATTGTGTTACTTTTTATAGATGCAATATCTATACCTCTCTGAGTATCCTGCTTACAAGCTTCAGTAAATATTCTTTGCTGCCTGAAGGAGGAAATGTTAGGATGGTGGATTCAGGTCCTTCCTTGGAAACGGGAAGAGGTGGGGCCTGAAAGTGGAAGAGCCTGGAGACTTACTTCTCTGAGGCAGTTTTTCCTTCTGAACAGATTGGTTTTTCATTTCAGAAACATTTTCCTGTCCATGTGTACTAACAAGGCTGGAGTCAGGACAGGCAGTGGCCAGCCTCATACTGGGAAGAGGGGAGCTGGTCTTCACACCATGTCGAGCATATGTGAGGGGTGATGTTCTCTGGGAATTGGTGAGCTCCCTGCTGACTGCCTGAGCACCTCATTTTCCTTCCCTCTCTGCAAACTCCTCAGGATCCTTGACCCCTGCTTACGCCCTGGCTTCCCTTCAGACACCCCACCCACCACCATGGCATTGGACGTGTGCCCTGCATCTGCCGAACATGGACCCCTCCCACCTGCTAATTGCCCTTCCCATGACACTCCCTTTGTTCTAGGCTCGGGGCTTTTTATTTCCCTTACTCTTAGAGGAAGAAGCTATAACCCATTGATCTATTCTGTGTGAATTGAAATGTTCAAATTTGCACTTACCCATATTTCATGGACCTCAGAGTATCTTTGAAGTTCTGTGGAAAGAAGATACAACGGAGGCGGAGGCAGTCATACAGCAAATGGGTCAGCAGGTCTGAGCAGCTGACAGATGAGATAGTTGCTCTGGCAGACAGGAGGGAGGACCATTGTTTGGGGTCTGAGATCAGGACGCTTGCTAGTTTTATTGGCCAGATGGACTTAGGGCACAAATGGACCTTCCTTCTTAGCTTACTTTGCTCCTAAATGTCAACCTGGAACTGATCGAGTCCATGTGGTTTTCCTTTTTAGAGTGAAAGGCACCCTGAGAGATTTTCTACAACATTTTAAGTAAAGAGAAAGGGTGGGGCAAGGGAGTAACACCTCGCACTGCCATGAAGTCAAGGTGAAACCCAAGGAAAAAGGGGAGGGAAGCGGCGGGTGGCTGGGCTCAGCCTGTGGTGAAGCAGGGAGGCACCGAGGAGTCTGTCCTCACATGGCAGTGGTGAATGTGGGCAGATTTGGATACTGAGTCTTTGTTGGGCTGGTGTGAGGTCTAGAATGACAAAAACTTGAAGCCAGTGAAATCTGACATTGTTTTGGTCTCTGGAAGCCTGAAAAAGCCACTGAGATGGACAGAAGTGGCTTCTCTTTCCTTAACGTGGAGCTGAGGCCGGGGGCTGGCAGACTGGGCGCTGCCTCTCCACGGACCTCTGTGTTGGGCTGCACATGGGCTGTGCTTCCGGCTCCCAGCTCTGAGTTGTGAGGGTTTCCTCCCCTGCAGGATTCGCTGACCCTCCCAGCATCAACCCCCAGGGCACATACCTGGAGGAGGATCCCGGTTCCTGCAGTGGCCAAGCAGAACAACAGGCGGGCAACCTCCGGGTGACCCAGCCCCCGGCACAGGCTCCCAATTTCATCCTCACCCAGAGGTAAGTGCAGAGCCACCGGGCTCAGGTAACACTTCCTACGGGCCACGCATGGGGTGGTGCCTGGTCGGGAGACTCACCATTTGCCACGGGGCAGATGAGGTCTTTTCCTTATGGATTTCTGGAAACCTCAACAGCTCCCCCATCCTACATGATCATACTTTTTCCCACAGACAAAAGAACACTTGGAAGCACGGGAGCAGATACAGGCATGTGGATGGTGCTTCCCCAGAGGTCTCCCTGGGCTCTAGCAGCCTCTTTCAGGCATTTTCTTTTCCCCAAAGATTGTTTCAGTTTCTGGACAGCATCAAGAGCCTGCTTTTATATTCCAAATTATAATTTTAAAGGAGCTTTGGAGGGCTGTGAATAGGGGATGTGCTGCAGACTGTGGCATGGGGGCGTGACAGTGGTTCAGATTTCACAGGACGAGAGTGTTGGGCCTCTGGTGAAGGGGGAACCTATGATACAGGGTCACAGGACAGGGTCCCCAGGGTTTGGGGTCTCCCAAATCTAGGAGCTGAAAATCAGGTGCCCAGTGAGGGCAGAATTACTGGGGGACATGCGAGAGGAGGGGAGTAGCCTCCTGAGGAAACAGGCTCTGCCTGTGGAAACAGCCAGATGATGTGGGTTTATGAGCAGAAGCCGTATGGAGTGGAGCAGCCACAGGGCCCCCTCGGGGCTGCTTGGACTCTCCACTGGTTTTCTCACTCTTGGACTCCAGTGCTCCAGCTCATCTTTGTTCTGATCTGATAACCTTGATTCCTTATTTAAAAACAGCTTCGCTGGGGCATAAAGTAAGCCATGTTTAGATGGTACAAATGACAGTTTTCTGAATGTGACTTATGTATTCATCACAAACCATAACTATGCTTTAGGTCATGGGCCACAGAGCTGTTTCCATCTGCCTCCCCCTCTCACCCCCACCTCCCTGGGACCAAGAATCTGCTTTCTTTAGCTGTATTTTCTAAGAATTTCATGAGTGAAATCATATGAAATTTGAATTGAGGCCATATAATTTGAGGGCAAATTTGAGGCCATATAATTAAAAAAGGGCATCTGCCCTTTTTTAATTATATGGCCTCCTTCACTCAGCCTGACTGCTTGAGACCTGTCCCTACTGCTGTGTGTATCAACACCCCACCTCTTGTGTGTATCAACACCCCTCCTCCTGTGTGTATCAACACCCTTTCTCCTATGTGTATCAGCACCCCTCCTCCTGTGTATATCAGCATCCCTCCTCCTGTGTGTATCAGCACCCCTTTCTCCTGTGTGTATCAACATCCTTCCTCCTCTGTGTATCAATACCCCTCCTCTTGTGTGTATCAACACCCCTCCTATTGTGTGTATCAACACCCCTCCTCCTGTGTGTATCAGCACCCTTCCTCTGTGTGTATCAGCATCCCTCCTCCTGTGTATATTAGCACCCCTTTCTTCTGTGTGTATCAACACCCTTCCTCCTCTGTGTATCAACACACCTCCTCCTGTGTGTATCAGCACCCCTCCTCCTATGTGTATCAGCATCCCTCCTCCTGTGTGTATCAGCATCCCTCCTCCTGTGTATATTAGCACCCCTTTCTCCTGTGTGTATCAACACCCCTCCTCCTATGTGTATCAGCACCCCTCCTCCTGTGTGTATCATCACCCCTCCTCCTATGTGTATCAGCACCCCTCCTCCTCTGTGTATTAACACCCTTCCTCCTCTGTGTATCAACACCCCTCCTCTTGCATGTATCAACACCCCTCCTCCTGTGTGTATCATCACCGCTCCTCCTGTGTGTATCATCACCCCTCCTCCTGTGTGTATCAGCATCCCTCCTCCTGTGTGTATCAGCACCCCTTCCTCTTTCTTGCTGAGTCCTAGTCTTGGTATGGATTGACATCACGTGCTGGAGGCATTTGGGAGCTCCTGGTTTGGGTTTGGTGTGTGCCTTGCCGCACGCATGGTGGCCTGCACGTTTGCTTTCATGTCTCTGGGGTGTATACACCTAGCAGTGGGGTGACTAGGTCACAGGGTAGCTGTGGTTTGACTTCAAGGACCTGCATGACTGTTGTCCTGAGTGGCTGCACCTATCTCCTGTCCTGCTCCCCGGCTGCTCTCCTTGATTTGGTTCTAAGGACCTTTTGACCTCTTCATGCCTCAGGCCTGTCCCTTTGTGACCTTCTCTTCCTTTACATCTCTGCTCACCACCCCCTCTTCTGTGAGCTTGCCCTGATGTGCTTGCTCCCTGACTCCCTGAGCCACCTGCTTAAGGTGTCCTGAGGCCCCTCCAGCATCCTGCACACCTGAGTGCCTTGCAGGAGGAGGCTGTTCCCAGTGACCCTGTCACCTGGAAGGGCTTCAAACAGGTAGAAAGCTTTCCGAGTATGGGACTCACTGGGGACAGCGTGACCCTCAAATAGGGCCTGGCAGAGGGCCTGTCCTGACACCGTCCCTTTTCCAGCCCCTCAGACCTGACTCCGGCCCCACCAGGCTTCCCTAGCCCCATGTCTGCCATGGATCTGGGCCAGCCCTCTCCCTCCAGCCAGGTAAGACCCTCCTACAGGCACTGTGGGCTTCCTTCCTGACTCCTGGGTCCCCAGCTTGGGTCTTCAGAGTGACTAAAATGGGCAGAGCTGAACATGAGCCAGGGATGTCTGGAGGCCAGACTTAAATGTAAGGGGAGCTGGGAGGCAAGGGTCCTGGAGCAGGGTTTCCTACTGAGTCCAGAGGGGTGAGTCCCAGGGTCAGGAGTGCCAAGTGGGAGGGCAGAACTGGCAGAGGGTGTCTCCGTGTGTGACACTGTGTTGGCTTCCCAGGTGCAGTGGCCTGATGGGCAGACCTCCAGCGATGCCTTCTGGGGAGCCAGGATGCTCCTGGAGCTTTCAGCGGGTAGCCTGGGCTGAGCTGCCCCTTGAGAGCCTGGCCAGTGCTCCAGGGGAGCAGCTGTGGACATCCAGCAACTCGAGTACCAGAGCTTTATCCCTACTGAAGAAGGAGGTCCCCAGAGCTTCCTGGGGGTTCTACTGAGCTCCCCATGCCCTGTTTGAATAGTTTGGTTGTCAACTTTCTGTATTGGAAGAAGCATCTGAGAAACATTCCTGAAGTCAGAAGTCAAAGGTGGGTCTGTTCTATGCAGGCAGATTGCAGTCAGGTTCCAGGGTGGGTTCCGGGCAGTGAAGGCCTTTCTCAGAGAGGGGATGTTGCCCTTTGGGCCTCCCACCTGTCCTGTGACAAGGCCAGACTTCTCCTCCCAGTAGATGTGGTGAGTGAGGTGTGGGCAACCTCTGGCATTTCTGAGTCTGGGGTTTGCATAGAGGCATGTGCACTAGGGGAGAGCCTGCTAGGCTGGGGCAGGAGGCAGGGGCGGTGCCTTGCCCAGGGTTGTGATTCAGTGTGTTTGCCCAGCAAATGTTCTGTTCAATTAAAAGTTTAATGTTCTGACTCCCTGCCCTTCATTCATTTAACTGTCCTGGACACCTGCCCCTCTCAAGCCAGGCCCACATTTCACAGTGTGAGGGCACTAATCCATGCATCAAGACTCTGGGGATGGACATTCAGATCCTTTCCAATGGCTCTGTTTTATCAGCAGTATCACATGGGCATCTCTGCCTTCTGCCTCTCACCTGGTGTTATGCCCTGGGAATGAGAAATTGCCCTTGAGATGGAAGCAGTGGGCAGGGAAGCACAGGCCCCAGGGCTGGGCTGGCTGCAGCTCCTGGTCCTCCTGCAACACGCTTGAATGGGAACTTTGACAACTAGGACTGTCACCTCAAGGAACGGGCCCTTGACCCCCCTTGCCTTCCCATCATGTTGGCTGACAGAGGTAATATCGTGGGTAATAGAGTCAGGTTTGTGCCCTTGGGGCTCACACGATAGTGGGGGAGGCAGAGGAATAAAGGGACACTTCCAGGTAGTTGCTGGAAGGTGGGGTGAAGTAGGGAGCTGTTGAGAACCAAGAACACTTGAAGAGACCCTGTGAGCTTCCCTGGAGGGGACGTCTCAGCTGAGACTGCCTGTGCTCAGCCCCCACAGCCCTAGGGCCCCCACGCTCACTGTTCCCCCCCGTAGCCCCATCCCGTCCCATCGTCATCCCCAGAACCGCAGGGCCGAGTGTCAGGAGTGACAGATGTGCAGCTCAGACGGCCACTCGCCTTCTAGGTCCCTAAAACTAGGGCCTTTCAGTTTTAAAACATTTATTTGGAAACAGTCGAAAACTTAAGAAAATGTTGAAAATGGAAAACAGGTATCTTATTTTCTTTGAACCATTTGAGAATAAGTTACTGACCAGATGCCCATCATCCCCCTAATGCTTCTGTATGTTCCCTTCAGATAAGGCATTCTGCATGTCCACAGCTCCTCCATCGAAATCCGAAAGTCAATCCTAGTTGCTAGACCTGGATGAAGTCCAGTTAGTTGTCCCAATAGTGCCCTGAATGAAAGAATCCGCATCCACTCCACAGCACGTGCTGCGTTTACTCAGCAAATTTCTCAATGCCCTCCCGCCTGGGACAGTCCCTGGTTTCTCCTGGACTTCCGGGACCTTGACTTGGGGATTACAAACCAGTTTCTGTGCAGAATGTCCCCCAAAATGGCCATGTAATTTCGGGTATGCATTTGGAACGCATATACTAGAAGTAATGCTTGGTTCTTACTGCATCCTCTGGGCCATCCACTGCTGGCGTCCATCTCCATCACTTGGTTAGGGTGTTCCCAGCCAAGCTTCTCCACTACAGTTACTCCTTTTCTCTTTGTGTAAGTATTTTAGGGGGCGGTGTTTTGAAGTTTTGCAAATATCTGTTTCTCATCATTTGTATTAACTAATTCACTAGTCTCCCTAATCTGCTTACCTAACTCTCAGAATTCATGAGCACTTTCCTCTCATTTCCCAGTTCTAGTATCTCAAACATCACCAACTTGTCCCCACAGGGCCATACAGTGTTCACCCCATCACCAAGAGTCACTCTTCAACTTTATGGTTTACCCTTCACCCCATGGTGGTTGGTGTAGATAACTGAGTTCCATGCGCATCATTAACCCTCTCTTATCCACACAGGCTGCCCCACATAAAGCACACTCTTTAGACTCACTCACCCTCATTCATCCAAATTCTGCACAAAAGGGCAGCACAGTTAGTGAACATACTTTAGGGTTAGGGGTCAGGGCTTATAACACCCTGGGCTGCTAAGGGATGTGCCACCCCTCAACTTTCCCAGGAAACATGCAGAGCTCTGGGCCTGTCCAGGTCTCTCCTATGGTCAGCAGAGCCTGGGTGCCCGGCAAGGAGGTACCTGTGTGGCAGCTGGTCAGATTAGAAGCAGGACCATGGTGAACAGGTTGCATGAGGACCTCCATGGCGTTTTCCTCCTTCCCACCTTTGCAGACACTGGACTCTATCCTTAAAGTCCTAGAGCCCTGACTTGGCAGCTGCATCATGTCTGTTTTGGAGAAAATGGACTAAAGTGTCTGGAGCTGACCTTGACAGACAGGACCTCCTGCAGAGATCCACGTGGGGTCAGATCTGTGGGTGAAGGCAGGAGGCTCCCCCCTCTCCCTTCCTCCACTCAGCACCTGGGGGGATGGGGCTCTGCCCTCAGAGTCCTGCCAATCAGGCTGCCTGCTCAATCACTTCCCTCCCTGCTTCCTGGGTTGACCCCAGGCCGCTCTGAGAAGAGGAATGTTGGCCCCACAGTCTGTCCTGCCAGCCTGTCTATAAAAGGCCATGGACACCAGTGAGACGCCATGCCCAGGCGGAGTGTCCTCTCTCTCTGTCTCCCCTACTGAGATCAAGACACAGCAGCTGTTCCAAACTGCTGATGGCAGGTGGAGAGGACTGGAGGGAGGTGAAGAGTGGAGCTGGCTACTCCTGGACATTCAGAGCTCCAGGAGTGTGGGGATTGGGTACAAGTGCAGTGTCAAGCTCCAAGGTGCCACCCCTTTTCCTCCTTGTCCTCATCCTCCCTGGCCCCCTGAAGCAGAGATCTATGTCCAGAGCTCCTAGCGAGTCAGGGCCAGAGGGCCCACTCAGCAGTGGGTCTGCCTTTCCCACCACCCACCCTGGTCTGAAGAGAAAGGAACAGAGCAGAGGGTGCTGGTGTCAATCCCTTAGGGCTGCTGTAACAAAGTACCACAAGGAATTAGTTCCCTGGCGGTGCAGTGGGTAGGATTCTGAGCTCTCACTGCCTAGGATGCAAGTTCAGTCTCTGGGTGGGGAACTAAGATCCCACAAGCCATGTGACGCAGCCCAAACAAACAAACCCCCCAAGGTTCCACAATTTGGGTGACTTAGAACAACAGGAATTTTTGGTCTCATGGTCCTGGAGGCTGGATGTCAATCTAGGTGTTGGCAAGGCCTGAGAGCACCAGGGGAGGATCTGATTCAGGGCTCTCAGCTTCTTAGAGTTCTTGTCTTAGAACAGCATAGCTCCAGCCCTCAAAAGGCATTTTCCCTGTGTATATGTGTGTCCAAATCCCCCCTTTTTATACCAATACCCCTAGGGTTAGGGCCAATTTGAATGATTTCATCTTGACTCATTTCCATATAATGTCATAGTCATAGGTACTGGGGGTTAGGACTTCAACACATGAATTTCTAGGGTTCATCATTCAACCTATAGCAGTGTTCTTGTCTCTGCCAGCGATCTCCTTCTCCCTGCTGGCCCCAGATGCCATGGCCCTTCCTGGATCAACCCCATGAGGCTTACTGGGGGCTCCAGGCAGAAGACCCCACCCTTCCTGGCTACAGGACTTGGGTCTGGGGCTGGAATCCTCTGCCCATTGAGGGCTGGGAGGAGACTGTTCTGGAGTTGGAGGTGCTGAAGTATTAAAGGTGCTGAGCCAGAGGGCACTGCCCCGGGGGCTTCAGGGTCCCCTATTACCTGGACAAAAAGCACTTGCAGCTCTAGCCCCCCAGGGGGAAAGGAGGGGAAAGCCCCTCTTTCTGTCTGAGACAGGCGGCCCCTCCCATGTAAGCCTGTGGGGCTCTGGGATGTGGTGGGAGTGTCAGCAGAGCTGCATCCATGTTGGTGTGGCTAGAGGGCCCAGACTGCGTCCTTCGTATCCAGAGAGTGGAGGGTGTGGACGGAAGTGAGGTGCGGACACCATCAACTCTAACCCAGTATAAAAACACTAGCATGGAGCCACCACCTGTTGGAGCCACCCCTTGGAGCCACCCCTGGGGAGTCCCAGGTCAGTGTGTCTAGGCGGGGCTTCAAATGAATCTGGGCCCCCACAGGGTTAGACCACTGGGAAGCCTGTCCTGTGTGGCCAGCGACCGTGTACATTGGACTCACATGCTTGGACCTTGAAAAGTGAAAGTGCAGTCTTTCAGTCACATCCAACTCTTTGCGACTCCATGGACTGTAGCCTAGAAGGCTCCTCCATCCATGGAATTTTCCAGGCACGAGTACTGGAGTGGGTTGCCATTTCCTTCTCCAGAGGATCTTCCCCACCCTGCATCCATGTTGGTGTGGCTAGAGGGCCCAGAATGGGATCGAACCCAGGTCTCTGGCATTGCAAGCAGATGCTTTTACCATCTGAGCCACGAGGGAAGCTTGCTTGCACCTTGGTGGTGCCCAAGTGAGAAGTCACCCAAAGCTTCGTGGTTGTGGTTGTGGTGAGCCACGCCCCCCACACGTGGGCCCCAAGGCTCCTCTATGTCATCACCTGAGCAGGACGCTACCCTCCGACAGCCGTGCTGTCCCAACCCAAGCTCAAGACACGGGTGGGAGGGCAGATTGCAGGTGTGGCTCCTGTGGGACACGTGGTATTGGATGTGGGCATGGGACCTTCGTCCTTGTGTTTTGCCCCAGGCTTCTCTTCTCACTAGAATTTCAGCAGGACCACAGGCGACCCTTGAGTCAGGGGACTGGGCAACCACCCTCTGTGGTCGTAAGGGAGTAATGTCTTATGGTCGCCCTGCTGCTCCTGGTTTCGCCTTGGCAGATCCAACCAACTTGCATTGTGTATCAGTAGCAGTTCACTTGCTCAGTCATGTCTGACTCTATGCTACCTCACGAACCCCAGCACGCCAGGCTTCCCTGTCCATCACCAACTCCCGGAGTCCGCCCAAACCTATGTCCATTGAGTTGGTGATGTCGTCCAACCATCTCATCCTCTGTCATCCCCTTCTCCTCCTGCCCTCAATCTTTCCCAGCATTGTGTAGTTCTGCACTATTTCCTAATGGAAAAAATCCACATGGGAGTAGATCCGAGCAGTTCAAACTTATATTTTCAAGGGTCAACAGTATTTTACAAAAGCATCCCTGGTTAAGGTTCTTCCTCAGGGTGCAGAGTGGCGCTTCTTACAGAAGCCGTCACAGGGGTCCTCCTACAGAGCTGTGCACGCACACAGGGACAGGCCAGTCCCACAGCCACCCGAGGGCCAGTGCCCCTGTGCTCTTGCTCGAAAGAGTATTCTCATGTTGATGCTGTTGGAAAAAATTTGACACATTGAGAAGTGTGTGTTAAAACTCACGATATTATTTAAGTTTAAATGTGGTTTTTACACCAAAATGAGAATATGTTAAATTTTTCTTCTGGTTTTAATGGAAGTAAACTCATTAACAACTTTTCCTTTTTGTTGTGAAAGTCACAGTTTAATAGGCAGTATATTTGTAATACTACATAAAGTGAGTCTGTTTTGTAAACATGGACATCCTACACTAAATGAAATATGTAAGCATATCAAGCTTTGTTATTACAATCAGAATTTGTTAAAGGTCCCTTAACACTCAGCCGTTAACTGTGAACCCAAGTGGTCCGGGGTCTTTTCCAGTGGAAGATTTCTAAGCACCATCCCAAGCTTTTCTGTACTAATTGATCTATTTGTGCATATGTGCTCAGTAGCTTCCCTCCTGTGGTCTGTTTACACTGTCCTTATTTTTAGGTCTACTTTCTTAATGTGTGTTTTTACCAGGAAACCATCGTTTTTATGAGTAAATCATCATTATGGTCTAGATTTTCAATTTGAAGCAGTGGATTTCTCTTATTTGACTTTCATTTTTCTTCTCTTTCTGGTTTTCTACAGAATTGTCGCAATTGATGAGGACATACTGATATATTATTTTGAACTGCAATCCATATTTTATTCAAGTTCCCTTCTTTCTACCTTTTTATGTTCCAGGATCCCATCCAGGGCACCACATGACATGTGGTCATCGTGTCTGTTCAAGCTTTTCTGGGCTTGTACAGTTTTTGAGACTCCCTTTGTTTTGATGCCCATGACCCTGTGGAGGAGGACTGGGCAGGTCCTTTGAGGCTGTCCCGTACTGGGATTTACTTGGATTTTCTCTCACGATTAGATGGGTCATGGGTTTTGTGGAAACAGATCACAGAGGTCAAGGGCTTCCTTACCACTTTGTGTCAAGGGAGCAGGCTCTCAAGACACTTATCACTGTTGATGTTAACTTCCGGCACCTGGGTGAGGTCATCAGGTATCCCACTGTGTGTTGAAGCTTTTCCTGATTGCTCCCATCAATCCTGACCACTCCCTTTTCTGAGTTTCCGTAGCTCTGATATTCAAATCACAATGTGGTCATCTGCCTCCTTCCTGTAGTATCTGTTCTCTGGGAATCACGTGTCTGAGAGTCTCCAGAAAGTTGATAGTTTTTGGGAGAAGGCAATATTCTGCTGTCCCTCCTGCCCCTGTCTCAGCCCTGGACTCATGGTAGGAAGGCGACATGATTAAATCAAGCTTCTGAATCGAGTCCCCCCAAACTGAGTTCCTCTGCTGAGTTTATGACCCCCCTTTCTATCCTTTCTTCTTCATCTGTGCTCCCCTTAGGACTGAGAAGGATCAAAGAAAACGGGAGGGGAGGTTGAAACCAAACAGGACTCTGCAGGGCCCTCCCAGGTACAAAAGACCCTCTCTGTCCCCCATTTCTTGTTTGTAGAGAAACGTTTATTCTCCTTGGCCTTTCCTGAGTTCCAAAGAGCAGACACGTGTAGTTCCTAGTTAGGAAAGAGAGAGAATGCAGACCCAGATGGTCTTAGAGGAAACAGCCCTCATAATTGCCATTTTTAATGTTTGTGTGTTTCACCGGTTTCCGTGTCATCAGAGGCAAAACAGCTAGCAGAGAGGAGATGAAGAGGTTGAAGTTAATTGTTATCTTGTGATGTTTCTTAATCATAGTTTTGACGGTCAGAATGTCTCTGGGTTTGCAACCCTCTGGCCGAGTGGTCCATGGCTCGGGTGCAGATGAGCTCACCTTGCTCTGGAGAAACAACCTGACTTTGTATGTTAATGATGAAACCTGCAACAGCACTGCTGGTCATCTGACGCTGGGGTTAGTGTTCAGTGGGCACAGGGTTGAGGTCAGAGGGGACAAGAAAGTGGGTGAAGTTTTGGATAGAGAGGTTAGTCATGAACTTGGCATGGGAGCTCAGTTTTAGGGGACATGGCTTCATGGAAGGTTGCTTCTGAGAACAGAGATTAAAGGGGGACTGCAGCAGAGGCGAGGGAGACACAGGGATCCTGGTGGTGGGAGAAGAACTTGTAGATCAGAGAGCTAAGGAAGAGTTTGGAAGTTTGGCTGATGTGGAGGAAGGAATTTCCCTCCACCTCTTCTGGCTGGTCTTAGATTTAAGTTGATATGAAAACAGATTAACAGGAGACGGTCACATAAAGGTTTAATAACAGATATACTTGGGAGAGACCCAAGAAAACTGTATAACTCTCCAAAATGCTCTAAAACCTCACCTTTTCTTTTTTTTTTCAGAGATAATGCGTTTATAAACACAGAAATGGTTACAACAAAGGTGGCCATATGAATGGGTATATATACATATATGAATTTTTATATATAAATCTGTCTGGCGACTGACTGTGGGGCTTAGGAAGTTAAGTCCAGTCATCGCATTTCCCCTAAACTCCCCCTTTTCTTCAGCCCCTCTTGTGCGGTTTCACAAAGAACCCACAGCTCCTTGGATTGGGAATAGAGAGATAAGAGTACAGGGCCTCAGCTGGCAGAGAAGGGGAGAAGCTCCAAGGAAAACCATAACCCACACTTCTAAGCCCCCTCGACCGATTTGGGGATCTCCTGCAATCACGTCTAAGCCCTTGCCCCTTTACAGATAAAGGGCATCTGACTCCCCATCTCCTTCCAGCATTAGGTAGGAAGTGAAGTGAAATCATGAGGGGGAGGACAGTGGCTCCCAGGAAGGGGGTACTGGAGGAACCTCTATTCTTTTGCCAGCAAGACCAGAACAGGAGGCTGCTTGCATTTAGGGCTCCCTCTTATCTGACATCTGGGAGGACCAGCCTCTAGTCCTTTCTCAGCCAGAGTTTGGAGGTTTATAAGGGTAAGGAGAGAGTTAGTGCCCACGCTGGAAATGTCTCTGTGAGGTCATTAGTGAACCCCTTCCCTAAGCACCAGCCCCCAATTTTAAAACCTTTGCTTAGGTGGGGAGGCTCCTGGATTACAACACCAGCTCAGAACTCTGCCCATCAGGAGGGCTGACGTTCCTTCCAAAGAGGAGTTGGGAAGAAGGATAGTATCCTGTGAACCAAGCCTGTGCCTGCGGCCCAGGGAGATGGAGCCGTGGTCTGTCAAGAAGAAGAGGATTTTTCCCACCAAGAGGAGTTGCGGAAAGAAGGGACCAGGACTTCCTTCCCTTCTTCCCAGTGGACAGCAGCACAGGTCTCTATAATCTCGCCAGGTGCGCCACCTGGGTGGGGCTGCAGGTGACAGTGAGGCAGATGTCCTTATGATGCTCCCCTATCTTATAGGGGTTTAGGTCAAAGGAACACTGGGATGGAGGGTTGGGGTTGCTGCCCCCACATCCCCACCTTGCAAGACTGCCCCAGGGGACTGTTAGTTTGGTGACTGTGGCTACTGCTGCCGTGGCAGCTGTGAAGCCTGGGGGACCTGGCATGGGCCTCAAGACAGACTGAGAACATGATCTTCATTAACAAGATGAAGGATCAGCTGTTGTCAGAGAAGGCTTGTGGGCTGGCTCTGCCCCCTAACCCCACTTTGCTGACAGTGCCTGCCTTGGTGTCCCTGCTCTTGGGCATCAGCATGGACACAGAATCAAAGTCAGACCAGCTGATGCCACAGAATCCAAGACAGACCAACCAAGTGTCCATTACACAGAACATTACGGTGGTCCCTGTGCCATCAACGGATCTGATGACTGCTGGAGTCTCCTGTTCTCAGAGGTGGAGAGGAGAAGTGAGTCAATCAAGTGTCCTGACGGAGAAGGCAATGGCACCCCACTCCAGCACTCTTGCCTGGAAAATCCCATGGACGGAGGAGCCTGGTAGGCCGCAGTCCATGGGGTCGCTAAGAGTTGGATATGACTGAGCGACTTCGCTTTCATTTTTCACTTTCATGCAGTGGAGAAGGAAATGGCAACCCACTCCAGTGTTCTTGCCTGGAGAATCCCAGGGACGGGAGAGTCTCATGGGCTGCCGTCTATGGGGTCGCACAGAGTTGGACACGACTGAAGTGACTTAGCAGCAGCAGCAGCAGCAGCAGCAGCAGTGAGTGTCCTGATTTGGTTATCACGTCCCTCTCAGGCTCCCTGGTGACCACAGCCTTGTCGGCTCAGACCTTCCCCATTTTAGCTCTCATGACTGTCTTAGCTCTTCCCCCCAGCTCACAAGCCCTGCAGGTAGTCCCTGACCTCTCTAAGAAGGTAGCGTTGACCCCCGCAGAGGAAGGAGGTGGTGGTGGAGCTGGCACCGTGGCTGCCTCTGGGGCTCAAAGAAGAACCAGGTGCTGGAATCAGGGCTGCCTAAGATGAATGACCTGTATGTTCTTTCCCCTAAGGATGAGGATGGTCATCAGAAAGACAGCAAGACCTTCAGGTGATGGATGTGCTCCCTGACTTTCTACTCAGGGCAGAGATGCAGATCCACTCCAAGTGACACTGGGGCCAAGCCCCACAAGTGCCCACCCTGTTTCAAGACCTTTGCCAATAGCTCCCACCCAGCCCAGCACATCTGTATCCACTCAGAGGCCAAGCCCTACAGTTGTAATTTCAGTGGGAAATCCTTCTGCCAGCTCTCTCAGCTCCAGCAGCACACCCAAATCCACACCAGGGACAAGCCGTACAAATGTGCATACCCAGGCTGCGAGAAAGCCTCACACAACTCCAACCTGTAGGCTTGCAGGCTGCAGCACAACAAAGATAAACCCCTCAGGTGCCACAACTGTCACCGGGTAAACACAGTCACAGCCTCACTGGAGGGGCACCTGTCCACACACACAGCAAAGTGGCCCAAGGTGCCCTATCTGCACCCTATGTGTTGGAAATGTACTTGATGAAACACGTGCACAAACACAACTCTCCCGACCTCCAGCAGCAGGTGCAGCAGTGGCAGTGACCGTGGTGGCTCATACCTTCCCGTTAAACATCACCTTCAGCTAAAGACAAAAGAGGAGGTGTGGGGGATAGTGGTTTGGGACCTCAAAGGGGAGGAAGGCAATTCACATGCAGATGGAAAAGCAAATGTTTGGTGAACAAATTGTTGGGCTGCACCTGCAGGCCTGCATGCCCTCTGCTTGCCCAGCCTCAAGACAAGAGAGAAAGCCTGGACTCAGAGATGGCCACAGAGACATCAGTGGTTAGTGGATGGGGGATCTTACATGTGTGAAGTGAAGCCCTGGAGCGACACTCCACCATGTGTGGTAGAAGGCAAGCAGGACAGCCCAGCAGTCTTCCCCATCCGGGAGGAGTGAAACCGTGTATAAGCCCCATTTGCTTGGTTTTTGAGGTTAAGGCTGATTCAAGAGTTAACAAGTGGGAAATATGAAGATGTGGAAACAAAGAATAACTGTTGAGCTATGGAACTGGTAACAATTTAGACTATAATTTCGCCACATAGAAGAATTACCCAACTCCAAGTTCCCTAAAAGATACAGATAAAGGCCTGACACACATGCCCAAGCTGTTTTTACAGGAAGCAGACTCTCTCCTGACCGCAACACTGTAAACCTAGACAGGTTGAAACCGGAAGGTTGATGGTGCCTCAAACTTTACCTTGATGCCAACCAATCCAAGAATTGAACATGGGTTGCTTATGCCCTGCTCTGTGAACACTATAAAACTCCTCACTAGCCCCTCCAGGTCGATCACACAGTCTTGAGGTCATTAGCCTGTTGTGAACCCCTTTGCCTGTCTTAAAGCAATAAAAGCTACTTTTTTCTACTTCACCCAAAACTCTCTCTTGTTTCTATTTGGCACCAGTGAGCAGAGGCCAAGTTTTGTCAACAAGTCTTGATAAGCACAGATTAAAAGCCAGTAATATTTTAGGCAAAAAAAAAAATTTGTTTTTCAACTATATTTATCAGCTTACTTAGTCCTATATAATTAGTTTTTTTTTTTTTTGGACAGTTTTATGAAATCAGAGTTTCCATTAGACTTTTAAAATATCTTGCCTAGTTAAGCAGTATGATTTAAAAGTTATCAGAAACATCCTTTCAATGACCTTCCTTTTTTAAACATTTATTTGCTTATTTATTTATTTTTGGCTGCTCTGGGTTTTAATTGCTGTGCTTTCTCTGGTTCTGGTGGCTTCTCTCGTTGCAGAGCACAGGTTTCTAGGTGTGTGGGCTGAGTAGTTGGGGCACATGGGCTTGGTTGGTCTACCTTATGTGGAATCTTCTTGAACCAGGAATCAAACCTATGACCCTACATTAGTAAGTGGATTCTTATTTACTGGACAGGCAATGAAGTCCTCTGTGATTCTTTTTGAAGATATGGCAGTTTTGCAAAGCATCAGCTTAGCTGCCTATGGATGATAAAAGTCTTTAAAAGGCAAAGGTTAAGATCTGATTACAATTCTTCTTGGCAAAGAAGCTTATCCAAGTTGTGACATGCAACATTTTAAGATACAACTAAAATTATAACTTTATACCAGGACATATACAAATTTCAGGAACTTTAAACAATTTCTAGTGTATATATTAATAACATTTATTCATATTGCATTATCTGAAGAGGTTTATCATTCATTTGACAATGCTTTCTGTGCAACTTAACATACCAAGAAATTATAGTCAATTATATATGTATATATATATAAATTTTTTTCCCCCTGAGATGCCTCAGGAGCTCTCTGAAGCATCCCAAAGCTAGCTGAAGTCAAAAGAACTGTCAGGTAGTTAGTATAGAAAAAATGAGTTTAGTCACCGCCATTGGGCGGTGACTAAAAGACAAACAGAAAAACCTGTGAAAGTGGAACAAAAGAAAATCTGCAGACTGGCATGAGAACTTCAGGTGAAACAAACACAGCTCCTTCTTGGCTAGCCTAATTTTCACAGGGCAGGCTCAAGGGGGAGGAGACAAACATAAAAGGAGGAAGCCAAGATGGGTTGGGACCACTCCTATGGGGTCAGTCCGCCTTCACACCTCAGGGGTGTACTTTCCTTGCTTGCCTAATAAAACTCTGAGCTGTAACCGAGCTGTGACACTGGCCCGCTGTTTCAAATCTTTGCTGTGGTGAGACAGAACTGAGGAAATTATACTCTCCCCCAACATATCTTTAATTAGAATTTGATAGCAGTTTGTAAGAAATATAAAAAAAATGTTTTTAAAAAAATTTGGTCATATAGAGTATTTAAGAACAAATATAAATCAGTTAAAGGCAATATAGTTCAAACAATCTGTTATCAGACACAGCATTCTAAGGAAACTTGTTCTCTTAGCAAAGAGGGACCAAGTCTGGTCCTGCATCCATCTACTATTAATAACAAAATCTATTTACCAAGTTGAGTGTAACCTAATCTTAGCCTGACTATGTATAAAATTCCTTTTTTACCCAAAACATATCCCATTTTCCTACTATATAGTGAAATGTTTTATTATTTTTAGTAGCTTTAACTACATATTTAAATTATAATCCCCAACTCTTAAAAACCTTAATTTCTAGTGAAAACCAAGAGGCAAGTAATAGTTAACAAATACAAACTTGAACATTAATACCATGTATTAATTTAATAATATACATTTCCCAGTTTATGTGAGCCTAAAATTCATTTAGCTTAATTTCTCTTGTATTTAGAATTGTCTGCTTTATAAATGCTTACTTTTCTTTAGGTCAATTAAATAGGGCTATTAACTTCAAATTAACTTCAAAGGTTTGTTGTTGTTGTTGTATTAACTTCAGCAATGCTATCCAAAGACAAGGACATATATAAACATACAAACAGTCCTCATAGTTCTTGTTTTAAAATTTCAGCCTTATAGTCAGGTATAGCAATGTAAAACCCATCAGTTTACAAAAGAAGTTGGATTAAAATTAAGTTTCTGGGAGATGGAACAAATAAAACTCACTTGTCTAGATAGATAAATATATACTTAGGATTTCTATTTAACTTTGATTAGTCAATTTCTAAATTATTTCACCCCCTTTTCAAAATTTGCATTTTAAAAAGATGACAGAAGTAAGAGTTCCTGAGAAGGCCAGGTGGGACATTTGCATCTCAAAGGCACAAGCAAGTTCCCCCTAAGATGACTTTGCCTCCCCTTTGTTTAATATTTGGTGCTACTGCTAAGTCACTTCAGTCGTGTCCGACTTTGTGTGACCCCATAGATGGCAGCCCACCATGCTCCCCCATCCCTGGGATTCTCCAGGCAAGAACACTGGAGTGGGTTGTTTGATATTTACAAGCCTCTTAAGATAAATAGGGAAGGTTTGTTGTTGTTCAGTTGCTCAGTCATGTCCAACTCTTTGCGATACCGTGGACTGCAGCATGCCAGGATTCCCTGTCCTTCACCATTTCCTGGAGTTTGCTCAAACTCATGTCCATTGAGTTGGTGATGCCATCCAACCATCTCATCCTCTATCGTCTCCTTCTCCTCTTGCCTTCTATCTTTCCCAGCATCAGGATCTTTTCCAATGAGTTGGCACTTCCCACCAGGTGGCCAAAGTATTGGAACTTCAGCTTCAGCATCAGTCCTTTTGAAGAAGGAAACAGACAGAACAGGCTCCATCTTGAAAGTAGTACTTGTTCTTGGGCTGGACTGTGGACTTTGAGCTATATGCTTAGTATCTATGGAAATGACATACCAATGGAAAACCAGACCCCCTGGATGAAGGAGCCTCAGGATTTGTACCTAGACTCTCCGACGCCTAAAATAATATGCTAATTATCTCTGTAACAGGACAAAGTCATAAATCCCATTATGTTTATCAGGGTGTGACCACAGGCTTATTGATAAGTGTCCACTGTTTAACTATCTGGGCTTATGACACATGAATCATGGGTTAACTTTGATGGTATCTCTCTTTTACCTTGTCCAGACTAGTTTCAAGGAATTTGGGGAGGTGGGTTTGAGCACGTTCACTTAGGGTATATAAAGTTTTCACAAAAACTGGTCAGGGTCCTTGGCTAAGATGAGATTCTGCCTTGGGCCCGCTGGTGTAATAAATTGCACTCTACTATCTGCATTGTCCCTCTGAGTGAGTTTGTTTCCCGGAATGCGTGGCTACAACACTTCCAATGAATATTCAGTATTGATTTCCTTTAGGATTGACTGGTTTGATATCCTTGCTGTCCAAGGGATTCTTAAGAGTCTTCTCCAGCACTACAGTTCTAAGGCATCAATTCTTTGGCAGTCAGCCTTTTTTTATTGTTCAGTTCTCACAACTGTACATAACTACTGGAAAAACCATTGCTCTGACTATATGGACTTTTGTTGGCAAAGTAATGTCTCTGCTTCTTAATATGCTGCTTAGGTTTGTCATAGTTTTTCTTCCAAGGAGCAAGCATCCTTTAATTTCATGGCTGCAGTCACCATCTGCAGTGATTTTGGAGCCCATGAAAAGGTTTGCTGCTGCTGCTGCTAAGTCAGTTGTATCCGACTCTGTGCAACCCCCTGGATGGAAGCCCACCAGGCTCCCCCGTCCCTGGGATTCTCCAGGCAAGAACACTGGAGTGGGTTGCCACTTCCTTCTCCAAAAGGTTTGGGGAGTGGTAAAAGGATTGGTCCCCTTCATGGATTACAGCCTTGTTATGCTGAAGGGGATTGCATAACTCAATGAAGCTATGAGCCACGCTGTGCAGGGACACCCAAAATGGATGAGTCATAGTGAAGAGTTCTGATAAAACGTGGTACACCAGAGAAGGAAACGACAACCCACTCCAGTATTCTTGCCTTGAGAACCCCATGGACAGTATGAAAAGCAAAAAGCTATGACACTGGAAGATGAGCCTCCCACAGGCCAGAAGATGTCCAGTGTGCTACAGGAGAAGATAAGAAGGCAATTACTAATAGCTCCAGAAAAAATCTTTTTGCTTTTTCTACTGTCCATGGAATTCTCCAGGCAAGAATATTGGAGTGTGTTGATGTTTCCTCCTCCAGTCAATCGTAAAGGAAATCAACCCTGAATATTCATTAGACTGTTGCTGAAATTGGAGCTGCAATACTTTGGCTATCTGATGTGAAGAGCTCATTGGAAAGACCCTGATGCTGGGAAAGATTGAAGGCAAAAGGAGAAGGGAGTGGCAGAGGAAGAGATGGTTAGATATCAACACCAACTCAATGGACATGAATTAGAGCAAACCCCAGGAGACAGTGGAGGACAGAGGATCCTGAAGTGTTGTAGTCTATGACATTGCAAAGAGTTTGACATGGCTTAGAGACTGAATAACAACAACTAGAAAGAATGAAGTGGCTGGTCCAAAGCAGAAATGACACTTAGTTGTAGGTGTGTCTGGTGGTAAAAGTAAAGTCCAGTGGTGTAAAGAACAATCTTAAAGAGGAACAAGGACTGTTAGGTCCATGAATCAAGGTAAATTGGATGTGGTCAAGCAGGATACATCAAGATTGAATATCAACATCTTAAAAATCAATAAACTAAAATGGACAGGAATGGACGAATGTAGTTGAGATGATCATTATTATATCTATTACTGTGGGCCAGAATCCCTTATAAGAAATGGAGTAGTCTTCATAATCAGTGAAAGAATCCAAAATGCAATACTTGGGGGCAACCTCAAAAACAACAGAATGATCTTGGTTTATTTCTAAAGGCAAACCATTCATCATCACAGTAATCCAAGTTTATGCCCCAACCACTAATACTGAAGAATCTAAAGTTGACTAGGTTCTATGAAGACTTACAACACCTTCTAGAACTAACACCAAAAAAGATGTCCTTTTCACTATAGGGGATTGGACTGCAAAAGTAGGAATTCAAGAGATACCTGGGATAACAGGAAAGTTTGGCCTTGGAATACAAAATGAAGCAGGGCAAAGTCTAACAGAATTTTGTCAAGAGAACACACTGGTCATAACAATCACCCATTTCCAACAACCCAAGAGACAACTCTACAGATGGACATCACCAGATGGTCAATACCACAATCCATTTGATTATGTTCTTTGTAGTCAAAGATGGAAAAGCTCTATACGGTCAGCAAAAACAAGATCTGGTACTGACTATGGCTTAGATCATGAACTCTTTATTGCAAAATTCAGGCTTAAATTGAAGAAAGTAGGGAAACCACTAGGCCATCCAAATCCCATATGATTTACACAGTGGAGGTGATGAATAGATTCAGGGGATTAGATCTGCTAAGCAGAATACCTGAACAACTATGTATGGAGGTTCATAACATCATACAGGAGGCAGTGACCAAGTGGGCAGAGAAAGCCAGGATTTTGGTGGTAACATTTGGAGCAGTGAAAGCCTTATTGCAGGGCCATGCAAGGAGACTAAGTGGCTCATGCTCTGAAAAGCCCCCAGCTCCCTGAGGGTTTTGGCAAAGCACTTTTAAAGGGTAGGTGAAGGGGGGTCGGTGTTGCAAGGTATATGATCAGCTTGTGCACAATTCTCTGATTGGCTGATGGTGAGGCAGCAGGGTGGTGTCTCAGTGGTTCAGATTATGAGTCTTTAGGCTCCAGGAGGCCTGGGGCTATGTGCTTATGGGCATCAAGTAGTTCTTTCATTTGGTGGTGGTGGGTGGTGGTGGGAGGGGGCGAGATGTGTATAAGAGACAGTCCCTGACCTCTCTAAGAAGGTAGCGTTGACCCCCGCAGAGGAAGGAGGTGGTGGTGGAGCTGGCACCGTGGCTGCCTCTGGGGCTCAAAGAAGAACCAGGTGCTGGAATCAGGGCTGCCTAAGATGAATGACCTGTATGTTCTTTCCCCTAAGGATGAGGATGGTCATCAGAAAGACAGCAAGACCTTCAGGTGATGGATGTGCTCCCTGACTTTCTACTCAGGGCAGAGATGCAGATCCACTCCAAGTGTAGAACTTCAGAGAATAGCTAAAGCAGAGGATGGATAAGGGGGAAGGCCTGTCCTGGGTAGGCGCCACAGGGTCCTGCTGTTGAGCTGGCCTCAGGTGTCTGATCTGCCATTGGTACTGAGCTCCGTATGGTGAAGTGGTGGGCTGAATAGAAGAGATGGATTATCTCGGGGGCCTCCTCCAGAATCAGGGGCCCCTCTGGCTCTCTACTTGCCACTGCACTGTGTGCTGCAGACCCTTGCTGGTTCATCTCATGTCTTTCAGCTGGGCCAAGAGCAGAGGCAGGCACTCAGAGCTTTCACAGACTGCACAACATCCCCTGAAGTGTTTGTATTTTAAAATAGTGCCATCATCATCTCAGTGGAACAAAGCTAGTGGAGGTGATGGAATTCCAGTTGAGCTATTTCAAATTCTAAAAGATGATGCTGTGAAAGTGCTGCACTCAATATGCCAGAAAATTTGAGAAACTCAGCAGTGGCCACAGGACTGGAAAAGGTCAATTTTCATTCCAAATCCAAAGAAAGGCAATGCTAAAGAATGTTCAAACTACCGCACAGTTGCACTCATCTCACACACTAACAAAGCAATGCTCAAAATTCTCCAAGCCAGGCTTCAATAGTACGTGAACCATGAACTTCCAGATGTTCAAGCTGGATTTAGAAAAAGCAGAGGAACCAGAGATCAAATTGCCAACATCCACTGGGTCACCCAAAAAGCAAGAAAGTTCCAGAAAAACGTCTACTTCTGCTTTATTGACTATGCCAAAGCCTTTGACTGTGTGGATCACAACAAACTGTGGAAAATTCTTCAAGAGATGGGAATACCAGACCACCTGACCTGCCTCCTAAGAAATCTGTATGCAGGCCAAGAAGCAACACTTAGAACCAGACATGGAAAAACAGACTGGTTCCAAATAGGGAAAGGAGTATGTCAAGGCTATATATTGTCACCCTGCTTATTTAACTTGCTGGGCTGGGTGAAGCATAAGCTGGAATCAAGATTTCCAGGAGAAATATCAATAACCTCAGATATGCAGATGACACCATCCTTATGGCAGAAAGTGAGAAGAACTAAAGAGTCTCTTGACGAAAGTGAAAGAGGAGAGTGAAAAAATTGACTTAAAACTTAGCTTTCAAAAAACTAAGATCATGGCATCTGGTCCCATCATGTCATGGGAAATATATGGGAAAACAGTGGAAACAGTGACAGACTTTATTTTTGGGGGCTCCAAAATCAGTGCAGATGGTGACTGCAGCCATGAAATTAAAAGATGCTTGCTCCTTGGGAGAAAAGTTATGACCAACCTAGATAGCATATTCAAAAGCAGAGACAATACTTTGCCAACAAAGGTCCATCTAGTCAAAGCTATGGTTTTCCCAGTAGTCATATATGGATGTGAGAGTTGGACTATAAAGAAAGCTGAGTGCCAAAGAATTGATGCTTTTGAACTGTGGTGATGCAGAACACTTTTGAGAGTCCCTTGGACAGCAAGGAGATTCAACCAGTCCATCCTAAAGGAAATCAGTCGTGAATATTCATTGGAAGGACTGATGCTAAAGCTGAAACGCCAATACTTTGGCTACCTGATGTGAAGAACTGACTCATTTGAAAAGACCCTGATCCTGGGAGAGATTGAAGGCGAGAAGAGAAGGGGACAACAGATGAGATGGTTGGATGGCATCACCGACTTGATGGACTTGAGTTTGAGCAAGCTCCGAGAGTTGGTGATGGACAGAGAAGCCTGGTGTGCTGCAGTCCATGCGGTTGCAAAGAACTGGACATGACTAAGCAACTGAACTGAGCTGAACATCTCAGTGGGGAGTGAGCATCTGGGCTGGCAGCAGCTGCATCCAGGGCCTTGGTAAAGCTTCAGGCTGAGTGTGGGCCTGGGGAGTTCAACAGCCAGCACTCTGGTCCCAACTCCACTACTGATCAGTCCTGCCATGGGGAGAAATATATGGGAAACCTTGCTCAGCTTTCTGGGACTTGGTTTTCTCCTTTGAAACAAGTGATGGTGGCTGGATGCTGGATGGCAGGAGCAACTGGGGAGGTGCTGGCTGAGCATTCAGCAAGGGCTTGGAGCACAGAGTGCAGAGTGGGTAGGGGAGCTGTGGTTCTGGGGAGGCCCCCACAAGTTATATGTCTCCTCTACTCAGCAACAGTCCCCAGCACACAGCCCAGTTCCACTGGCAAATCACACTCCCAAAACCAGTTCAAGTGGAGCAGCATTGTCAGTGGTGGGGACAGAGCTGGTTACTTGGGGTGCACCAGACCAGACCTCCCACACGGATGAGGATCCTTGAAGACCAGGAGGGAGGAGACCTTCGCACCCCACCTTCCCGACGTTTCTACCCCTGCACCTGCTTACTGACTGGGGAAGGGTAATATTATTTGTTGTAAATAGCTTGTACTAGGTTTGAATATTATATTAACATCCTGTTTCTTTCACAGGCTAGAGCTGTGATTTGGTTCTTTCACCATTCTGTGCTCATTGAAGTGATATGCAGATTTTGACATTCTTCTTTTAATTAAGAAGTCTTGCAGGTTCATCAGCTTGTTGTGGGTGAAGGGAGAAGGGCCAGCTCTCTGGCTGGTGAAGGAAGCGCCAAGTCTCCCTCCTCAGAGGGCTGGTTCATTTCATGTCATTCAGCTGGGCCAAGAGCAGAGGCTGCCCCTCAAGCTTTCACAGATCGAACAAGAACCCCTGAAATGTTTGTGTGTTTAAATAACACCTCCTGGGACCGGGTCCTGCACCTGGACAGTGGCTGCCATCCGACAGCTCTGTGGGAAGAGGAGACACTTCCTGCTTTTCTTGTGGAGGTTTCTTTTGATCAAATATGAAGAATTTATAGTTTTCTGTTTTAATATCTTGAATTGCATTAGCTCTAAATGAGGTAAACATGCAAAGAAATCAAGATGTGCAAGTAGATACGATGAGGCCAGAGGAAGGTATTTGTAGAAAAACTAAGGGCAATAGAATTCTCCATCCTCAGGCCCTGCTAGGCCTAGATTCGAGTCCTCCTGAGATCCTGTCCATGACCTCAGATTTCCTTTTCCCAATGATTTTCTCTTCAGGGGTAAAGATTTGCGATGCAGCTTTTGAGGCTACAGTTGGACTTCGTTACATAAATATCACTATTCCCTGTGACCAAGGATTTCCAGCATCCTTGCACTTCTGTTCTACAATCCCCTTTAGGGCACGAATTCCCTGAAGGTTTGCCAGCTGATCAGCTATGTCGCAGTCACTTTTCCCTGGGTGGTCATGATGGCTCCTGTTGAGCTCTGGTTCATAAGGATAACTGACTGTAATCCTGGCCAGTGTATGACCCCATACTTTCCTTGCTGTCCAGTGGGACTTTGGGCCCCTGTGGTTCTGAGGCCTATGATCTTGGACAATCGCTACTTTATGTACTTAGTCATGTTGTTACTAACTGGTTCTAATGGGGAAGCTAGGTCCAAGCCCATGAGCTTATAGCAACCCCCTCACACCTTCCCCCCCGGTCCCTGGGATGACTGTGTGCTTTTCCACAGTCTTGTGCTGTGTAGTGTGGACCTTTCTTATTGGATCTTTGAAAGTAGAGGCATGAGAGGGAAGCATGTGAAGGTCCATTGGGGGAAATGCCACCAAACTGATGATCCACAGACATGCATAGACACAGCACTGATGATTAAAAACACAGAACGCTTCCAATATGGGTGGTAAACAACACTGCTCCAAGCTTACCTGAATACCCACCCCATCTAGCATTTTGAACATCACCTCCTGGAAACACCCTTAAGAGCAAGGGCCAGATGTAGGAGGCTCAGCCAAAACACCTGGGTCTGTTACCTAGAAGAGATCTCCCCAAGTCCCCTTTTCTCCCATCCAGGGTTCACAGGGCTTGGCTGGAACAGAATAAAGCAGAGAGTTGGACACAGTTTCTGGGTCCTTCTTGACCTGGCTCCTGTCTAGTTCACAGGGATTCATAGAAACATTATTCTCTCCATTAAATCTTCAAGGAAACTGTGACTTGGTTCTTGTGGATTCATGCCATGTCATCCCTCAGGGATATCAGGATTGGAGAAACAGGCACAGACATGGCCTCAAATGAAACTGAAATGTGACCTCAAGTCAAGATCATCTCCCATCCCAGGAAACCTTGGAGCACGTGTGCGCCTGGACTCTATGCCAGCCGTGACCCGCATCACTGTTCCTCCACACCTCCACCCCAAAGCCCCAACAGTCTCAAGCTGCCTAAGAGAGATTCCAGATCCATCTGCCTTGATGCCTCCTCTCCCCTCCTGGGTCCTTCAAGATGGGAAACAGGCCAAGACAGGAGGAGTGAGTCATGAATATGGAGACAATCACCCTACTTACTGGGGCTTGAGACTGGAATGACTAGGTCTCTGGGAAGCATGCGTCCTGGGGTAACACCAAGGCTATAAAAACAGTGTCTGGTTTTGGATGTAAAGATGAATAAACTCAGGGAGGAAAATTTGAGGGAAAAACAAAGCAGTCTTTTTTCATTTTTTCCGCACAGAATCCATTTAGACAGTTAAAGCAGAGGCTCCTCTACAAGCAGTACAAACACGCCAGACATAAAGCAAGCTGTACTGCTTTGCCTTGAGTTTACTGAAGAGACGGCACTATCTTTACACCTTATGCAGATAACCAAAGCTGAAGATGCCCAAGGACTAACAGTTAAAGTTACACTAATGTCACCCATTCTGCCTTTTCAGGCATGAGCTTCTGCTGCTCATTCTTAAGCGTCATTCTCTGAAGATGGCAACAATGATGATAAGAGCTGTCTGCTGACGCTTGGAACCTGCTGAGCAGCATGATGGGCAAACTGCCTGCATCATTTGGTTGCGTTTTATTTCCATTTTATAGCTAGAGATATGGAAGGTCAGATATTAAGTAACTTGATGAGGAAGGAAAAATGTTACTTAGAACATGAATTAAACACTCAGTCAAACTGTCAGAGAAAGAAATAAAGGCTTTTTTCAACATACTGGCAGACCCAAAGTTGATCTCCCTAGTGCCACCTGTGAAAGAGCCAGTAAAGAATGTACATCATGATGATGAAATGTGAACCCCCCAAAACATAAAAGGAGTTATGAGGAAGAGAAAAAAATTAGTGTATCTAAATAATTACTGTTTTAAAATAAGGCATTCTAACTAAAGTCCCAGATGATTGCCATATGCTAGAGAAGATTCAATTTAAAAATGTTTCATTTTTTTTGGAAGATATAAATAGAGATACTCTATTAAAAAAAATCTCTCTCTCTCAGAAATTGATAAATTCACCAGGAAAAAGTAAGTAATGATGAAAAGAATTTGAATAGTACAGCACACGTGTTCAGGCAAATAGACATATATATATATAAACACGTCCAGGCTTCTTATTAATGATGCTGAAAACTGTCCCTCTTGATAGCATCATTTTCCCAAATGACATGTCAATTTTCATGAATGAAATTTCAAATACAAGTAGGTCTAGAAAACAAGGGAAAGTCTGGTATTTCATTACTTGTACTTCTGAATTCATATGCAACAAAACTCAGAAAAATGGAAAGAGATATCTTATTTGAGAATATAAATGCAAAATTCNACATGTCAATTTTCATGAATGAAATTTCAAATATAAGTAGGTCTAGAAAACAAGGGAAAGTCTGGTATTTCATTACTTGTACTTCTGAATTCATATGCAACAAAACTCAGAAAAATGGAAAGAGATATCTTATTTGAGAATATAAATGCAAAATTCTTTTAATGAGATGTTTGGGAATCTATTGGGAAATATTACAAACACACACAAAAAGTGTAATTCAGACTAGGGAGTTTGTAACTGTGAGAGCAAAACCTTGAGTAATCTTATGACTTTGATGACTCTGTTAACTTTAAAATACAAATAACATACATGGTAATTAAAAATGAGAGAACTCAATTTCCCACCTCAAAAGGAAATCCCTGTCTATATTTTCTGTCACACAGAATTTACAATGAAGAAAAGTATTAGTATATCTTAAGTTTCAAGAACTCAAAGCAGGAACACTGCAAAGAGATGTTAATAAAGTGTTGTGTGAAATTTCATGCGCATCATCTCTTCTTCACAGCATTGGCCCAGGGATCCTTCTTGGCCCTACACTTTCTCTGCCTCGCCAGCCAGTCTGTCAGCGACCATTGCTATTGCCAGTCTCTCTCTTGCTGTCTTCACTCTCCTTTCCTGATTCCTGATATCCTCCTCAGTTACCAGACACTGTTTGCAGAGGAGCTGTGGGGTGCCAGAACCAGCTCCTGGAATGGCCTGTGACAAATCTGAAGACCATGCAGGGGTGGCCACGGGGGTGGAGTTTGGACCACCTGTATGTACCCCTGGCAGGGACTCACCTGGGCAACTTGGTGCAAATTTTTGCAAGGCTTTGGCTAGATCCAGAGGACTTAACAGTTCTCCTGCACTGCTGCAAGCCTGGAGTCCTTGCAGTCTCTTCTGCCAGTATAGCTGTTGGGGGTTGTCCAAGGTTTCCTCCCAGGGATAACATCTGACCTCATTGCTGGGATGGGATGTGATTCTAGTCACTGGTCTCTTGAATATGTAACTGGACATCCTCAAAGGGATTGAGATGTTTAAACCAGGCTTTGGTTTGGATAGTTTTCCACAGTCACAATGCTTCCTCTGTGAAGTCTTCACCATCATACTTCTTGTCCTTGTACCCTATGAAAATAAACCATGAAATTGGATCCAAATGATAAACGAAATCTGCCTTCTCGGACCATTATTTTGGCTCTTTTGTACTCTCAGCCTCTTTTTGTCCCACCAGGGTTAGATCGAACATCATCAAGCAGATCTGAGTCAAGAACAGAAAGCTCAAGGTCAAACTCAAGGTTACCCCAGCTCATTCCTCCTTCACCAGTTTGTAACACCCTTTCCTTTATGAGTATGACTATATTCTTTTTTGTCCTCATCACTCTCAACTGCACAAGTTCAGGTACTTTATGTCACATGGTCTTCAGTCTTTTTCTAAATCCCAAATGCTTCAGTGTCATGTGACTTCATTTGGTTAACCCACTGACTTCTTCATAGCTGCTTTAGAGCTTAAGAATATAGTGACATTAACAATTGTCCCACCTTAGCAACTCACCCATATCCCTGATGTTTACATCCACCCAGTTGGTCATGTTCTAAATAAACACTTCAGAAAACTTATTAACTCACTACTAATTTCTGATCTGTGATTTTTTCCCCCAAGATTCCTGCAACAGATACCTGCTCCTCGAGATCCTGTTATACCAGATCACCATATTTCATCTTAATTTCTTGCCTTCTACTCATATCAGTCCTGGGTTCCATGGACTATGATCTCAGTAATTCTCTTGGAATAATCCAAAATTCCTTCCTGCTCATCACATCTGTCTTGCAAAAAAAAAACAAAAACAAAAACAAAACAAACTTCAAACCTGGCACTTGACTGCCTTACACACCATAGCTGCTGCTGGTCTTATGGTAACTGCTAAGAAAAGCACACAACGTAATATTTTACTACCACTGCAAGTCCGAAATCATCTGCATCCATTGGAAAGCATCCATAATGCCTGGAAATTTCATTTCCTTTTTATGTGTTGGCATATTTATTTTTGGATTTTCCCCAGAGTCTGTTTCAGGTTTTCTCCACTTTTCTTTTTCTTCCACACACATCCCATGTCCCTTAACTTGCCTGATATTTCACAGAGAAGCTGTTAACTACTACAATGAAATTTTACAGCAGTAGTCCCCAAATCTGTAAATATCTCTAAGAGTCCATTATTTTCAAAGTTCCTTTAATTATATTTAAAGAAGCATCTTTTTATCTTCCAACGCTGATCCTCATTTCTTCTTCCTTCTTAGTAAGTTCGCCATCCCAATATATCCCTCTTTACTTTCAGCCTCTCCTTTTCCACTGAATCCTTCCTTCAGCATTTAAGTACCTACAAATCTCTCTGAACTACACAGAAAGCCTTCACCTAGTCTTCCCAGGAACTTCCTGAACCACAGTCTTTCTACTACTGCCCCTTAGATGCGAACCATTGAGAAGGGTGATCTACATCACGTGTCTCTGCAGCCTCACCTCCAACCACCTCCTCAGACCTCCTCACACTGCTGTTGGACTTCACCATTCTGTGGGGGCTTCCCTTGGTCAGGTCACAATGACCACTTTGTTACTAGGACAAGCATGGAGCTTTTCATTATTCATCCAACATGGTCCTTAAGTGTAAAATGTTTAAGCATCTTTGGATCAATTTAAACACGTGAATCTCATTTTATAGCTGTGAACCTTACAATCTAAATATGGAATAGGTATGTTAGATAAATTGTCTCACAAATTGGAATTGTGCTGCAAGTGAAAAGCACAAAATAAATTTCAGGAACTCAATACTGAAAAAGTAAATTATGTCATTATTAATTTTTACATTGGTTGCATTCATAAATGAAAAAATCTTTAGCTGTAATGGGTTAAAATATACATTAAAATAATTTCACTTGTTTGTTTTTACTTTTTACGATGTGGCTACTAAAAATATAACGTGCTTAAAGCTATTGTTGGACAGTGCTGGTTCAAGCCATGAGAAAAAATGAAGTCCACAGAAAGAGCTCAGCAAAGCTGTTTCCATGGGAAAGAGTCTATCTACCTCAACCTCACCCCAAGATGTAGCAGACTGTCTCATACACACACACACACACACTTTCCAAACCAAACATTATTCCCACCACTATGTCTCAAATGCCTTGAGGCTGCACTCCTACAGTCTTAACCAGAATAATCTCAAGAAAGAAGTCAGAAGTCAGGATAGTTTATCAGTTATGATGAGTCAAAACCAGAGACTAAGGATAATTTTAGGGGGAATTTCCTGCTCACTGACTTCTGTTATTAATTCAATACTCTTGAGAAACTTTTCAAGGAGGGTCATTTTAAAAAATCACTTCATCTTTACTATGTAAAATATACAAGATATGTAAAGAATAATAACTGTAGCCAATAAATGAAATCAGGATGATAAGATACAAACATTGTTATTAGTGAATCAGTCAGAGGACAGATGGTGTTAATTTGGGCCTCATTAGGTTGATTCTGATTGGATGACCAACACATCAATTGTATTATGCTGGCCCTCCTCCTAGTTAACCACCAAGCCCACCAACCAGACTAGTCCTTGCTGACAAATCCCCTGGCTCCACCCCTCTGATAGCACCTGGAGAATTTTCCCAACGTCACACTCTGTCACTTCTTTTTCCTTCCTGCCACAGGCCAGGGAAATATTTTCTCCATGGTTCATCCTCTGTGTCTGCCCAGTTGTCCCTCAGGTAAAAGAAAGGACCAGGGTGCAGACTCTGTGAGCTGCAGGAAATAGGACAAAGACTGGGTTATGCTCACAGAAGAGGAGAAAATCTTTAATGTGCTGGGTATGTACCCAGGGACAAAGAAGCCCCAGTAAGTCCTGAACAGACTTTAGGAAGATGGTGCAGGACAGAGCAGCAATATTTGGGTGGGTGGGATTCTTTTTTTTTAATAT
The DNA here is from genome assembly GCA_006410635.1 of Cephalophus harveyi. Lineage (NCBI taxonomy): Eukaryota > Metazoa > Chordata > Mammalia > Artiodactyla > Bovidae > Cephalophus > Cephalophus harveyi. The sequence goes on along the minus strand of SJYT01034776.1, from coordinate 13,663 downwards.
TTAAACATTTTATGTATTTATTTGCTTAGGTTGTGTTGGATTTCGTTGCTGTGCAGGTTTTTCTCTAGTTGTGGGAAGTGGAGGCCACTCTCTAGTTGCAGTGTGCAGGCTTCTCATTGTGTGGCTTCTCTTGTTGAGGAGCATGGTCTCTAGACACCAGAGCTTCAGTAGTTGTAGCATGTAGCCCTAGAACATGAGCTCAGAAGTTGCGGTACATGGACTTAGTTGCCGCGAGGCCTGCGCAATCTTCCTGCACCAGGGATCAAACCCTGCATTGGCAGGTGGATTCTTATTCACTGCACCACCAGGAAAGTCCTGCTTTAATAATTTTTAAGTGTACTGTTCAGTGGTATTCGGCATACTCAGACTGTTTTGCAACCTTGACGACCACCATCTCCAGAACTCTTTTCATCTTGCAGAACTGAGATGGTGTCCTCATTAAACATTCAATCTTGATTCTTCCTCCCCCAGGCCCTGCCACCCACAATTCTACCATTTCTTTAGGAATTTCACTCTGTTCAGTTCAGTTCAGTCGCTCAGTCATGTCCAACTCTTTGTGACCCTATGAATCGCAGCACGCCAGGCCTCCCTGTCCATCACCAACTCCCGGAGTTCACCCAAACTCACGTCCATTGAGTCAGTGATGCCATCCAGCCATCTCATCCTCTGTCATCCCCTTCTCCTCCTGCCCCCAATCCTTCCCAGCATCAGAGTCTTTTCCAGTGAGTCAGCTCTTCGCATGAGGTGGCCAAAGTACTGGAGTTTCAGCTTTAGCATCATTCCTTCCAAAGAAATCCCAGGGTTGATCTCCTTCAGAATGGACTGGTTGGATCTCCTTGCAGTCCAAGGGACACTCAGGAGTCTTCTCCAACACCACAGTTCAAAAGCATCAATTCTTTGACACAGCTTTCTTCACAGTCCAACTCTCACATCCATACATGACCACAGGAAAAACCATAGCCTTGACTAAATGGACCGTTGTTGGCAGAGTAATGTCTCTGCTTTTCAGTATGCTATCTAGGTTGGTTATAACTTTTCTTCTAAGGAGTAAGTGTCTTTTAATTTCATGGCTGCAATCACCATCTGCAGTGATTTTGCTGCTGCTGCTGCTGCTAAGTCGCTTCAGTCGTGTCCGACTCTGTGCGACCCCATAGACAGGAGCCCAACAGGCTCCCCTGTCCCTGGGATTCTCCAGGCAAGAACACTGGAGTGGGTTGCCATTTCCTTCTCCATTGTGTGAAAGCGAAAAGTGAAAGTGAAGTCGCTCAGTCGCATCCGACTTCTAGCGACCCCATGGACTGCAGCCTACCAGGCTCCTCCATCCATGGGATTTTCTAGGCAAGAGTACTGGAG
>SJYT01034773.1:13337-34097 GCA_006410635.1 Cephalophus harveyi | reverse complement strand
TTCCCTCCAGCCTGCTCTAGCATGTGCCACCCCAGGGGCGCGCACTTCAGGGATCCAGTCGCTGGGGCTCAGCCAAAATCAACAAACACAAAATAAACCGGAAGAAATGACAGTCTAGGGTATGTGGGCGAGTCCACCCGGGAACGCTGGGTGGTGTCGGGGTCGCCGCTACACTGCCAGCGATGCTGGTGTTTCAGACCAGGGCTCCGGACCTCAGCACTGCTGACATCTGGGGCGTCCCTGGCGGCTCAGTGGTAAAGAATCTGCCTGCCAACGCAGGAGACCCAAGTTCGATCTGTGGGTCAGGAAGATTCCCTGGAAAAGGAAATGGCAACCCACTCCAGTATTCCTGCCTGGGGAATCCCATGGACAGAGGAGCGTGGCGGGCTACAGTCCATGGGGTCGCAAAAGAGATGGGCATGACTGAGCTTTGCTATTTGCATCGATCCTGTGTCTTGGTGGTCTTGGGCGACGGACTCCAGGGCGGAACCTTGCGGTTCAACAGAAGATTCCCTGCAGAAGAAAATGGCAACCCACTCCAGTGTTCTTGCCTGGATAATCCCATGGACAGAGAAGCCTGGTGGGCTACAGTCCACAGGGTCAAAAACAGCTGGATACAACTTAGCAACTGAACAACACACACCTTTAGTTAGTAGAGTTTTGGCTTACCTTTTTTCTTCTCTACATTTTCATGTATTCTATCATAAACCTGAAATAACAGTAGTAAAAATATAAAAGTCATGGGGAAAAGGAAACCAAGAAAGTAACACTGACCTCTATGAAGACACCGAAGACCAAAAGAAAATATCTTTTAAAAAAGAAACACTATTCAGACTCTTAGCAAAACAGAACAAATCTGAATCCAAAGGTGATTAACGGACAGCAGAGATAAAGGGCTCTTCTCTTTAACAAAAAAGGAGCTGAGAAGCACACAGCATTCCATGGAAGATTTACCTTTGTGGAAAAACCTTTGCACAGCCCTAAAACAAATATATCAAAATTCAGCAGGAACCAGGGGTGTGGCAGGCATTAAAGACAACCACAGATGCATGTCAATAGTCAACAGGAGCCCAGAGGCAGAAGTGCTCATCCAACCACCAACATTTGGAACCTGTTTGAATTTAAATTCTACCAAATACCCATAAACTACTGGTTCCCAGTCCACAACGATCAAGACTCTGGTCCTTTCTCACATGGACCATTCAGTGGTATTATCCTCCCATTCCCAAATGGAAAAGCAAGATCAAGCNGCCCAGAGGCAGAAGTGCTCATCCAACCACCAACATTTGGAACCTGTTTGAATTTAAATTCTACCAAATACCCATAAACTACTGGTTCCCAGTCCACAACGATCAAGACTCTGGTCCTTTCTCACATGGACCATTCAGTGGTATTATCCTCCCATTCCCAAATGGAAAAGCAAGATCAAGCAGACAAACCCCGGTGATAAAACAGTGCCAAATGTGACAAGCTTTTGGTTCCGGGGCAGAAGCCCCAAGAGATCAGTAGACTCGTCCATACCTGCAGTCCCTCCCTCCTCTTCTCTCTCTGCCCACAATTCCCATCTCAGAATGTGGCCAAGGGCTACCACATTTTTCACCCCTAAAAAGATATGCTTCAGATATCTGTGGTCACAGACCAACTGGGCTTCACAGTTTGAGCTCTTCCGCTAATACTGAGCAGACGGAAGGAGGAATCTCCCAGGGGACACACTCCGTTCCCCCAGAGGAGGAGGAAGAAAGGACCTCACGGGCAAAGACACACCCAAGTGTCCTTCCTGACCTTTGGAGAAGATTCCCGTTGCGCTTCCCTCAACCACATCAACCACCAGCTCACTGATGTTCTCAAGGGGTCCATACTTTCAAAACACATGAATGAGTTTCAGCCTGAACTCCTTCCTTCCCAGGAACAGTTCAGCCGAATGGGGCATAGGAGAAAAGCCTGCTTCTGTTAGGGGAAGCACACTGAGAGCCCCCACCCTGACCAGGCCCCACAGGTAACCATCTGCACGAGACAGGAGGCCCCAGTAAGGAACACGGAGCTAACAAGCCAGCACCAACCGGAGGAGTTCGGGAAAGGCCCAAAGGGGACGGCACGCGTCCCACCACCTCCCAGAACCCTACTCGCTGGCAGCCACCTTGGCTGAGCAATTCGTGTGCTACCAGAAAGGACCCTGAGTCAGAGTGACTGGCCAGAGAAAACCTGGAAACGGATCCCATCACTGTAAAACCCGAGGCTGGGAGCCACATGGCGGAGCAGTTCTCCTGGTGCCCTTCCTCTCCTGCTCTCTACTGGGGTGCCTCTTCCCAGTCAAGTCTCCAGCATGTCTGTCTCTTCAGACAGTTCTTTTCTGAGTATTAGACAAGAGGCCGCTCTCAGGCCCTGGAAGAGGTTTCCCTTCCTGCAACATTTCCTTTGACTCCACCTACCAAGGCTTTTGTCTACAATTTGTTCAACCACACGCTTTACCAGGAGGCTGACGGCTGAGCCAGCAAAAGCAGGCGCTGCCTGGGTCCAACCTCTGGTGCTCACCAGCTATGCAACGTTGGCCAAGTTGCTTACCCTCTCTTGCATCTGTCTCCTCATCTGTAAATCAGAAATCATGATAGAAACCACCTCCTAACGCTGTTGGAAGCATTAAATAGTAATAGTCACTGACGTGGTTCAGACGGTAAAGAATCCACCTACAATGTGGGAGACCAGGGTTCGATCCCTGAGTCAGGAAGATCCCCTGGAGAAGGGAATGGCAACCCACTCCAGTACTCTTGCTTGGAGAATTCCATGGGCTACAGACCATGGGATCACAAAGAGTCAGATATGATTGGGTAACTAATACTTCCCCCGCTTTCCCAAAGCTGTTGGAAGCATTAAATAATAATAGAGTCAGTTTCACACAATTCCAGGTGCATGGTACATGTCAACTGTCATTGACGTTGTTCAGTAACCCAGTCATGCCCAACTTTTTGTGGCTCCACGGACTGCGGCACACCAGCCCTCCCTGCCACTCGCCGCCTCCCGGAGTTTGCCCAACTTCCTGGCTACTGCCTCAGTGATGCCATCCAGCCGCCCATCTCATCCTCTGACGCCCTCTTCTCCTTCTGCCCTCCATCTTTCCCAGCATCAGGGGCTTTTCCAATGAGTCAACTGTCATCACACACTTATTAAAAAAAAAAACCTCATGTACCACAGAAGCCCCTCCCATCTCCTTGAAATTAATAATAATAATAATAGTTGGGATTCCCTGCAATTCTGGTAGAAGAGTAAAATGGTTAAAAAAAAAAAAAAAAACCCAGGAAGCGCTCTCGTATTTACCTAAACACATTCATTCAGTTTGACCTGTGGGATTTACTGACCATTTACTAAAAGCCTCACAACACCCTCTTGCGAGTCCCATGCCACAGACCCACCGTGAAGATAAGAAACCTGCCCAGGTGGGGAGCTGGGAACTCAGGATCCATGTGCTCAACTGTCTCACTGCAGCTGCCCCTACGGACGTGGCCTGGTGTCTTATTTAACGTAGACTCCTAGTACCTGGCCCATGGGAGGCCCTCAAAGATACCTGGTAAAATCATGAACCCAGTTACATCATGTCTACAAACATCAGATGAGAGGATGCCCACTAGAAATGTTTCTAACTACTACTGCTTGAAATTAAGGCATAATCTAAATTCCAGAAATATGAGCACAGTTAAAAGATGTTATGGTCCATTCATGGGCAGTAGATCTGAAGAACTGTATTCTAATAATATTCAACAAAATTTAGAAACAGGCATGATAACATATTAAGTGAAAAAAGGAGGATGCAAAACCCTTGCCAAAACTAAAATTCTCATTTTTTTTTTTAAAGAAAAAAATACATTAAGACCTAGTAGAAGGGCTATATTTCAAATTAATGAAAATCGATATCTTGCGGTATCTAAAAATGGTTTAGTGAAAGGTTTAGCAGAAAAGTAAAAGAATCTGGGCTCTGAAAACAAACTGGTTAAAGCCCTCACCCTGTCACCCAGGGGACTGGTGTTACGTCAGTCACAGAAACCGGCAACTTCACCCAGAAGAAAAGTTTTCTAGGGGACACCACCTTAGCCAAGAAACCTATGTTAGAATCTCTAAGAGTGGGATACGCCAACGTCGTGTGACTCCAGATACCAAGGCCAGTGCCAGAAATGTGTAACCTGAGGCAACAGCATATGCAAAGCTCAGACGGACACAACCTGAAAGACACGCTGTAAAACCAAGGTCAAACTAAAGTTAACACGACCAAGTAATCCCTCTCCTATGCGCACACCGAGGGAAATGAACACACATGTCCACAGAAAAACCTGGACACAGATGTTCACAGAAAAACATATATAAACATTCCACAGGCCCATCAACCAAAGAACAGATAAACAGAACACAGTATTATCCATTCGAAAGCATACTGTTCATTCAAAACAAGGCGTGAAGTACTGATACACACCACTACATGGGTTAACCTTGGAAACACATGCGAAGTGAAAGAAATGAGGCAGAAAATGAGACACAGTGGATGTTTCCATTTGCATGCAATGTCCAGAACGGGCCAGTCTACTGAGACAGAACGCAGGTCAGGGCTTGCCAGGGGCTGTGGGGAGGGGTCTGTGGGAAGATTGGCATGGAGGGCTGCCTTTTGGGGTGGTGAAAACGTACTAAAGTCGACTGTGGCGGGGACTTCCCTGGTGGTCCAGGGGTTAAGAATCCGCCTTCCAATGCAGGGGACACAGGTTCGATCCCTGGTCGGGGAACTAAGGTCCCACATGCTGTTGGGCAACTAAGCCCACAAGCGGCAAAGACTGGGTCCAAGCACCGCAACAAAGACCCTGTGCAGCCGAAACAAATAAAAATTCACTAATCAATTAAATAAAACAACTGTGGTGAGGTTACAGAACGCCGCGAAAATACTATTAAAATAAAAGACACTGAGCTGTATTTCTGTTAAACAGGCAATTGCATGCTATGTGGATTGTATCAATAAAGCTTTTTGAAGGAATGTGGTTCTTTAAGGGACCTGTGTCCCGTGTGCTGGCCATCTGAACCACAGAGATCTGTTCCTCTTCCCTGATTTATGATGCTTCTCAAGATCAAGACTGCTCCTTCCGGAGGAAGGATGGGCCCTTTAGGGACCCAGCATCAAGCTGGCTCCCGCCCCCGCGACAGGTGGCTCCACCCTGCGCAGCGGGCCGGGCAGCGGGCGTGCGCGGGGCTTACCTCGTCCGGGCTGGACGCCTGGTACACGCGGCAGGAGTCCTCGTATTGCTTCTCCGCCTCGGCCTGGTCGGTGACGCCGTTGGACTCGTACACGGGGGTGACGTTGTGGCAGAGCGCGATGGCCTTGACCGCTTCGTGCACGCGGCTGCTCATGGTCCGCCGCACCTTGGTGGTCGGCGCGGAACCCTTCTGAGCCGGTGGGTCCTGGGGCTGCTGCGGAAGAAGAAACCAGCAAGGAGGACCAGGACACGGGAGGGCGGGGCCTCCGGGGGAGGTGGGGCATACTGCGTGTAGCAGATGCTTAGCAGCTTCTCTGCTCCATCTTCTAGACTTTAGAAACAACCCCAGGTGTCACAGGAGAACAAACAAAAAATGTCTTCAGAGGTTGTCAAATGCCCCATGGAGACCAAAATCCTGCCCAGTTGAGAGCCACCGTTTTAACTGTCATTCCTCGCAGTTTAAAATGGAAGACAGCCTCAACGGGGCTCTAGGGGCTATGAGCATCCCAGGGCAGGTCAGGGAGAACATCAGTAACGACACACTGCAAAATGGTACCAGACGTCCACTCAAGGTCGATTTTCAAGAGTTAACTGAAGTGTGCTCAAGCTCTGCCTTCGGCGCCAACCAAGGACCCTAATTCTCGTCTAAGAAGCGGCTGCCCAGCTTACACAGCCCACCTCTTCACTATACCTTTTAGCACATGGCTTGTCCTCTTAGGCTTCCCTGGTGGCTCAGAGGTTAAAGCGTCTGCCTCTAATGTGGGAGACCTGGGTTCGATCCCTGGGTCGGGAAGATCCCCTGGAGAAGGAAATGGCAACCCACTCCAGGATTCCTGCCTGGAGAATCCCATGGATGGAGGAGCCTGATGGGCTACAGTCCGTAGGGTTGCAAAGAGTCGGACATGACTGAGCAACTTAACTTTTTGTCCTCTTAATGGGTTAAGTCTTGGGGAAAAGGTTTTGAGCAACACGGTAAAAAGAAAAACAGAGACATTACTTTGCCAAAAAAGGTCCGTCTAGTCAAGGCTATGGTTTTTCCAGTGGTCATGTATGGATGTGAGAGTTGGACTGTGAAGAAAGCTGAGCGCCAAAGAATTGATGCTTTTGAACTGTGGTGTTGGAGAAGACTCTTGAGAGTCCCTTGGGCTGCAAAGAGATCCAACCAGTCCATCCTAAAGGAGATCAGTCCTGGGTTCATTGGAAGGATTGATGTTGAAGCTGAAACTCCAATACTAAACTCCAATACTTTGGCCACCTGATGCGAAGAACTGACTCATTGGAAAACACCCTGATGCTGGGAAAGATTGAGAGCAGGAGAAGGGGACGACAGAGGATGAGATGGTTGGATGGCATCACCGACTCAATGGACATGGGTTTGGGTGGACTCCGGGAGTTGGTGATGGACAGGGAGGCTTGGCATACTGCGGTTCATGGGGTCGCAAAGAGTCGGACACAACTGAGCTTCTGAACTGAACTGAACTGAACTGAACTGAAGGTGAGAAATCTGAGTCTGATACTCGGGTAGGTGTCAACAGCTGTGTGACCTCAAGCAAGCTGTGTGACCATCTGCCCTCTGGGCCTTGGTTTCCTGCCAATGAGAGGAGTGGGCTAGGGGCTGGTTTTCAACCCACGTGTGGAGCAGAGGAACCCCGAGAAACGCACTCAGCAGCATCAAACGTGGAGGACAAGCAGTCCCAGCCCCACCTGTGCACCGTCGGGTACCATGAAGGCTCTGCTTTGAAGAATGGGTTCTACTGCTTTGCTCTGTGCTGTGCTGAGTTGCTCTATTGCCTTAAAATATAACAAAAAATTAAGGCCACCAGAAAGAGACCACTTGTCAGTAGTCTATGAGTTAGTGATCAGTAAAACTCAGATCGCCCCATGGCCCACCTGACCAGCCTCTCTCCAAGCTCCTTATCCTGCCTCAGGGCCTTGCTCTTGCTGTTCCCACTGCCTGGAACACTTTCCCACATCTTTGCAGAATTAGCTGGTTCCACCTCATCATTCAGGCCCCAAATTCACTGTCACCTCCTCAGAGATGCCTTCCCCTGACCCTCTAATTGGTTCTGCCTCGTGCGCCTGCCCCACTGGGGGCCACGCTTCCATGGGACCACGTGTGCCACCGTCTTCACTGACTAAAACTGGCTTGTTTACCTGATAATTCTGTTAGATTTTGAGCTCAGAGAGCTTGTCTACTGAACTCTAGTACCAAGGGCAGGAGATAACTTGCCTCCGATATTTGTCGAACAAATAAACAACTTAATTTTCCTGAGATAATGGTGAGAAGTCCTCATCTGACACCCTCCCCCCACCACCACAATTCTTAAGAAGAAATAAATATCAAATTGACCAACATCGGTTCCAGATTTTAAGCCGCAATTTAGGACAAAGGACTTCATAGCCTCTCTACCTCCACAACTGAGTCTCGGAAGTGAGAGACATTTATGAGCTACTGAACAGTATGTTCCATTAAAAACATATTCTATCCAACAGAGGAGAAGCGATCTGATCTTTTAGAATGAATCATGTTTTATACCCATGAACACATGGTTGCCCAAAATAGAGAACAGATGGGTTATGAGAAACAAAAAAGACTTTCATTTAATTTTTTAATACTATTTTTAGCAGTGGCATCAGACTCCTCAGGTAATTAGACAATTACTAAATTATTCTGGTCACGCAAGCACACACACACTGCTCTGGCTTCCTGCTCTGTTAACCTCTGGTGTCAAGAGGACACGGGTTTCACTTCCAGGCCAAAGGGCGCTGCATGGTAACAATAATTAGAGTAATATATCAGAACTATAGTTTAAATGAATCATTATTTGCCAAGTGCTTTTAATTATAAAGAATTTAACTCTAAAATTATAACGAGGACTGAAGATTTACAGAGAGGTCCCCTCTCGTAGTAAGGCTAAATCAAAAAATTTTTTTTTTTTTTCAAAGTTCTATAATTTATGTTCTGGCCATGGATGCGTGTCTTCATTTTTTTGCCCACATTCCTCAGCACCTGGACCAAATTATTATTTACCATTAGGAGCAATAACAAGACCTTTGACAAAGTAATTGTTCTGGCTGGCAAGTTTCAGCAGCAGTGGGTTTGAAGGGAAGGCTGAATTAAGGGTATCTTTCACAAACCTTTGGGTTTAGAAGCAATCTGATTATGTCTACAGGAGTCAGATACTTCCACTAATATTTTAAATGTGGGATAACACAGAGCCCTGGGGCTTTGGATTCCAGGTGAAACCACTCCAGAGCAAAGCAAAAAGAGAAACACAGCCCAGATTTTTGCAAAGACCCCACTCTCAGATCAAGGAACTAGTTGACAATAAACTAGAAGATGACGGTGACTGAATCAGACCAGCATCACAAGCAACTGATTTGCTGCCTCCATGTTCCTTTGTCTCTCTCTGAAATTGATACGTTTCCCCCGTTACTACCAAGATCGTTTTGGCCTGTCTCAGGTCAGATTTGGAGAGGGAAATGGCCACCCACTCCTGTGTTCTTGCCAGGAGAATCCCATGGACAGAGGAGCCTGGCGGGCCATGGTCCATGGGATCGCAGAGAGTCGGACCTGACTGCAGCGACTCAACACACACAGACTCCTAAGATGTTTCAGGGAAGACGGGTCATAGCCACTGATTCTGATTTAATTTGCAAATAAAAGGCTCACCTACGCCCCAGATGGTGATGTCCACACACTAGGAAGGCACTGGTCACTGCGAGGGGCCCGGCCAGTGTTTGTACCAGGTCAGGCTGTTAAGCATCCTCACGTTGCCCACATGGAAAAGTTTCACATTGTACAGTGTTATCTCCAGCCTCCCCCACATAGGCCCTTTAACCTACACACATTTCTTCTTACTTAAAAAATACCAGGGGAAAATAAAAACAGATGTGGTATCCACAGAGGCAGGTTACGGCCCTTTCTGCCCTAGGGGGGGAACCACCGGTCCTCTTAAGGAGGGGAGGACACGCTAGGCCCTAGTGAGGTCAGAAGTCGGGTGAAGAATCAAGCTCTCCGCACACACAGGCCCCTGCCTCGGGCCTGGGGTGGGTGTCCCGCACCGTGGGGTGTCTCGGTCATTCCATGCCACCCCAGCAAACAAATGAGACTTGAGACTCCATAAAAAAAAGAGGCCTCCGTTTCTCGTTAATAATCCACGGCAAGGGTACTTCCTGATAAGAACCCCAGCCTATATTTCAGGAAACAGTAATACAAAAATTAAATGCTCGGTCACCATGAATATCCACCTTCTCTTACCCACCTTCTTTCCACATGCAGTGAAAACACTGCCACTTATGAACATTCATAAGATAACAGACACCACAAATGGGTTGCAACTGCTTAAAAGTGCACTATTGAAGAGAAGGAATTCCTGTTTCAATAGGTCCACTTCACTCCCCAAATAAAGCTCAGAGCTGATAACTCATTAGCCTCAAAGGGCCACTCTTCTAGAGACAGGCTCAGAGCTACAACTTACAAATGACTCAACTGACTTACCGGCTAAAGGATGAATAAATACAACATTTACTACGTGATAGCCGGGCTTCCCTAGCGGCTCAGAGTGTAAAGAATGGGCCTGCAATGTGGGAAACCGGTTCAATCCCTGGGTTGGGAAGATCCCCTGGAGAAGGGAATGGCTGCCACTCCAGTAAAATACTGGAGAATTCCAGTATTCTAGTAGAATGGCCTCCAGTAGAATGGCCTGGAGAATCCCATGGACAGAGGAGCCTGGTGGGCCACAGTCCATGGGGTCACAAAGACTCAGACATGACTGAGCAACTAACACTTACTATGTAATACTACACGCCTTTCTGTATGACAAAGGCAACACATTTCCACTTGTTGAAAGGGAGCCACACGTAACACAGAGGCTCTCAGCTTGGGAGATTCTGCCCTCCCCCTTGGGCAGTGTCTGGAGATACGTGGGGTTGTCACAAAGAGCAGGGGGTGTGTGCTACACGCAGCTAGATAGTGGAGGGCATGGATGTTGCTAGACATCCTACAATACACAGACTGGCCCCCACAACAAAGAATGATCCTGCCCATGATGTCATCATGGCAGGGCTGGGAACCAGACATGCACCCATTGCTGCCACAAAACCAGGGTCAGGACGGTGAGACCAACCTGTGCAAGTGCTGAACTGGAGCCTGTCAACTTAAGATTTGAATTCTTTACCTTCATTTACAATACGGTTTGTCTTCATGACTGCGTTTTTTGCCATCTCAATGAGTTTTCCTTCCTAGGTCCTTTCCTCACTCTACCCCTATCTGGCCCTGTTATAAAACCATTCAAAAGGATCATAATTATGACATGTGTGGGGAAAAAAGGAAGCTGGACAGTGCTATTCTAACAGTGGGTCTTAATCAGAAATGCTTCTCTGAATAACCAGGAAAGATTTTAAGAAATCCATATATATATATATATATGCCCAGGTCCCGGTCATTTCAAGTATACAGTAGGGCCCAGGCTTATATACATATTTTTCAATTCTATACGTAATTTTGATCCTCAGCTCTAGTTTAAAAGAATTACAAAAATATAATGACTTCTTGTTGGAAAGAAAAAGAACCAGATAGAGAGAGAGAGACACACACAGTAGACATCTCCACAGACGCCCAAAGGCAGACAAATGGCGTTTTATACAGTCAGGTGTTAACACCGTGATCTCTGACTGATGTGAATACAAGTGATCTCAATGTTTTTTCTTTGCACCGATCCATATTATTTATCTTTTCTGTAGCCAAAAAAAAAAAAAAAGGCATCCTAAGAAAGGACTACAATTCTTTTTTAATGACTAAAAAACAAAGCAAGCTCTGTGTCCCAGAGGAAAACACACAAGTAAAGATTCTTCCCTGAGAAAACATAATCTTCTCTGTGCTCCCTATGGATGCAGAAGGCAAGAGGCGCACTGCCTGGGCCACAGCGCGCGCTGACGGCCAAGCGCATCCCGCGCGTTGACGGCCAAGCGTATCCCGCGCGCACGTCTTGTGCAGAAAGTAAGTCACAAACTTACACGCTCCCCAACATACTCATTCAACAGAACAGGAAAAAACTGCTCAGTAAAATCCAACTCTACCAAGTCCTACAACATATCAGAGACAAACTATCAAGTGAAAAATCACAGTTCACAGATCAAAATATGTGTAAAAAGGTGAACTATGTTTTATTAAAAAAAAAAAAGAATGTACCCATATAAAATAGCCTAGAAGAACACTCAGAAGCACTGGTCTTGGCATTCTCTGACAAAGGACACCACGTGGCTCCCAATTCCCATAGTCATCATTTTTCTCAGACACATATATCAGTAAAAGTTAAAGATACTTCCACTTGCCAGGGTGAGTAAAATAAAATAGATGATTCCATATTCCAGGCAATATACAGACTAGTCACCTCAAATATTCTGACCATGTTGAGAAAAAAAACTAAGTACCTTCCCCCCATGTGTATTCAAGTTGTATACATACTGTCCTATGCATTGAGAAACAGCAAAAGATTATAAAATGACGTGACAAAAAGAAGAGAGCATATTTCAGAGTTAGCTGAAAGTTCAAAATAACATATGCTGAGGATTATAGATTTACAATTATAATTATTTAAAATTACAGATTCGAATTGTCGTATCTGTCATAAAGGAGCATGAAGTGCTGACACACGCTGCAACCTGGAAAAACCTTGGCGATGTTACGCCAAGTGAAATAAGCCAGGTGCAAAAGGTACTGATTGATTCCAGGCCTCTGAGATGCCCAGAACAGGCAGACCCAGAGAGACAAGAAGTAGACGGGTGGCTGCCCGGAGCTGGGGAACGGTGGGAGACTAAGAGATAGGGAGGGTCCCTCTTTGGAGTGGTGAAAACAGTCTGAAATTAGATAAAAGTGGTGATCGCAGAACATTGAGAATATACTAATAAACCCTGACCTGTACACTTAAGAGGATAAATGTTATGGTTTGGGAACCATCTCTCAATTTTTTAAAGGTGTCAGTAACGAAATCAATAAGCCAGAGGAAAAATCATCACATCTCCCTAGCCTGTCATGGGTTTCCCTCATCAAGTGTTGGCCATTTCTTTGTGGTTTGCCTGGGCCTGTGTTAATCATCTGGAGTTTCCCTGCAGGAATCTTGTAAAACCACCTGCCTTCTTTATGAGGTTAATTTAGTTAAACAACATCCCTAAAACCAGTCACCTAGACACTCATAAAACACAGTCTGTATTCCAATGTTCCGAAAATAAACAATCGCAGAATTCTGACTCCTTCTGCAGGACACTTCAAGGACTGTCCTGACAAATGTTCGTCTGATAAATCGAGAGAGGGTCCCAGGGTCAATCTTCATGCTCTTAGTAAGGATTAAATTTTGCTTTAATTTTGAAGATGAAACTGAAGTGTGTGAACACTCAAATCTCTCCTTCCTGCACCTCCATGGGTCACCCTGCACCCTCTGTTTTGGAGTTCACGGATCTAGAACAGCGATATTCTGAAAAATAACAGCAGACCTTAGATTCAAGGTGGGCTTCCCAGGTGGCACGGTGATAAAGAATCCCCCTGCCAATGCAGAAGATGCAGGATCAATCCCCAGGTCAGGAAGATCCCCTGGAGAAGGAAATGCAATCCACTCCAGTATTCTTGCCTGGGAAACCCCAGGGACAGAGGAGCCTGGCGGGCTACAGTCCATGGGGGTCACAAAAGGATCAGACATGGCTGAGCAACTAGATAACAATTATATTCAAAGTAACTCTAGCCTCTGTTGCCCTCTGGAATCACCTGGTTCACCGGTTAAAATTTTAAGTCCAGCCACCACTCCTAGAGATTCTGACTCGGTCCCCGGCCATCTCACCCAGGAGTTCCAAACGCTGTATTTAGGAGACACTGTTACAAACATCCTATTATTAAACTCTAAAGGGCAGATGGATGGCTGTAATAGGCTCAGGAGAATCCCACTGTGGGGGTGGGTACGGTGTAAGATTGGATTGTGGGGATGATTCCACAACTCTGTAAATTTACTTGAAAAAAGCATTAAACAGTACACTTAACATTGCTAAATGTTATGGTATGTATGTTATACTTCAATAGAGATGTTTTTAAAAAAACACACAGGAAAGGCTTCATACTTGTCCTCACAAAAGAATCCGTGTGTTTACTGCGGGCTTTTCACTGTCCGGAGAGAAGGGTGCAGATGGCCTCCCTGGGGGTGGGGGTGTCCACACCAGCCCCAGCCTCTCCCCATCACACCCTGTTCTTTTAAACCCAAGGCCAGGATGGGCAAGTCAATTTATGAGCCTCTGCTAAGGAAGGGTGCTGAGAGTTCACTGGAAAAAATGCTGTTTTCCGACTCTCAGCACTTAACGGAGAGGCTTATCTGCGCTCCCCCAAAAATGGGCCACAAAGCTGAACCAGACAAACATCCCGAGAAAAGGTGGCTTCTGTCAATACCACAAGCTCTTAAAAATCCCACCAGGATGGGCAGGGGTGTGCCTCCCGCCAGGGCACGTACTGCAGTGCACAACGCTGTCTAACACAACCAGTGGCAGGCCGGCACCGCTGACACGGGGCTCCGCGGGAGGCGGGACCCGGCCAGGGGCTGACAAGCGTGACATCCACACGGTGGCCCCTTCGGGGGAGTCCGGAGGGCACTGAAGGGGGGGCGGGTCAGAGGGAAGACTACTCCAAGAGACAGAAGTGATGCGGCTCACCCTGGCCGGGAAGCTGCAGGCCGTGGTGAGCGGGAGGAGAGGCTGAACCTCGGGAGAGGGTGCGGAGGGGATGCAGGCCAGGCTGGACGCCACGGACCCCGCTGCCAGGACCAGGGCAGGGAGGAGCGAAGCAGGGAAACCCCGCAGGGTCTCTGCAGACAGCCAGGCAAGGGAGAGTGCAGCTTCTGCCTATGAGCGAGAGGGGATGACAACCGAAGCCGAGCGGGTGGTCTGGGGGGCCGGGCCTGTGACTGCAGGCAGGTGGCCACGGGGCAGGAAGCAGGGGCCTTTCCCAAACCCCTGGACGGAGCTCACAGGGCAAAGGGGCACGGTGCTTACAAAGACGAGAACGACTCTGAGCACACGGGATGCATGGAGAAGGATGGGATGTGGGTACACTGCCCTCCTGACGCGTGAGTGGGGATGCCAAGGATTCCAGGCTAAAGCTCCAGGTCGGGTCGAGGCAGACACGGGAGCCAGCAGCTGTGGCAGGGCGGCAGAAGCTGGCAGAGAGGGAAGCCCCCTAGAGAGCGGCACACGGAGCCCAGCGCAGACTCCACGACATGGCGCTGGAGGACGGGTCAGACAGAGGGGGAAGGAGCCGGGGTGGGCTGTGGCTTCTCCCCGCAGCCCAACCGCGTCCTTGTGATTTTCTAACAGTCTTAAAGTCCATCTTTTAAAAAGGTCCATGGATCCATTTAGAGCCAAGCCACGATGCCCACACAGGCAGCCAGCGGAATGGCAGGTGCTTCGTGCTGGCTGTAGGTAATGACTGGACGTGGATCGAGTGAGCTGTTCTTCACGTAAAACCCACCCTCGCTTCCAGACTCTGTTCCCTGCCCTGCCGCGTTCAGGAGACGCCCCAGAAATCCAGGTGTGCCAGCTGGCAAATGTCCCAGAAAATTAAAATGTTGACACTGATTGTGCCGCTGAGCATTTAGAGAGTCCATCTCTGATCCTTACACAAAAATACATTTTTAACAGGTCTTCTAACTACGGAATCAGTATCTACTTGAACAAATTCAAGCAAAATACGGCCTCTTTATTCTCTTGTCCTCAAACCAGTGTCATAACCCCGTAGCTGTCTAATGCAATCTATGTTAGCTCTGGGTGTGTTTTCAGAATTACCAGGAGAATTGCTTGTTTATCATCTTTAACACACAGAAGTGCATCTGAATGAGCCAGAATCTCTAGGGTATCAGGCCCAAGCCAATGTCTTTTGTTTTGCTTTTATTCTATTTGTTTTTTAAAACGTCACTAGGAATTCTGATGAACAGCCAAGGTGGCGAGCCACTGGTCTCACATTTTAGGACTCTCAGGACACTTACAAGTAATATCTTTCTCTTAAAAAAAAAAAAAAAAAGACTGGCTTTGAAAAATCTTGTACGGGGGCAGAAAACCAGGAGCAGGTAAGTTGATAGTCCTTTCTGATCATTTCTTCCAAGAGATTGCTGAGTTGAAAAGAGATGAGGAACTAAAGCTCATCAGTTACACTGTGATTATGTCACAAGCAGTCCATTAACTACTAACTGCTTTTGCTCATAACTGGGGAAAAGTAAAAAGTAAACATGTCTGTAAGCTTGAAGGAGAACCATCACATTCTCAGAGCTTTTTCTGGTGCTGCCGCTGCTAAGTCGCTTCAGTCGTGTCCGACGCTGTGCGACCCCATGGACGGCAGCCCACCAGGCTCCCCCGTCCCTGGGATTCTCCAGGCAAGAACACTGGAGCGGGTTGCCACTGCCTTCCTCGTTTCTGGTACTAGTTCCTGGCAAATAATTTTCTGCCATGTTTCCCCTATCATCCGTAAGTAGTAGGTCAGTAGATCAGCCCTTGGGATGAGGAAGACGGGAAAAACCTCAGCCGCAGGTTTATTCAAAATATGAAGAACCAGTGATTGCCAGGGGCTTGGAAGGCAAGGCGGGTGGGGGGAGTGAGGAGTGGCTGCCCGTGGGTGCGGCAGTTCTTTTTCGGGTGATAAAGATAAAAAGAGATTGTGGCGCGGGTCACACAACTCTGAGTCTTCAAAGCAACCCACTGAGTTGCACACATTTAGTGGGTGAATCACACGGTATTATGAATTCTTCCCAGTAGAGATGCTAGTAAATATTTTTAAAAATCACTTTGGGTATCAAAACAGAAGGCTTTACCTGGGTATAAATGCTAAAAATGTGGCTTTGAACTTCATCCATTGAGTCGAGGCCATAGGCTACAGTGCCAAGATGGAGCCGTTTGAAAACCATCTCATTCTGGGTAAGAGTTCCTGAAACACAAAACAAGGAGTAACTGTGCCTACATCCTGAAGCTCTTATTATTATTAACAGTAACAAAAGTTGTTTGTTTGTTTGTTTGTTTTTGAGAGTTTACTCTATGTCACACACTGGTTTCAGCACTGCTTCTTCTGGAGTAGACATCTGTGATATTCTGTCAGCCTGGAATCCAAGAATTTCTTCTAAAAACAGAACCTTAGAGTTCCAGGGGAAAAACGATCATCCTTGATCCCTGGGATGGTCTAGAAAGAATGCCAATCAGGGTTCCTGACTCATTCCATTGGCCAAGAGGGCGGGACATGACATACATGAGGCCAATCAGATTCAATCTTGAAGGAATCAAAACCTTGACCAGACAGACGCACAGACAACAGACGAGTAGAGTCAAGTCAAGAGACCGTCCCGATACTGACACAGCCAGAACCTGCCTGGTTCTTCTTCCTGAAAGCTAGCTTTGCTCTGCCTTCCCGGATCTTTGCAACAAATCCCCTTTTATCCCACGTTCACTAGATGGTAGAGATGAAGGTTGAACCCAGGTCTCCCCACTTGCTCTCAACCACTACAACCACCTCGTAACTTGATAGGTGCTAAACTGTAAAGAGGCATTTTAAGATGTGGTTTCAAGGTCAGGGCTTGAAGCCAGTCTGTCTGAGTTCAAAGCCGACTTCTGCCACTATTTGCTTCTGAACTATATGCTTCTGACAAGTCACGTAACCAAGTCACTTAATAACTCCAAACTCACAGTATCAGGGGAGGATTAAGTGACTAGACACAGGCACCCAGAACGGTGCTTTTCCACATGATTAGCACTAAGGGAGGCTTTGCTGCTATCATCATCATGTCCACCAGGAGTCTATCTTCCCCCAAAGATGAAGAGGATAAAAGTACTGCAACACTCACCTCTAATACCTCCAGAAAGATAGTCCAAGCATCTTCTTTGACTTGGAACCCTGCAAGGGCCCCGGACACTCACCCGTCTTGTCTGTGAGCAGGTAGGAAATCCTCCCCAGCTGCTCAGGAATCGTGCTGGAGCGAACCACGGTCCCGGGGATTTTCGAGTCCCGGCGAATGACCCAGCTGTACACGATCTTGCCCATGTCCAGGTTCACACGCAGGCTGGGCAGAAAACCAGAGCACACAGGTTTACAGGATACACACAAAAGGCTGCCTGTATCTCAACACCGATTCTAAAACACCCACCGTGGGTGCCGTAACATCAGCACAAATGAGACCCCACCTGTTCCGGGTCATCCCTTTACAAGGGACCAGCTCCTTCTCAAAACCACAAAAGCATGACCTTCAGATAGACAGAGACGCGCAAATGCTGCGGCACCAGCTTGCTCTCAGCGCACCTGATGGGGATGATGTTGGAGAACAAGAGAAGGAAGCGGATGATCTGCAGGTACCAACGCCCGGCGAAGTGCTGGAGGGCCACCATGACCAGGGACACCACCACCAGGGCTCCGAAGAGGATCTTCGTGAGGCAGTTCACCTCCAGGTCAAACAGGCCGATCTGCGGGACGGCACACAGACGCCATGAGCTGGTGCAACTCACAGCCCACGCGCAGGGCTGGGCCTCCCCCTGGACACCTGCACCCTGGGTGAGACAGCAGGCTCTGTGGATCCCCACAACTCTGGGTGAGAACACTGGGCTCCACGGAGTAACCGACAGCCCAGGGACCTCAATGAATCTCATTCTGATTTTTCGTAACAATTTAAAGATTTAGCACGGAGACTTGTAAGCGGGTCACTGCTGCCTACAGTGGTGCCATGCACTGCAGGGCCTCGGCCGTGCTCCCAGCGACCCGCGAAATGACCCAGCTCTACACCACGCACTGGTTTTGTACTGCATGGAAATTCAGGGCACACACCACCAGTGGCATCTGAGTTTTAGGTGATGCATTCCTGAACATTATTATTTTAATGACTATATATTTATCTTAATACATGTTTTTTAAAAATGGAACCAGCCCATAAAACTCATCACTTTGCAGAAACACGGCCCCAGATAAGGCTAAAACCTCAAATAAGTGGATTTATAGTTGTAATATAGTTGGATATATGTGATAAAGTTGGATATGTAATATAGTTGGAGTATAAAATAAAGCAGAACAAAGGCTAACAGTTTTAACAAGAAAACGCACTGGTCATAGCAAACACCCTTTTCCAACAACACAAGAGAAGACCACCCATGGACATCACCAAATGGTCAATACCGAAATCAGACTGATTATACTGTTTGCAGCCAAAGATGGAGAAGCTCTAGACAGTCAGCAAAAACAACACCAGGAGGTGACTGGCTCAGATCATAAACTCCTTATTGCAAAATTCTGACTTAAATTGAAGAAAGTAGGGAAAACCACTAGACCATTCAGGTATGACCTAAACCAGATCCCTTACCATTATATAATGGAAGTGACAAAGAGATTCAAGGGATTAGATCTGATAGACAGAGTGCCTGAAGAACTATGGATGGAGGTTAGTGACGCTGTACAGGAGGCAGTGATCAAGAGCATTGCCAAGAAAAAGAAATGCAAAAAAGCAAAATGGCTGTCTGAGGAGGCCTTACAAATAGCTGAGAAAAGAAGAGAAGTGAAAGGCAAAGGAGAAAAGGCAAGATACACCCAGAGTTCCAAAGAATAGCAAGGAGAGATAAGAAAGCCTTTCTCAGTGACCAGTGCAAAGAAATAGAGGAAAACAATAGAACAGGAAAGACTAGAGATCTCTTCAAGAAAATCAGACATACCAAGGGAACATTTCATGCAAAGATGGGCTCAATAAAGGACAGAAATGGTATGGACCTAACAGAAGCAGAAGATATTAAGAAAAGGTGGCAAGAATACATGGAAGAACTGTACAAAAAATATCTTCATGACCCAGATAACCACAATGGTGTGATCACTCACCTAGAGCCAGACATCCTGGAATGTGAAGTTAAATGGGTCTTAGGAAGCATCACTATGAACAAAGCTAGTGGAGGTGATGGAATTCCAGTTGAGCTATTTCAAATCCTGAAAGATGATGCTGTGAAAGTGCTGCACTCAATATGCCAGCAAATTTGGAAAACTCAGCAGTGGCCACAGGACTGGAAAAGGTCAGTTTTCATTCCAATCCCAAAGAAAGGCAATGCCAAAGAATGCTCAAACTACTGCACAATTGCACTCATCTCACACGCTAGCAAAGTAATGCTCAAAATTCCCCAAGCCAGGCTTCAACAGTACATGAACCATGAACTTCTAGATGTTCAAGCTGGATTTAGAAAGGGCAGAGGAACCAGAGATCAAATTGCCAACATTTGTTGGATCACAGAAAAAGCAAGAGAGTTCCAGAAAGACACCTACTTCTGCTTTACTGACCATGCCAAAGCCTTTGACTGTGTGGATCACAATACACTGGAAAATTCTTCAAGAGACAGGAATACCAGACCACCTGACCTGCCTCCTGAGAAATCTGTATGCAGGTCAAGAAGTAACAGTTAAAACTGGTCATGGAACAGCAGACTGGTTCCAAATTGGGAAAGGAGTACGTCAAGGCTGTATATTGTCACCCTGTTTATTTAACTTACATGCAGAGTACATCATGTGAAATGCTGAACTGGATGACGCACAAGCTGGAATGAAGATTGCTGGGAGAAATATCAATAACCTCAGATACGCAGATGACACCACCCTTATGGCAGAAGGATAAGAGGAGGTAAAGAGCCTCTTGATGAAAGTGAAAGAGGAGAGTGAAAAAGCTAGCTAAAAACTCAACATTCAAAAACCTAAGATCATGACATCTGGTCCCATCACTTCATGGCAAATAGATGGGGAAACAATGGAAACAGTGAGAACCTTTATTTTGGGGGCCTCCAAAATCACTGCAGATGGTGACTGCAGCCATGAAATTAAAAGATGCTTACTCCTTAGAAGAAAAGTTATGACCAACCTAGACAGCATATTATAAAGCAGAGACATTACTTTGCCAACAAAGGTCTGCCTAGTCAAAGCTATGGTTTTTTTAGTAGTCATGTATGGATGTGAGAGTTGGACTAGAAAAAAAGCTGAGCACCAAAGAATCAATGCTTTTGAACTGTGGTGTTGGAGAAGACTCTTGAGAGTCCCTTGGACTGCAAGGAAATCAAACCAGTCCATCCTAAAGGAAATCAGTCCTGAACAGTCATTAGAAGAACTGTTCCTGAAGCTGAGGTTCCAATACTTTCACCACCTGATGCGAAGAACTGATTCATTTGAAAAGACCCTGATGCTGGGAAAGATTGAAGGCGGGAGGAGAAGGGGACAACAGTGGATGAGATGGTTGGATGGCATCGCCAACTCGATGCAAATGAGTCTGAGTAAACTCCGGGAGTTGGTGATGGACAGGGAAGCCTGGCTTGCTGCAGTCCATGGGGTCGCAAAGAGGCAGACGTGACTGAGCGACTGAACTGAACTGAAAGTTGTAAAGGTGGTGGTCATGGGGATTGTAACGGTGAGGTGAAATGACTGATATTTGTTCACGGTACTGACAAAGGAAATCATTCTGCAATATTCTGACGCTAAGAAACTGGAGGAGGGGTGAGGCTGGGCGGGCGGGGCGGG
>SJYT01034773.1:2760-13180 GCA_006410635.1 Cephalophus harveyi | reverse complement strand
GGATCGGGCGGGTTCTGTTGTGTTCGAGCAGTAACAGGGCTGTTAGGTCAACTCCCAGAGCTGCCTCCGCGGGCTGTGCCAGAGCCAGCAGCTCGGTGTGGGTTTGCATCCAGGCCTACGCAGCTTCGCCAGGGCATGGTGCTTCTCCAGGCCATTTGTCCTCTTGAGAAGAGGCTGCAGACGTGTGCTGACAGGCTGGTGTAAGGATTACGAGTGATGTGGGCAGAGGGTGCCGTACTCCGTGTGGCAGACAGTAAGGACTCAACTGTGGTGGTTTAGTCGCTAAATCACGTCTGACTCTTTGTGACCCCATAGACTGCAGCCCACCAGGCTCCTCTGTCCGTGGGATTTCCCAGGCAAGAACACTAGAGTAGGCAGCCATTCCCTTCTCCAGGGGATCTTCCCAGCCCAGGGTCCAATCTGAGTCTCCGGCACTGGCAGGCAGATTCTTTACTACCGCGCCACCTGGGGAGCCCCTCAGGACTCAATACTTCACTTTAAAACTTTTAAAATGTTATGTGTTCACACACAGGCAGTCCTTGTTTAACTACAGAGAGCTTTGCAGATTCCGTGTTTTTCTACAAATTGAAGGTGTGTGGCAACCCTATGTTGCCAGATAATTGTTAGTATTTTCTAGCAATAAAGTATTTCTAAATTAAAGTATGTACATTTCTTGACACAATGCTTTTCCTGCACACTTTAACAGACTACAGAATAGTGTAAACGTAACTCACATGCACTGGGAGACCAAAATATTCACGTGAGTTGCTTTGTAGTGATACGCACTTGACGTGGTGGTCTGGAACCCAACCATCTTCAAACACATATATGAATGTGTGTTTATGTATTGTGTGTGTAAATAGATATATGGGCTTCTCAGGTCACAGCAGGGGTAAAGAATCTGCCTGCAGGAGACCAAGAGGCACGAGTTCAATCTGTGAATCGGGAAGATGCCCTGAAGGAGGGCCTGGCCACCCACTCCAGCATTCTTGCCTGGAGAATCCCAGGGACAGAGGGGCCTGGTGGGCCACAGTCCATGGGGTCGCAAAGAGTCAGACACAACTGAAGTGACTTAGCACAGCATACGCACACACAGACACACACACTTATGCACAAACATGTACA
Organism: Cephalophus harveyi; assembly: GCA_006410635.1. Taxonomy (NCBI): domain Eukaryota; kingdom Metazoa; phylum Chordata; class Mammalia; order Artiodactyla; family Bovidae; genus Cephalophus; species Cephalophus harveyi. Next base: position 12,055 of record SJYT01034773.1, on the reverse strand, counting down.
CAAAAAGTAAGTTTATACAAATGAAGTCACACTTTTAGGGGTTCCTGTTTTTGAGTCTTGCTCCTCACCCCACCGACACCAATCATCAAAGCACATCAGTGAGAAAGTTCTGGCAAGAAAACACACCCCACGACTGTGTACACACCTTACTTCGAGGATTCGAGGCATTCATGACACTCCGGAGTTCTCTCCCAGTGTAAAGAACAACACCCACGACAGTACCTGAGACGAAGGAGACACAACCCAGAGAAACGTGAGCGTGGACAGGCAGGCTTTCAGAGGGCCTGACGCGCCCGAGAGCCCCTCTCCTCAGTCCAGCGTCTGCAGGGCGTCCCCACTGCTGCTGAAAGCGCCCCGGGTCGGGCTTCCCTGCGGGTCCAGCGGAGAAGACCCGCCTGGCAACGCAGGGGACAGCAGCTCGATCGCAGGTCTGGGAAGATCCTCATGCCACGGGGCAGCTAAGCCTGCGCCCCACCTCCCGAGCCGGCGCTCGAGAGCCTGCGTGCCTTAACTGTGAGCCGGGTACACAGAGCCCACGCGCGGGGCAGCTAAGCCCGCGCCCCACCTCCTGAGCCGGCGCTCGAGAGCCTGCATGCCCTAACTGTTGAGGCAGGTACACAGAGCCCACACACGGCAAGGGAAGCCGAGGCAACAGGAAGCCCACTCTCTGCAACTAGAGAGAGCCCAACTACAGCAACAAAGGTCCAGTGCAGCCAAAAATAAATATAAATTAATTTAAAAAAAAAGCACCACTGGGCATTGTTGGCCTGTGGCCCTGGTTGCCTCGGAGAACAGGAGGTGGGGGGAGGGGGGCTGTCCTCTATGCCACTGGCCTCACAGGCTTCCAGAGGTGCTTGCAACTTCACAAACTACCCTGGAATCCTATGAACACACCCCTCTCATCAGAGCACGTTCTTCCCACGGACTGTGATTCCGCTCAGAGTCGGTGTGCAACCAGAACCTTTGGCAGACGTCTGTCTGGATGGCAGCTCTTTCCTGAGAACTCCCCTACCCCTTCCTTCCACCCCTCCATCATCATTTGTTTTTAAAAGAGACATCAATTGTTATACACAACTTCTAAAAGAAACCCAAAAACCCAATTAACATGAGAAAAAATGCTTACCCTACTCAAAAGCCAGAAAAAAAAGGGAAATTCTTATTCCCATCCTCGTAATAAAAATTCAGACACGTGAGAACATGAGCGTGAGTCCAGAGGTGGGGAAATGGACCGGCACACACGCTGCTCGCCGGTGGGGAAATGGACTGGCATGCACGCTGGCCGGTGGAAAAAGGACCGGCACGCGCGCTGCTGGCCGGTGGGGAAAGGACCGGCACGCGCGCTGCTGGCCGGTGGGGAAAGGACCGGCACGCATGCTGGCCGGTGGGGAAAGGACCGGCACGCATGCTGGCCGGTGGGGAAAGAACTGGCATGCACGCTGGCCGGGGCATCCGCTGGAAGAGCCTATCTGGGGAGGAGAACGGGCAATAGCCATCAAAACCGCACCTCTGTCTCCCCTCTCCAGGATGGGCCAGGGAAACGCTCCGCACAGCGGGGCAGGTGGAGAGCCAAGAAGGGCAGCAGCACCCGGGTCAGCATGGGGAAACCAGGGAGGAAAGAGACAGGAGGGGCTGGGGAGGGGGCCGGCGTGCGCCGGAGACCAGGGCCGCAGGCTCAGAGTGGAGGACATCTAAGCTGAAACAGGAGAAGGGGCAGCCCCGCCAAGCACTCAGGGAAGATCCCAGGAACACAAACAGCGTGGGCTCCGCAGGATGAAGGAAATCCCTAAGCTTCGCTCCTCTGGCCCCTCAGCTCTTGGCACGGCACCAGCAGAGGGACGCACCCAAACCGCCAAGAGATCCCAACAGTCATAAAGGAGCACAACCCCAGGCGGAGTGCTGGGGCCGAGTCTTTCAGACAGAGACCCCGGGGAGACGCCGAGGGCCCCTGAGTCTCCTGCACGACGTGGTTCCCTTCCAGGGAGGCGCGCAGCAGACGGAGAGCTGGAGAGAGCGCCTGCCTGCTCCCAGGAAGATGGCAAGCCCCAGCGAGTGCAAGCCAACCCCCGCAGACGGTCGGACAGGGGGAGCTGAGCTCGGGGTGCGCAGGGGTGGCCGTGCGCCCACGGCTCTCACCCCAGGGAGGACATGGGTGGGTCCCAATCCCCAGCATAGGCTCTAGAGAGTCCTAATAACAGGGGCCCCGGAGGGCAGCGTCCCCATCTAGTACTGGCCAATCCTGGTGCCTTCAAAGGCCGCTGGAGATGCCCTCTCCCCCACAACCCTCTGTGCCCAGGACCGAAACAGTCTCCAGGAAATGAAGACCCCAGCCTCAGCCACCCCTCAAAAGCACGCCAGCAGTCCACAGAGCCGCGCTGGTCTGCCCAGTGCTCGACAGCTCTGTCTCTTTAACTGCTGGCTGAGCTGCAGTGAGTGGATGGGGGTGGGGGGAGTGCTCGCGAGTTGTGATGCACGGGTCTAGCTGTCCCCCGGGATATGGAACCTTCTCAGACCAGCAATTGAACCCACATCCCCTTCACTGGCAGGTGGATTCTTAACCGCTGGACCACCAGGGAAGTCCCTAAAGATTTTGAAGTAGTTGCCAACTTTTAAATACAGAAGCTTTCATGTTAAAATATATATATAAATAGAGATTTCTGGTTTCTTCTGGAAAACTGGAAGATCTGAGGCCACTGGGTCTGCAGTCCTCACCGCATCTCCGGCAGGTGCTGAGCTCAGCCACCCCGCTTGGCTCCCACTTTCTGCTCATCACGGTCCTCACTCACCCCTGAAGACCCTGACCTGCGCCCCTCCGCTCCCCCAGACCCCGACCCCACTTCTGAGGCTACATCCCCGGCAGCTCCCCTCACACGGCCCCTCCCTCGGCCGCCTGCCCACTGTGGTGTCCACTCCACCCTGCACACCACGGTCTCCAACCAGCCAGGCTGCTGGGGTCGGGTATTTCCCCAGCCCCTCAGACCCTCCACTGCAGTGTGCTGCTGCTGGCGACCTCTGACCCCGTCTGAGACGAGAGAGAGGGTGAGCCCCAGAGAGGGAGGATTCGACACGTTTACAGCAACCAGATGCTGCTCTGACACGAGTCTGTGATTCCAGGACAAGCCCTGAGGAACAGGGTACAGACCAGTAGGCATTATCAGACCCGCATGGTGTGACCCGCATGCTGGTCACAGTTCAGCCCCAGCAGGGCCACCGACTGACCTGCTGCACACTGGGGGTGGGGGCAGGGGCTCAAGAAACTGTCCCTTTCCACGGAGAGCCTGAGAAGAACTGGGATCCGCGATGCCCAGGTTCCGCTTCTGCCGAGCCCCACCAGCCTCTCCCGTCTCTCATCACCCCAGTGACTCTTCAGCCTAGCAGCCCAGTTACCATGGCAACTGCATCCCCTTACAGACTGATGCCAACCAGTGCAGCTGGACCCTTAGCATTGCCTGGCAAGCTTTTTTATTCTTTAAATTTTCAACTGATAACAGTGGAGTGATCAAGACATGGGAATTTTAGATTCTGAAGGGAACACAGAAGTGAAATCTCAAATAATTAAGATTACTCTTGAGGGCTGCTTCTGGAGTTGAGCACCGGAAGGAGAAAATGGCTTGCATTTAACTCTGTGTTTATATTAGAACCAGAGTGTGCTCAGACATCTACGCAGGGAGAAGTGGAGACACGCTAAAGAAATGGGAGCTGGGCATAGCCGCCCAGCTCCCCAGACCCACTGCAAAGCAGACGTCCACTGCAGGGCGTGGCAAGTAATGCTTCTGGATTGGGGGTCACGGCTCTCTCTCGTCCCACCTCACCAAACACAAAGAATTCACACAAGTGGGGAAGGAATGCATGTTATGACTTCACGGAGCTTTCTGAGGAGCTGAGTGAAATCTTTTTTCCACCTTCCAGGTCTCAGCGTGCCTTCCCTTCTCCTCCTCCCAGGAGACGATCTCCCCAAGGCTGTGTGGCCTTAGGCAAGTCGCTCGACCTCTCTGAGACTCAACTCCTTATTCCATTAAGTGTCCTCATTTAGTGTTGTGAGATCAAAGCAAGAGAATGGCAGATAAAACACTCTGTAAACACACAGTGCCTGATAGATAAGCCTTCTTTTTGCTAATCTCTGAATTTAAGGCTGTGAAGCTGAGCTCATCTCTGCCCGCTGCACTGAGTGCGTGGGCAGCAGCCTGTGCAGAGGCGGTGCCCGTCCCTCTCCTTTCAGAGAGCGTCCTGACTGAGCACCTGCTGGACCGAAGAGCCGCAGGGCAGCAGCAAGCAGAGGGAAACGGGCTGGGAGGGGAAGTGGGGCGCGGCACGGGCTTCTCCCACACTAAAGACAGGAAGTTGCCAGTAGTGGAATTACATGTTAAGAATTACATATTGGGTTGGCCAAAGAGTTTGTTTGGGTTCTTCGTAAAATGAAGCTTTTCATAAGATGTTACGGAAAAACCCAAACAAACTTTTTGGCTGACCCAATAACATATATAATACAGTGATAACAGGGGAACAGAGTTCTGCCTCTGGGGCAAAATGCCTGGACTCGAGTCCCAGCTTTGCCTTTTACATGCTGTGTGACCTTGGGTGAGTTGCTTAACCTCACCGACCCTCAGCTTCCCTACCTGCAGCAGGGGGACGATGCCAGCACCTGCCCGCAGGGCACTGCTGGGGGGTTAAGTGAACCACGTGATGCACAGCAGGCGTCGACAGACTGGCACCCCCACCGCCATCACTCCAGCTGCCCCCGGCGTGCTCAGCCCTGGAGCCCTTCTGCTCAGCTGCTCCCCAGCGTCCCAACCCTTCCTTCCTGCGCCTCCGCAGGCCATCCCACAAACTCTGTTCTGGAGTCCAGAGGACCCGACAGTCTATGTCACCTGGGAGACTCCAACACCAGGGCGCCATCAGGACCAGCTGGGCCGCCCTCACGGACACAAGAGCCCGGACACCCAGGCTGATCCACTTTCTGGTACAGATTAGGACGTCAATCTCACGTGGCAATTAGGGGCTATTCCCAGAGCGGACGCTGTGGCCGAGTCCACAGGCCAGGGCGGCCTCCCCTCCAGACGCCTCCAAGCACCGGGGGGCAATTAGATGGCCGTTTCATTCCCCGGGGGTGCAGGAGCCAGTGGAAAACGCCATTTGACCGACAGCTCATTTTCCCAACTGACAGATGATTATTCTCATTATACCGAAGGATTTGCTTTCCTCTTCAAATTGCTAACACATTCCTCCGCGAGGGCACGTACCTGACGCGGTGACCGTGCCGGCCCACAGTGCGTTCTCTATGCTCAGGCTCTCGCTGATCGGGGGGTCGCTGTCCTCCTGCAAAAGAGCAGACGGACACAGGCTGGCCCACCCAAGTCTGCACGGAGCCTGCTGCTATCTCCAGCCTGCTCGTTGAAAGAAAGGAAGAGAGGACGACCCCCGCACTTGGAAGCCAACAGCCCAGCCGGGAGAGAAAGACCAAACTCATAAACCCTTATTCCTTGGTGTTTCAGCCCCACCGAAATACTTGAAAACAATAGCTCGTGATTTAAGAAATGCAAGCTTCCAGCACTGGAGAAACATTTCACAAGGTGGGAATGATAATGTAAAGGGAAATCCATCAGAAACAGCCCTTTGCTGGCCAATCTGAGGGCTTCTGGAACAAGAGCAGGCACAATTCAATACGGGTTCCATAAACCTATCATCTCAGATGCCTAACATAATTCAAATTTAATTTCTATTCCAAAAGGTTGGGATATGATTTAAAAGCTGTAACCATGGTGGACAGGACTTGGAGGATACGCGTTGGAAAAGACCCTGATGCTGGGAAAGACTGAAGGCCGGAGGAGGAGGGGACGACAGAGGATGAGATGGTTGGATGGCATCACCGCCTCGATGGACATGAGTTTGAGTAAACTCCGGGAGCTCGTGATGGACAGGCAGGCCTGGTGTGCTGCAGCCCATGGGGTCGCAGAGAGTCAGAGATGACTTAGCGACTGAACAACAGCAACAAATGGGCTCATGTGAAAAAGAGCAACATCAATTACACGAACACTTGGCTCTCAGGAGTTGGCGATGAAAGCTGTTGGGAGGCTGGAAGAAATTCCCGGTTGTGTCGCCTTTACTGAGAAGCAATATGTCCGTTTTCAAGGTGGAGTCTTCCGATGGGGACATCACCCCCACGTGACACAAAGCTACGCCCCGACAAAGCCCTGCTGGCACTGAGCAGCGGGCCCGCACCCCGGTCACATGCACCCACAGGCAGGACCCTGCGCCCCTCGAGGCTTACTCACTCGGGTGAAGGTCCCCACGAAGTTGTGAATGTCGATGTTTGGCTCTTCTGCATACACGTACGAGCGAATTTGAAGAAGGTCCTGTCCCACGGGGGTGACATTTTGGAGATAAAGTCAGCACATGATTAAAAGGGATTTCGGGAAGCATCCACTGTTTTTCAAAAGCAATTGTACTTTCCAAACAGGCCCTCAAAACCACGGGGCAGGTGGAAAAAAAGAAGGAAACCTTCCAGCAAGTTAGTCTGGGAGTCTCTACCTGCAAGATCCCCAAACACCCTGAAGCCTTCAAGGGGAGAGTCTGTGTTTACCCGGCTTTTCCAGAACTAATCGATGGTGGACATCCCTCCCCCTCTGCAACACTCTCGTTTACAAGAGTCATTCAAACCCACTGAAACCCTCGCTCATTCAACAAAGGGCCACAGGGCGCTGACTTTGTGCAAAGCCTCGGAAAGGGCAGAGAGGTGAACAAGTGTGCAAGAACGCCTCCCCTGCAGCAGGGTGGCTACTATCAGAACAACAGGAAAGCGGACTAACCTTCCTGGTGGTCCAGCGGCTAAGAAGCCACCTGCCAGTGCAGAGGACACGGGTTCAACCCCCGGCCCAGGAACACCCCTCATGCCTCACTCGGGGCGACTAAGTGAACCCCCACAACTACCAGGCCCGTCCTCTAGAGCCTGGGCGCCCCAAGAGCAGAAGCTGCCCCACGGGCAGCTGCGCCCCGCCACCAGCCCCTGCTCGCCGCAACTGCAGAAGGCCTGCACAGCAACCCAGACCCAGCCCAGCCAGAAGCAAATAATAAATGGGGTTTCAAAAGCAAACGAAACCCCAGGGGCTTGTGCACACAAGGCCGGAGCGGGCCTGCTCGCTCCTGGAGGAGAAGGGCGAGGGCCGGGGGCGGAAGGCGGCGCTGGAGCCGGCGGGCACGGGGACAGAGCGAGAGGGAAATCCTTCAGAAACAGTCCTTTCGCGGGCCTGTCTGAAGCCTTCCAGAACAGGGCAGGGCCTCCGCAGGGAGACAAGGCCGCAGGACCGAGTCCCAGTGGCTGCGACGCCCCCGGAGGGCATGCGCGGAGGAGCGCGCGCCTGTGCCGCCTTTCAGTTTCATGCCAGGTCCTCCATCAAGGTTTCGTAAGGGCTGGAGCTGCCCACCAGAGACCATCGACCTCGTCGGCCAGGTCGGGGCTCACAAGGTCGCACGGCCCGCAACCAGCGAGCGCCTGAGGCGCCAGGAGGATCTGGGGGGGCTTCCGCAGGGAAAGCTACTCACGGCGGCGGTGGGCAGCCTCTGCGTGCAGGCCACGGGAAGCCGAAGCTTCCAGTCTGTCTCCCCGTCTAGCTGATCCGTCCGCAGGAAGCAGGACCCTGTGGAGGGAAGAGGGGGTGCCTTCTGTGCACCTGTGGGTCAGGACCCCCCTACCGCCACCGCGGGGGCGCCAACAGCTCCTGCTCTGTTCCGTGTCAGGACAGCCAACCAATGGCCAAGAGGCAAGAATACCCGACTTCCCGCTTTCGCCATCAGCTCTGGGTTTAAATCCCCGCTCCTCCACTCACAGTGGGAGCCGGGGCTGGGCTCCTGATCATGCTAAGCCTCAGCCTGTCGTGTATGTAACTGGGGAAAAACGCAGACCTCACAAGCTGGCTGTAGAGGATTCAGTGGGGGTGATCGTACCCCCAGACAGCGGCTGGCACAGGCTCACCAGCATTCGACTCTATGAGATGCAGGCGTTATGAGCATCTTCTCAGGAACCGAACCTCCTGGGTTCAAGGCTCCACGGCTCACCAGCTGCGCAACTTGAGGAAGCTGCTTCCCGTGAGCCTCAGTCTCCTCGTGTGCACAAATGAGGGTATGAGAGCACCGACTCACAGCGTGAGGACTAGAGAGCTGCTTCACGCAAACTGCTCCGACCTGGGAAGGTCCCCGGAACTGTCGGCCGTGACTCCCCTGCACGTGTGACGGGTGCGTTTCAGCCTGATGTGCGCACGTCTGAGCAGTAAGCCCCATGTTTCACCAGACAGAGGAGCCACCAAATATCCCGACACTGAAGGCGAGACCTCTGAGAACTTTCAGGAAGACCCCTTCCGGTCCATTTTTGTTTGTTTGTTTTGATTTTGGAAAAAAGAGAAGACTTCTGGGACCCAAAGTAGGGAAAACTGCTAGACCATTCAGGGATGACCTAAATCAAATTCCTTATGATTATACAGTGGAAGTGAGGAATAGATTTAAGGGCCTAGATCTGATAGATAGAGTGCCTGATGAACTATGGAATGAGGTTCGTGACATTGTACGGGAGACAGGGATCAAGACCATCCCCATGGAAAAGAAATGCAAAAAAGCAAAATGGCTGTCTGGGGAGGCCTTACAAATAACTGTGAAAAGAAGAGAGGCGAAAAGCAAAGGAGAAAAGGAAAGATATAAGCACCTGAATGCAGAGTTCCAAAGAATAGCAAGAAGAGATAAGAAAGCCTTCAGCTATCAATGCAAAGAAATAGAGGAAAACAACAGAATGGGAAAGACTAGAGATCTCGTCAAGAAAATTAGAGATACCAAGGGAACATTTCATGCAAGGATGGGCTCGATAAAGGACAGAAATGGTATGGACCTAACAGAAGCAGAAGATATTAAGAAGAGGTGGCAAGAATACACAGAAGAACTGTACAAAAAAGATCTTCACGACCCAGATAATCATGATGATGTGATCACTCATCTAGAGCCAGACATCTTGGAATGTGAAGTCAAGTGGGCCTTAGAAAGCATCACTACGAACAAAGCTAGTGGAGGTGATGGAATTCCAGTTGAGCTGTTTCAAATCCTGAAAGATGATGCTGTGAAAGTGCTGCACTCAATCTGCCAGCAAATTTGGAAAACTCAGCAGTGGCCACAGGACTGGAAAAGGTCAGTTTTCATTCCAATTCCAAAGAAAGGCAATGCAAAAGAATGCTCCAATTACCGCACAATTGCACTCATCTCACATGCTAGTAAAGTAATGCTCAAAATCCTCCAAGCCAGGCTTCAGCAATACGTGAAC
>SJYT01034765.1:109027-136717 GCA_006410635.1 Cephalophus harveyi | reverse complement strand
GCCCTATATATTACTTCTTCTATTCATGTTACAAATTTCATTTAGTTTTTCATAATATACTATTCACAATTAAGAGATTAGAAAGAATAATATTATTCAAAATTTATGTTTAAAGTAAGGTAATTTAAAATGTATATAGAAGAGATATTTAGACAGATGTTAAAAACTTGAGATTTGGGTTTTAGCAGCACAGGCTTACTTATATGACTATAAGATAAAAAACATTATTTTTCAGGAAAACCACTGTCTCTGACAGTTCTTAACACCAGTCACACCATCTACAGGCTGTTACCGCCACTCAGCTTTGTCTGAGCGTCCCCTGACTGGGCATGCATCTAGACCATTTACTTTATGAAAACTTCATGAAAACTGTTCTTTTGGCCGTTGAGTGAAATCAATCCAATATGATCTCTAGTCGAGAATTGTAGTCTCCTAAAACATGGAAAAACATAGACAAAATGGCTTCTAGTAATCTGCCTACACATTTGGGATTCCATATCCATGAAGGGATAAAACCCTCTGTGGTTGAATGTTGTTCTAAATAAAGCAGAGGAAATGTGCAAGGTCTTGGTATTGCAAGAGAAGCAATGGAAGAGTTTCTCCGGGTAAGAGTAAGAGTTTCTCTGAGTAAAAACTGAAGAGACTATATGTCCCCATAGAGCAGGCTTGAAATTTAGGCAAATGTCCAATGGAGAGAGAAGTTACTTAGCTTGAATCCGTCAAAGGGATATCAAAATCCAGGAGCAGTGAAAGGAATGTCTGTGTCCCAAATAGTCTTTGTTTTAGATACTATAAATGATGTGGAAAGAGCTGTCAGGATCCAAGTGGGAAGTTCTTACACCCTTTTCTTATATAATTGGAAAAGTATAAACCATAAAGACATATTGGTAATGACAGAGAAGTTCAACGGAAAGAAAAAAAAAATCCATGCAATGGAAGAAACAGTATCAAAAGAGGCTGTGAGAAAAATCTTACTACAGCACCAAGGAAGGAATCAGGATAGCTTCTCATGGTCTTGGTTTATTTAAACCTTAGAATCAGTGAACACCTGGGTAAATGGGAATTACAGCAGCTATTGTAAAAAAATAAAAAATAAATAAATAATAATAAAAAAAACTCCATAATGGATGAGTGAAGGAGTTAAGTCTGCCTAGGGATTTAAAGAGATGTATTTAGTGACTAGCCCTCTTTTCAGCTATATAACCAGCCCATGAAGGACTGATATATTTTACTTGGACTGTTGTAGTTAGCCACAGAGAGGGTATAATCTTTCTGGGATTATGATTTGCCTGAATAATAAACTATTGGAAATGATGCAAAAGTGAAACTTATAATATTGTGTTACTTCTTCTACCTCCCCTATGATTTTATTGTGTCCCTATAATTGGTGTTCACATTTTTTAGTGTATCAGCTTAGTCTGAATATATTATATCAAATCTCTCAGGTTGGCAGTAATTTTGAATATTTAGACTGGATGGTGAGCCAAACCGGTATTCCAAGTTTCATATAAATTTAAGATTCTACATTACAAAATATAAGGGAAAATGTGTTTCACATTCACAGGCACTCTATTCCATAACTAATTTTCAAATCTAGAGTCAAATGACACTTTCAGTAAGCACTTTGTTAACTTTTGTGTAATCAGCTTTTCTTCTATTCATTAACTGTACAAATGTTATTTTTGGAGTATTATAGATTTTAAAATCTTAGTTTGGGTTCTGGATTTCTTAAAACAAATATACCTATGCATTTGCCTTTCAAAGATATGAAAAATAATATGTATAACGACAGTGCATAAAATTGTATCATGCAGCATATCACATAACTAGAAAAGCAATACCTGGGTGACCACCATCTAGGCTGGAAAGAAACCTGCAGTCTTCCCAGAACCCCTTCACGTGTTCTTGTTCCATAGTACCCCGCCTCTTAAGAATAACTACAATGCTAATTTTTATGGAAAATAGCTTCATATATTTTTAACTTTTAATTTTGTATTAGGGTATAGCTGATTAACGATGTTGTCATAGTTCAGGTGAACAGCAAATGGATTCAGTCACATATGCATGGATTTATTCTCCCCCACTCTTCCCTCCCATCCAGGCTGCTACATAACATAGAGCAAAGTTCATGCAATAGCTTCATATTTTTTAAATATTTTAAAGCATCCTGTATATATCCCCAAATGATCTACAAGTAACATATGAAGACTCTGATGATAAATACTTCTTTGTTTTTGGTCATGTTTTTATGCCAGAATATTCCTGTCCCCTCCATCCCAAGTTCATATGTTGAAATTCTAACTCCCAGAAGGATGGTACTAAAAGGTGGGACTTTCAGTAGCCAGACTGTGAAAGTGGTAAAGAATCTGCCTGCCAATGAAGGGGATGCAAGAGATTCAAATTTGATCACTGGGTTGGGAAGATCCCTTGGAGGAGGAAATGACAACACACTCCAATATTCTTGCCTGGAAAATCCCATGGACAGAGAATCCTGGTGAGCTTGCAAAGATTCAGACACGACTGAAACTACATATGCTAGGCTATACCCATGAAGACTGAACTCTCAGGAATGGGGTTGATACCCTTATTAAAAAGACCCCAGAAAGCTCCCTCATGCCTTCCTCCATGGCAAGAGCTCAGGAAGAAGATGCGGTCTATCAGACAGGAAGGAAGCTGCCAGCAGATGCTAAATCTGCCAGCACCTTAATTGTGGACTTTCTAACCTCCAAGACTGAGAAATTAAATGTTTGTTATTTAAGTCACCAGTCTGTGGTATTTTTGTTACAGCACCCCAAACAAACTTAAACACTACCTATACATATGTGCCCCTAAAGATACAATATAAATTGTATTTTTGACCTTTTTATAGATGTAATCATATTGTATATTTTATCTTGTGTTTGTGTCTTTCAATATTGTTTTTATAATACACATAAATATTCACATATGGCTGGAGTTCAGTAAGCTTAATTGTATATATGTTAATTCACTATAGCTCTATAACACTTTGTTCACTCTAATAACAACGAGCATTTCAAATTTTTTGAGGATTGGGCTAATATATACTAACAATGCTACTGAGAACAACTTTGATCTTTATTGTGGTGTGCAAATATATGAGTTTCCCAAGAATATCCACCTCAGAGTAGAACTGTTGGGTCATGGATAAGCATATCCTCAGCATTACCACATAAAGGCAAACAGTTTTTTCAAAGAAGTTGTATTAAATACACTTCTATCAAGACTGCTTCAGAGAACTCCTTGCTCCATGTTTTAGCTGATAATGATCATTTTCAGACTCTTTAGCTTCATACCAATCTGTTGTGGAAGCATTGCAATTTCATAAATTTTCCTACTAACTACTGAATCTCATTGCCACTTGCTGTTACTTGATCCTTTGGATTTGTGGCTCAGACAGTAAAGAATCTGCCTGCAATGAGAAAGATCTGGGTCCATTCCTGGATTTGGAAGATCCCCTGGAGAAGAGGATGGCAACTCACTCCAGTATCCTTTCCTGGAGAACTCCATGGACAGTGGAGACTGGCAGGCTGCAGTCCATGCGGTCGCAAAGGGTTGGACACGACTGAGCGGCTTTCACTTTCACTTCACTTTTTAATTTTGAAATAATTTTAGAATTAAGGAGAAATTATAAAGACAGTTACAGAGTTCTCATATAAACTTACCTATTTCTCTTAAGTAATGATACTAAACTTATGAAATTAAAAAAAATCATATTAATACAATACTAACAAATTAAAGATTTTATTTTAACAATTTTTCTACAAATGGCAGTGTTATATCCCGGGATGAAATCCAGGGTAGCACACTATATTTACTTATCATATCTACTTTAATCTGTGACACTTTCTCACTTTCCTTTTTTTTTTTAATGACGTTTATGAAGCATTCTAGTAAGATATTTTGTAGAATTCCTTCAATTAAAGTTAGTTTAATATTTTCTCAAAGTTAGCCTGGAGTTATGGATGTGGGAGAACAGCACACAGGAGAGTATCCTCCAAATTAAATCATATAAGAGAATACATAATATTAATATGGTTGTGTCTGGTAATTCTGGCTTAAATCATTCTGTTAAGTTGTTGTCAGTTTTTGTTATTGCTGAATTAACATTTTTCACTTTCCATGCTCTATTCTTTGAACATAAATTACTAAGTCTAGTCCACACTTAAGGGGAAAGGAATTAATATTTACCTCCTGGAAGTAGTATTATTAAGGCATTTTCACATAAGTTAAAACCATCACAGTAATTAATACTGACGCTATAAAATATCATAAAATTTCACCCATGAATTTTATCATTTATTAGGATATTTTGCAAGATAATGATCTAATGATCATCTATTATATTTTTATTCCTTCTACCTTTGGTATTTGGAATTATTCTATAGTGAGTACACATCACTTAGCCTCTGTTTTTAAATTTATTTTATCTTTTTGCATCAGCATGTGTTTAGATATTTAGTTTTATTCTTTGGTTTATAACCCAATATTGTCATTATTTATTTTATTGCTCAAATTTTTAAAGCTCTGCTCATTGGGAGGCTCCTTTTCCCTCTGACACACTCTCATTCTTGCATTTCTCTCTCAGTATCTCTTATTTTTTGATACTGTAAAACACTCCTGGATTGTCTTGTGTTTTCCCTATCCCAGTACTAGAATCAAACATTTCCCTAAGAAACTTTGGTTCTCATTTACTGGAGAATTTTATTTAGAAACCAAGGTCTTAGGACTTGATGTGCTCACTGCTACTGGGATACTTCTAAATCCTGTCAGTGGACAGGAGTATGAATATGTATATGTTCTAACCAATGTAGAAATCCATATCTATAATTGTTTTGTATATATCTATCCACATATGTATTACATTAATAATGAGTTCATATTGATGTCAGACAACACAGTTGCAAAAGGTTTTGGTAAAGCAAAACATTGAAATGGATTTAACAACCAGCTTTACTATAAATAATAGATAAAACAGCAAACAAACAAGATATCTCACTACCCACTGTTTACTATTTTTTTAATCAAAAATTTTCTGTACTGCAAAAGTATATTTAAGAACTCATGTTTCTATAAAAGATCCCACTCTGAGGTGGAGTGAAAATTATAAACTACTGTTAAACTAAACTGAGATTTAATTTTATATAATAATTTGAACAAAATATCCAGAGGCATTACCCATATTTCTTTTATTCCTTCACTCAGTATAAGTTAAGACATCAATAAAGAAAACAATGCTAATTATACATGGATAAGAATTTGTTAATCTTAGATGAGACAATAGTTTATTGAATTTTTATTAGATACTAAAAAGCATAGTATGTACTGAAAAAATGGATCAGTTCCACANTAAAAGATCCCACTCTGAGGTGGAGTGAAAATTATAAACTACTGTTAAACTAAACTGAGATTTAATTTTATATAATAATTTGAACAAAATATCCAGAGGCATTACCCATATTTCTTTTATTCCTTCACTCAGTATAAGTTAAGACATCAATAAAGAAAACAATGCTAATTATACATGGATAAGAATTTGTTAATCTTAGATGAGACAATAGTTTATTGAATTTTTATTAGATACTAAAAAGCATAGTATGTACTGAAAAAATGGATCAGTTCCACAGTGTGGTATAGTTAAATCAATTATTTTATAGTTAGAGAACAGCTGAGTTAAAGTTTTAGTGCTAGAGCCTATTAATTTCCAATCCCAGTTTTTACTTCTGGTCAATAAGATATCCATCGAATTGGTTATTTCCAGATAGCTCAGTGGTAAAGAAACCACCTGCAATGCAGAAGACACAGGAGACATGAGTAAGATCCCCTGGATGAGGCAATGGCAACCCACTCCAGTATTCTTGCCTGAAGAAATCCCGTGATCAGAGGAGCCTGGCAGGCTACAGTCCAAAGGGTCACAAAGAGTGGGACGTGACTGAGAGAATGAGCACAAAATGAAAATTCAGACTAACACATTTCTTCTGTCATTCCTTAAAAAAATTCTCCTCTAGAATACACAAGTAAGCAACAGTTTTATAGTTAAGATATAGGAAGAGAAGAGAGACATTGAAAGATGAAAGTGGGACTTTTGCAGAGGGACTAAGAGGATATGAGGGGAAGGTGGGAGGTGAATAAAATAGAATGATAATCCCAGCCTCATGTATTGTATTTTGATCTTGGTTAGAAAGTGCAGACTGTAGCTATGAATAGATTATTTGTAATAAATTGAATAAAGGCAGAAATACTTCAGTGTAGCACTAGTTGAGGAGGGTCTTCTTCCAGGCTGTTTATGAAACCCACTAACCCACTAGTTGAGGAGGGTCTTCTTCCAGGCTGTTTATGAAATTATTTTAATTTTTTAAATATTAACGTAAAATAAAATCAAGATTCTCTTTGGACTACAGTTCTGAGATTTAATGCATGTACGGAATGGTGCAAGCACCACCATAATTAGAGAAATAGTTTTAGTACCCCATTAAAAAATATCCCTTATGTTATCAGTTTATCTGTAGTCACATGTTTCCCTCTATCCCCTGGAACCACTGATCATTCTTGACCCCTGTCAATGTGTCTTTTGCAGCATGTCACATAAATCAAATCTTGAGATATCTAATGATTGAAATTGGCTTTTTTCATTCAACAAATGCGTTTATAATTCATCTGTATTATTGCATGAATTAACAGCTTGTTTCTTTTTATTGCTGAGTAGTATTCCATTGTAGGCATATACTAACAGTTTTGTTTACTAATTCACTTAGGAAAGAACATTTGAGTTGTTTCCAGTTTGGGGCTATTATGGATGAGTAGAGCTGCACTGAATATTTTTGTAGAGATCTGTGTGTGAAAGATATCTTTATGTTTAATGTAGACATTCCATTTTATTGGGTTTAAGCTCTTGTGAGGGCTGAATTCTAGCTTAAGCCTCATTTTTTTAAAATACAAAAATTTTTATTGAGACATGTGTGTGTGCTAATTTGCTTCAGCAACATCAGACTCTGTTTGACCCCATGGGCTGCAGTCCACAGGTTCCTCTGTCCATGGGATTCTCCAGGCAAGAATACCTGAGTGGGTTGCCGTACCCTCCTCCAGGGAGTCTTCTCGACCCAGGGATCTAACCAGTGACTCATACATCTAACCTGCATTGGTGGGCAGGTTGTAGGAAGCCCAGAGACATTACTGACGTACAAATAACTATATAAATGTAAGATATAGAAGTTCATGAATTTGGATATAATTAAAAACCTGTGAAACTATTTCTATAACTTATGCCATAAATGTATTCACCATCTTCAAAAGTTCTCTCCTACTCTATTATTATTTTTTATTATTACATTTTTACTATTATTTTTACTTTATTTTGCTTACATTGGTTTCCCCATACATTGACATGAATCCGCCATGGGTGTACATGAGTTCCCAATCCTGAACCCCCCTCCCACCCCATATCATCTCTCTGGATCATCCCTGCGCACCAGCCCCAAGCATCCTGTATCCTGTATCGAACATAGACTGGCGATTCGTTTCTTACATGATAGTATACATGTTTCAATGCCATTCTCCCAAATCATCCCACCCTCTCCCTCTCCCACAGAGTCCAAAAGTCCGTCTATACATCTGTGTCTCTCTTGCTGTCTAGCATACAGGGTTATCATTCAGTTCAGTTCAGTTCAGTCGCTCAGTTGTGTCTCTCTGTGACCCTATCTTTCTAAATTCCATATATATGTGTTAGTATACTTTATTGGTGTTTTTCTTTCTGGCTTACTTCACTCTGTTACACAAAAATAAACTCAAAATGGATTAAAGATCTAAATGCAAGACCAGAAACTATAACACTCCTAGAGGAGAACATAGGCAAACACTCTCCGACATAAATCACAGCAGGATCCTCTATGAGCCACCTCCCAGAATACTGGAAATAAAAGCAAAAATAAACAAATGGGATCTGATTAAAATTAAAAACTTCTGCACAACAAAGAAAACTATAAGCAAGGTGAAAAGACAGCCTTCTGAGTGGGAGAAAATAATAGCGAATGAAGCAACTGACAAACAACTAATCTCAAAAATATACAAGCAACTTATGCAGCTCAATTCCAGAAAAATAAACGACCCAATCAAAAAATGGGCCAAAGAACTAAATAGACATCTCTCCAAAGAAGACATGTGGATGGCTAACAAACACATGAAAAGATGCTCAACATCACTCATTATCAGAGAAATGCAAATCAAGACCAGAATGAGGTACCATTTCACACCAGTCAGAATGGCTGCAATCCAAAAGTCTATTATTTTTATTTAATGTGATTAGAACCCTTTACATGTCTTCGACAACAAGGAATTCAAACCAGTCAACCCTAAAGTAAATCAATCCTGAGTTTTCATTGGAAGGACTGATGCTGAAGTTGAAGCTTCAATACTTTGACCACCTGATGTGAAGAGTTGACTCCTTGTAAAAGACCCTGATGCTGGGAAAGATTGAGGGCAGGAGGAGAAGGGGATGACAGAGGATGGTGTGGTTGGATGGCATCATCAGCTCAATGGACATGAGTTTGAGCACGCTCCGGGAGACAGTGAGGGGCAAGGAAGGCTGGCGTGTTGCAGTCCATGGGGTTGCAAAGAGTCAGATATGACTGAGTGATTGAACAACAACAACAACACTTGCAGTATTGTTTATTATAGGTAGAATGGTGTATATTTGATCTCTAGGATTTAATCATCTTTTATAATTGTAACTTGGTAACTTCTGATGATCTTTTTAGTGGTATCTGTAACTGTCTTCCATATATGCTACCCAGTAGGCAGTCTGTGAATTAGATGGTGATTTTTTTCTGTATTTCAGTTTTCAAAATGTTTGATATTTTGTTTAGAGTCAGATCTATGTAGTACAGCCTGGGAATGAACTGAGGAAATCTTAAACTATTTTAAAGGATATTTTTCTTGAGCTCTTTCTTTTCTGTGATTGTCTGACTCTTTCTGCTTTGCTGGAGCTTATGCCTTTATATTTCCTGCTCTCCTGTGCACTTCCTGTGACTACATCCAAATCAAGGGATAGCCGTCAAGATAGAGAAGCTAAGCCATGGAGTTTCAGTTCATGCTTTTGGAACTACAACTCCTGTGGTCAGAGACAAAACTTTCCCTCCCTTTCAGTTAAGGCAACTGCCTGACCCCCACTGTGGTTTCTGTTGCCACCACCACCATAGCAGTTACTCGTGGCTGAACTGAGACAGAAATATTGAAAAGAAAGAAAGAAAAAGAACACTCCCCGCTATGACCATTAGAAGTTTCCTTTTCCCACTTTTTGGTTCAGAATATGAGCACTTTCTTTGGAGATTTTTCTTATTGCACACTTCTGGTCTGTGGCTGTCATTGAATCTAGGATGAGTAATAGGAAAGGGAAAATAAAAATCTCACCACTGGTTAAGTGATGTTATTAATACAAAGTCTAGATATCTTCCATAATCAGTCTGCAGCCATGACAAATATACTGGGGAAGACGTTTCGTCTGATCATAGCAGCAAGGAGAGCTGTGACTCATGTAAGCTGCAAAGTCCTAATCTTAGGATATAATGAATAAAAAAAAAATGCTCTAATTTCCTAGTACCAGTTAGGTGTTACAAAGCTTGTATTTTTTAAAATTTGACCTTTTATGTACAATGTATATAGGAAATGGCAATCCATTCCAGTACTTTTGCCTAGAAAATTCCATGAACGGAGGAGCCTGGTAGGCGACAGTCTATGAGATTGCAAAGAATCAGACACAACTGAGCAACTCACTTACTTATAAATCATGCATAGCTACATTTCTGGCTCTTCTTAATCTCAAAATCTTGTTAATTTTTCTTTACTTTCTCTATTTAAACAATGCCATTATATTATTGATATGTTCTTTTAAGTTTCTTTAAACAAACAGGATAAAAATGCTTTTTTCCTCTATTTAGTGACAGGTACAGAGGTGTACTGCTCAGATCCCTTCTGAGAGATGAACTGGCTGCCAAGTTATAAGGAATGCAATTATCTGACAATTCCCACCTGTAAGTGCCTAGCTTAGTTTTTGAGCTAATTCAATTTGTTTCTTAGGACAGTCCCCGACCAGGCAGTAGTGCAAAGGTGCCATCCAGGTCTAGGCACTTTTGTCAAGTGGGAAGAAAGTGTTGATAGAAAAGAAATTTTATCTAGAACACCAAATGTATTTAAAATTCCAGGAGAAGATAAATATTAAAGAAATTCAATAGTTAAAAATTACTGAAGAATGTTTTCCTGAGTTGAAAAGACTCAATCTAAGATTGAAAAAAGCTCAGACAATTCACAATGAATGGATGGGAAAAAAAAAAAAAAAACAAATAAAAAACAAAACCAAACAAAATACAAACCTTAGAATAACCTGGTAAAATTACTAAAGGATAGTAGTAAGGAAAAATATCTAAATTCTTTCACCTCTAACAAATCATCCCTATTAAATTTCATATGCAACATTATATAGAGTGTGCTATGCTTAGTCGTACAGTTCTGTCCAATTCTTTGGGACCCCATGGACTGTAGCCTGCCAGGCTTCTCTGTCCATGGGGATTCTCCAGGCAAGAATTCTGGAGTGGGTTGCCAGGCTCTCCTCCAGGGTATATTCCCAACCCAGGAATCGAACCCAGATCTCCTTTATGGGATCTTCCCAACCCAGGGATTGAATCCCAGTCTTCTGCATTGCAGGTGGATTCTTTACTCTCTGGCCACCAGAAAGGCCCAAGAATACTGGTGTGGATAGCCTATTCCTTCTCCAGGGGATCATAGTGACCCAGGAGTCTTGCATTGCAGGCGGATTCTTTACCAGCTGAGCTAACAGGGCAGTCGTATATGTAATGTAGATAGATTTTCTACTTCTGTAATGTGTTCTCAGGTTGGGTTAATGTGAAACAAATGAACTAAATGTTGTTTCCTAAACAATGATATAATTAGACTGTGATAAAGAAAGATTGAAAATAATAATTTATAATAAAAAACAGTTACATGAAAACAAAACAAGCACAAATACAGGCATATTCATATTAGATATACTAAAATTTGAGAATAAATATATAATAGTGACATTATTTATGATAATAATAATAAAATATGAAGAAGAAATGTCATTGATTTATTTCAAAACAAAATAAATTCCATAATGAATTAAGTTAATTTTATAATAAAATAAAATAATTAAACTAATTGTATTTAAAAAGATTAAGTTCAATTAATACATATTGAAAAGTGAGCTAGTTCTAGTTGTCTAATGGCAAAATTTTCCCACTTCAAAATGAGGTTAAGTTCGATGTTATTTAAATTAAAATAAGCTTTAGAAAATATAGAATTTCAAAATTTATTTTATAATGTCAAGTTCCAGTTATCTTCCGTGAAGAAACCTTTCTGACCACCTGTAATTCATTAAATACTCCTGAAAAGTCAAGCCTTAGTAGTAGGGATAAACTATTAACAGATCAGCAGTCCCCATTCTTCATGGCATAAGGGACCGCTTTCATGGAAGACATGTTTTACAAGGACCATGAGGCAGGCTGAAGGTGGTTGGGATGATTCAAGTATTTATTGTGCACAATAAAATAATAATAATTAACAATAAATAAATTTCTAGTATTATTACACTACCTCCACCTCAGATCAACAGGCATTAGATCTTGGAGTTTGGGGACCCTTCTATACGTAACAGCTGCCAGCAGACACCAACCTCAAGAAAGTCAAACTGATTCACAAGTAACTTATGTACCAGCCACAGGAAATTGTATATTGATTAACATAAACTAAAGATGAAAAAAGTAGAAGATTCAACTGTAACTTGGGATGAAATGAACAGTAATTTAGAATGGGCATGCAAAAGATCAAGGAGCTTTATGACATAGCAATATAAACTATCAAAACCAAAGTTTGGAGAAATAAAACACCAAAAAGAAAAATAACGTGAGATTCAGAGTCTTGTGGAACTATGCTGGAAACTCTAAGAAGCTTATAGAAATATATTTGAAAATACAATTAGTGGAGTGGCCTCCCTTATTTATTCTCCGTTACAGCTCCAGGGTCTATCTTGTGGCTAACAATGTCTTGCTTTGCTTCATTTTAGTTTGAATCCTCATCTATCCTAAAATGGACAAGAGGAACGTTATATTCTCACACTCAACGTGGATTGCAGAAAGCCATTTTCAGTACTTACTTCCTAAACTTTCTGCTTTTAGAGAGATTACCATTCACTACCCACTTCAGTATTCTTGCCTGGAGAATTCCATGGACAGAGGAGCCTGGTTGGCTGCAGTCCACGGAGTGGCAAAAAGTCAGACAGAATTAAGTGACTGAGCACACACTCTGAGCACTCACCGTTACACTAAGTACATCTCTGTGTTTGGAAATTTACTCAATGGTTGAAGAAGTAGACAATACAGATAACCCTGTGATTTTTCTATATGCTGCTAAATCGCTTCAGTCGTGTGTGACTCTGCGCGGCCCCAGAGACGGCAGCCCACCAGGCTCCCCTGTCCCTGGGATTTTCCAGGCAAGAACACTGGAGTGGGTTGCCATTTCCTTCTCCAATGCATGAAACTGAAAAGTGAAAGTGAAGTCGTTCAGTCGTGTCCGAATCTTCGCGACCCCCTGGACTGCAGCCCACCAGGCTCCTCCATCCGTGGGATTTTCAAGGCAAGAGTACTGGAGTGGGGTGCCATTGCCTTCTCCGTTTTTCTATATAAATACATATTATTCATAATAATATAATCATAAGCACATGTGCTCCAAGTACAGTAGGCCAGAATATACCAAAAAGGAAACAAGTCAACTGGCAATTCGCACACTTTTAAATAGAAAATTCACTAGAAATGTCTCTGATTAATCAATAAACACATGAAAATGTTCTCACCATCATTAGTTATCAAGGAAATAAAAACCAACACCATAATAAAAACACAACCAATGATAAAAGGTTGTGCAATACCTCCAACTTATATTAACAGTGGTAGTGTTAAAAATATGTTATAGCCAGAAAACAATATGTGCTAAAGACATTTGGAAAAATGTATTTAAGCTTCTTATAAAATTAAAACTATACCTACCCCATGACTTGGCCATTCCAATTCTAAGTATATACCCAAGAAAAATGAAAATGTGTTCATAAAATATTGTATGAAAATATTCATAACAGCTTTCTTTGTAATGACCCCAAACTGGAAACATTCCTTATGTGTATCAATAGGAGAATGGACAAGCAATAAAATAGACCACTGCTGCTGCTGCTGCTAAGTCGCTTCAGTCGTGTCTGACCCTGCGTGGCTCCATAGACAGCAGGCTCCTCTGTCCCTGGGATTCTCCAGGCAAGAAAACTGGAGTGGGTTGCCATTTCCTTCTCCAAAATAGACCACTCAGTTCAGTTCAGTCACTCAGTCGTGTCCCACTCTTTGCGACCCCATGAATCGCAGCACGCCAGGCCTCCCTGTTCATCACCATCTCTCGCAGTTCACTCAGACTCACGTCCATCGAGTCCGTGATGCCATCCAGCCATCTCATCCTCGGTCGTCCCCTTCTCCTCCTGCCCCCAATCCCTCCCAGCATCAGTCTTTTCCTACATAGAAATAAACCACTGGTACATGCAACACCATAGGTCATTCTCCAAAACCTTATGCTGAGTGAAAGAAGACTTAAAGAGTAATACCATTTGCTTGCAGTTTTAGGAGCTTAAATAAATCAAGCAAATCTTATTTATGGTGGCAAAAAAATTTAGAAAATCATTATTTTCATACACATGGGGCAGGAGTTGATGGTAAAGAGCATTCAGAAAATTCCTGGAAATATATAATAGTTAGATTGCATGTTTTTACATTATGGGTCACAAGGGTGTATGCATTTCTCAAAACTTCACGAAAACACTTAATATATTTATTTAGAACAAAAGTTCATATGCTGAATTTTATTCCTTTTTACTCTTAGCAGTTTATAAAATATATTGACTATTTCTCTCAAACTTTAATAAATTATAGGAACCACTGAACTTATTTATTAAAACTGTGGAATCCCAGGTCTTTTTTCAGAATTATAAGTCAAAAATTTAAGACTCACTGACTTTCCTGGAACTTTGCTGTTTTTATTTATTTCCTTTGTCAATGAAATTGAAAATCAATTTTTACAGTAATGCTGTTATTTATAAAATATGTGGAAAATCATGGACTTCCTTACAAAGAACTAGTCTTTATTTATAGAAAATAATTGTTTTAGAGAAAATATAAGCTGTGATTTTTAGAAATATCAAAAAATATCTCCAGGGAGACTTATTTTCCAAAATTACTATGCAATTAGAAAGAAATTTAATGTTATTAATCCCAGAATTTGGTAACATCCATTTCATTTGGGTAAACTTAATTCCTCTGAACTTTCATTAACCATAAAAGAAGATAGTACTAGATTTGCCCATTAACTAGGCACTGAATGACAAATTCTGGGAAAAGATCATTTTTCAGACTATAAAAAAATTCACAAGTATTAGTTGGACTGTTTTGAAGTTGCAAAATATATATGTATAGATCTTTGTGGAATGATGCAATACAGTTAAGCAGAAAGTATTTAGAATATAAACACTGTATGCAGGTATGCTTAGTTAGAGGAATTTTCTGACAAGCTTAAAAATAAAGACCTTAACTTTTTCAATTTGTCTGCCAAAATGTGTGTCAGTGTGCATTTGTGTGTGTGTGTGTCTGTGTGTGTGTGTGTGAATATATGTGTATCCATTAGTTCTTTCTTATAGTTTGAATTAGTTCTTTTTGACAGTTTACATCTGTTTATTCAAAAAAGGGGAAGGAGAAAGTAATCCCTTTGTTAAAACTGTCCATGCTGCAACGCTCATGTTCTGCCGTTTTTCACATTTACACTCAAGATTGCTCACTATGTTTTGACTGAACTTGCCTCAACCTCAAGACTCCAAGTGCCCTGTGACTTTTCATCCAGACACATGAAAGCTGGGAGTTGTCAGGAACACCTAGATGTATATGTAGCTTTCACAAGTAACATCAAATGTGCAGGTGAGAGCAGAGGTTAGCTTATTTAATATTTCCCATAATCTATAAATAAAAATGGCCTTTTTGGATGAAAGGCAGAATCGAGCGGGCTATTATTGTTACTAGGAGGAATTTACAGTTGTTATTAGAAAGAAGATAAATTTTGTGAAAGTAGATATATTGCAAGAGCCATCAAACACTCCTGGAGCAAATGAAATGTTTCCTACATGTATAGTTACTGCTATTCTGATATTTATAAGCATATATTTCTTAATTTGACATTATTTTGTTCTACAATAAAAAGTTATTGGCCCAAAGGTAAATCTTTCAATGGAAACACTTTTTGGGGAGGGGGTAAAAATGTGAAATAATAAGTTGGATATTTTGTTTTTACACCTGTTACTCTATTCTTTTGTTGTTGTTTATTTGCTTTAATTTATTTTTTAATTGGAGTAAGTTTACTTTACAATGTTGTAATGGTTTCTGCCATACAAACCAAATCATATATAATTATGCATATAACGCATATATCCTGAACCTCCCTCCCCCTCCCTCGTCCCATCCTTCCAGGACATCAGAGAGCATCTGTCTGGGCTCCCTGTGTTATATAGCAATTCCTCATCAGCTCTCTCTTTTACACATGATATAGTATAAATGTCTATGCTACTTTCTCCATTTGTCCTTCTCTCTCTTTCCCCTACTTTATCCACAAGTCAGCTCTTTATATCTGCAGTCTATTCTTAAAAGAAAAGTTTTTTGAGGTGTTTAGATTGAATCATTCTACCATGTTAGTTTCATGACTGCAGCCATGAAATTAAAAGATGCTTACTCCTTGGAAGAAAAGTTATGACCAACCTAGATAGCATATTGAAAAGCAGAGACATTACTTTGCCGACTAAGGTCCGTCTAGTCAAGGCTATTGTTTTTCCTGTGCTCGTGTATGGATGTGAGAGTTGGATTGTGAAGAAAGCTGAGTGCCGAAGAATTGATGCTTTTGAACTGTAGTGTTGGAGAAGACTCTTGAGAGTCCCTTGGACTGCAAGGAGATCCAATCAGTCCATTCTGAAGGAGATCAGCCCTGGGATTTCTTTGGAGGGAATAATGCTGTAGCTGAAACTCCAGTACTTTGGCCACCTCATGCGACGAGTTGACTCATTGGAAAAGACTCTGATGCTGGGAGGGGTTGGGGGCAGGAGGAGAAGGGGTCGACAGAGGACGAGATGGCTGGATGGTATCACTGACTTGATGAATGCGAGTCTGAGTGAACTCCGGGGGTTGGTGATGGACAGGGAGGCCTGGCGTGCTGTGATTCATGGGGTCGCAAAGAGTCGGACACGACTGAGAGACTGAACTGAACTGAACTGAACCATGTTAGTTATAAAGAATTTATTAATGGACAGATTACATAAGAGCTTGTTCCTTCTTTATGTTGATTTGTTTGGTCTGTTACCAAGGAATGATTTTGTTGATGTTCTATACTTTGTGTTTTACAGTAATTGCATACTGTTTTACAGTAATATGTTCACAGCACGGAAATCACAGTCACCTTTTGTAGCCAATGGGATGTAATGAAACAAGAAGTTATTTTGAAGTAAAACAATTCTCCTTTTTAAATTTTATTTTATAAAAATATCAATTCTCAGTCTCACATGCAGGTATTCTGTAATTATTAGCCATTCATTATTTAAGAAGACTCTTTTAAACTTGTTACTTGTGGTTTGAATTTCCTGGGTATTCTGGCTAAAGTGATATAATAAAGGTGAGTGGTTCTTTGAGCATGTTTATGCATCATTGAACCCTGGAGATATGAATATATTGAGGTTATGTGAGAAGTCTCTGAGTGTCTTTCCCCTTTAGGTAAACTTATAATCTTTCCAATTCTGCTGGGATATATTAAAGTTATCTGATCACATATGACACATATTTGGAAATGAATGTTATCCAATTGGTCTATCTTTATGCTCTCTATCCTTAAGTTTATGTTGTTAAAATCTGCAATCAAGGTAAAAAGTTTGTGTTGGTACTCCTAAAATTGATTGTATAGAGTTTTAAGTACTTAGTTTTTAGAATCTTGAGATTTGCCTCTCTTTTTGAAAAAAAAAAAAAAAAAAAGCCTGCTTTTGATTGTCTTTGCATTAGTCACACTGATTCTTCATAAACTTTGTTTTTCTTTCCACAAAACCATTTTGCAACAAATCGGCACATAAAACTTAAAACAATGTTTTATGTTTTCAAATAAGCATCAAGTTTAAAATTTTGTTTTATGTGACTGTTTTGTTTTGTTTTCTACTTACTTCACTTCAAGAAGGATGAATTTGACTGGAAACCAGTGCTGCTGCCATCCTCTTAAAAGCGGATGACTATTGCCATTTCATCCTTTTGTCTGTACTCCCAAATTCCTTAGTTCTTTGGAAACAACAGCAATCAGACTCAAGTTCCCACTACTCCACTGAAGACACGTCAACGTCACTAGCAAGCTCTATTTTAACAAAACCTATAATTACTCCTTTGTCTTCAATTTTCTTAACCTCACTGCAACACTCTAAATAGTCACAGTCTTCTTTACTACAGCTGTAAGGAAGAAACGCCTAATCATTACCTTATTTATTTTTTCCTTCTTCAATAATAATAAAGTTTTAGCTGGATACACTGCCATCTTTTTAAAAACCACTATTTTCAAAGTCTGCAGCAGGTAGGTAGTGCGATGAAATTAGGTACTTGCCATTTGGATGTGTGCAGAAGCGATGCGTGCCTCTTTACAATTAGCATCTTAAATAGGAGTAAGCTCCTTTTGCCACTTTTTGTTTTTCCTTTTCTTGCAGCTAGGAAATAACTGGAACAGAAGCAGATACATGGGTCCAGAGTTGGAAGCTTTTCTGAGAATAACAAAACTGTCCTAACAACCTGGACTTGAATTCCTAGACTAACACATTAAAACAATTGTGTTAACCTGGAGTGTGTTTCAGAATGTTGTTTCACAGTATCTTATCTTGTAAACACAATTATTCAGTACCCTTATACAACTACGTACTGTCCTGGGTTCCCTGTCACTTATTTGGTCATGTCTATGTTTCCTTTATATGTTTTCTTTCTCTTTTTTTTTTTGCCCAAAATTTAGCTACCTAGGATTTAGTCTCCCACTCCTTTCTCTTTTTTTATATAACCCATGGCCTCATGGCTTTACATGCCACCTATATGTTGGTGACTTCTATGGAATATTGTTTTTTTTCAAAACCCCATGAAGTCATGTTTTCACTTGAAAAACTACAGGAAGTTCAAATGTAACATGTGTTGAAAAGGAATCTTGATCTCCTTCCAAGTCTCCACCTCTATCACCTCATCTTGGTGTAAGGAACATGCAACCTTGCACTTCTGGCTCTCACATCCAAAGTGCATCAGGAAGTTGGAGTTAATTATTACATTCGAAATTTAAGAGAACCTGTTTCCAGGGCAGGAATAGAGACACGGATAGAGAGAATAGATATGTGGGATGAACTGGAAGATCAGTATTGACATATATACACAATCACGTGATTCACTTCGTTGTACAGCAGAAACTAACTGCAGAAACTAATACAGCATTGTACAGCAATTATCCTCCAATTGAAAAAAAAAAAAAGATTATCAGAGAAACAAAGAAAGATATTGAGAAAGTTAAGGAAGTGATGTGCGAAGAAAATGAAACAAGATGATAGATTTCAAATCGACAATCCAACTTTACAACTGAAGGAACTAGAAAAAAGAGCAAATTAAAGAGCAAACATTCAATTATTAAAATCAAGAATGAAAGTGAGGTCCTACTACCAATTCTAGGAAAATAAAAATGAATATGAATGTATACATCAATGACTTAGACAACCTAGATGAAATGAACATGTTTCTAGAAACACAAAACCTTACCAAGAAAGGATCACAACACAGAAAATATTTATAAATATATAAAGAGTTCAAATGAGTAATCAAAACTTACCACAAAATGAAAGCCCAAGACCAGATAATTTTATTGGTGAATTTTATGATAAGAAATAATATCAATCCTTATCAATCATCTCCAAAAAATAATTGAAAAGGAAGGCCCTCTTTCTAATTTATTCTGTAAGGCCAACGTTGCCCTGATACTAAAGCCAGACAAGCATAGTAAAGAAAAATACATTACAGTATTACTATAGGCCAATATCCCTTATGAACGCTGATGTAAAAATCCTCAATGAGATGCTAGCAAATAGAATTCAGCAGTATGTTAAAAGAATTACACCCTGCCCAAGTGGTTTTATTCCAAGAGTTTACGGATCATTCAACATATAAAAATTGATGAACACAAAACACTATGTAAAAAGAATGAAGAAATAAAAACAGGATCATCTCAGTTGATGGAGAAAAATCATGTGACAAAATCCAATTCCCTTTCATGATAAAAAACATTCAGCAAACTAGTAATAGAAAACTACCTCAACATAACAAAAATCATATGTGAAAAACACATAGTGACCATCACAGTCAGTGGTGAAGCACTAAAAGCATTTCCTCTAAGATCAGTAACAGGAACAAATGCCTACTTTTACCACATCTATTCAACCACTGAAAGTTCCAACTAGAACAATTAAGTAAGAAAAAGAAATAAAATACATTCAATTTGGAAAGGAAGAAATGAAACTACCTTTTAATGCAGATGATACGATTTTTTTCATAGAAAATGCTGACAATCACACATATACACACATACACACACACACATATACACGTACCTATTAGAGTTACTAAATGAATTAGTAACTTTAATATCTCTAATAATAATAATTTATAACTCTAATTATCAAACTAACAGGATAATAAAGTCAAAACACAAAAAAGAGTTGCATTTCTATGCATGAACAATCTGAAAAGAAAATTACAAAAAAATTCATTATACCAACAAAAAGAACAAAACACTTAGGAGCTAACTCTGAAATAAATTAAAGGTATAAATGAATGGAAATATATGTCAAATTCATGGCTTGAAAGTCTGAATATTGTTAAAATGTGAATATTAAATGTCAATTATTAAAATACCAAAGCAATCTATAGAGTCAATGCAATCCCTATCAAAATCACAGTGATATTTTATGCAGAAATAGAAAAACCCATTGAAAAATTTATATGGAATCTCAAATCCAAAATCACTAAAACAATCTTAAAAATAAATAAAAAAATGGGAAAACTGACACTTCGTGTTTTCAAAACTTAGCATGAAGTTATGGTAATTAAAATAGTACTGTATTCACGTAAAGACAGATATATAGGCTAATGGGATAAACCAGATAGTTCAAAAATAAGCCCTCAAGTATATGGTAAAATAAGTTTTGACAAGACCATTCAATGGGAAAAGTAGTCTTCAATAAATGGTGCATGAAAGCTGTATATACACATGCAAAGTAACGACTTTGGAGCCTTACTTGACACCATATACAGAACTTAACTCAAAAAACATCAAGGTTATAAATGAAAGAGCTAAAGCAATAAAAGTGTTAGAAGACAACAGGGCAAAATCATGATATTGAAATTGCCAATGATTTCTTAAATACTATACCAAAGGCACAGGTAACAAAAAAATTAGGCAAAATGGACTTTATAAAGCTTTTTTTTTAAAAAAAATATGTGGATTAAAAGACACTATCAACAGAGTACAAAGACAAATTGTAGAATGGAGATGTTATTTTCAAATCATATATCTGGTAAGAATTAAATCCGTAATTTGTAAAGAACTCCTAAACTCACTAGCAGCAACAACAAAAACCTAATTCAAAAACATGCAAGAAACTTGAATAAATTACTCTCCAAAAAAGCTATAAACATGGCCAATAGCATACACATGAAAAAATGGTAAACATCACCAATCATTAGGGATGTACAAATTAAAACTACAAGGAGATACTAAAAAAAAAGAAAGCTAGAACAAAATAAGCATTGGTAAACGTGTGGGGAAACTGAAACCACTGTGCACTGCTGCGAATATGAAAAAGGTATACTTTCTATAGGAAACGGTACTGTGGTTCCTAAAAAAAGAATTACCATATGATCTGCAGATCCCTCTTCTGGGTATACACCCAAAAGAATAGAAAGTATGTTCTCAAAGAGACATTTGTACACATATGTTCATAGAATAAGTTGTGGGTTGTTTCCTCCTTCAGGGTATCTTCCCAACCCAGAGATCAAAGCACATCTCCTGTGTCTCCTGCATTGGCAGGCAGATTCCTTACCACTGCACCACTTGCAAAGCGCCAAAATGTGTGAGCAGCCCAACTACCCACGGAGGGATGAATGGTAAGCAAAATGTGGTACACACACACAACAGAATATGATGCAATCAAAAAATGAAGGAAACTCTGACATAGGTGGCAACATCGATGAATTCTGAGGACATTATTCTAAGTGCAATAAGCTTGTCACATAAAGGCAAACTGTATAATTTCACTTACATGTCATAGAGTAGTAAAAATCATGAAAACAGAGAATGTAAAGATGAGTTCCAAACAGAGGGGGAATGGGGACTTATTCTTTAACAGATACAGTTTCAATTTCAAGATGAAGATGATTATGAGGATGGATTTGGGTGGTCACAAAACAATAAGAATGTCCTTAATGTTATGAACTGTACACCTAAAAAGTTAAATTTTATGTTATGTGTATTTTACCAAAATTTTTACAAATTTTTACTTTAAAACATCATACTTAACAAAACATCTGGAGAAGGAAATGGCAACCCACTCCAGTACTCTTGTTGGAAAATCCCATGGGTGTAGGAGCCTGGTAGGCTACAGTCCACGGGGTTGCAAAGAGTCAGACACGACTAAGTGACTTCTCTCTCTTTCTTAGCAAAACATCATACCTTATTTTCCTGTGAGGAGGAAAGAAAAAAGGTAGGAAATAATTGACAAGTAAGAAAAAAGTTCTTACATGCCAGATTTCATTATTATTGTGTTCTATTACCTAAAAGAGCAAACTGCTTAGAAAATTGATCTGTGGAAGAATGAGACTTCCAGGAATCTTGGAAATATTTTGAGGTTGGTTTGTATCAGGATTTTGAACCAAATAAACTGGCCTACACCTAACCTGTATCTAAGAACAAAGTCAAAGAGTAAAGAGGTGAAACAAAATTAATCAGAGTCAACCATGTTATTTCTATTTCTCTTAAATTCATAGATTAGAAAATTTTAAAGGTTATACTTCTAATAACATATTAGAAGTTTTCACAACATTCCTCCAATAAGTAGTAAACATTCATCAGTTTCTCAACAACTAGATTAATCTAACTAGCAAAATTCTATCTGTTATGGGGTTGGCCTCATCCTAGTCTATTTGGGGGCAGGGTCCTATTAATACACTGTCTTTTGAGGACTCAGAGGTCTGAGCAATTTTGACCTGCACCAGTCAAACTGCCCATCCCTAGGGAGATATATGTTAACAAAGAGTAGGTGTTTCCTAGTAGAGAAAACCCAGGTACTGACTGAGGTACACTTCTTAAATCTATCCCTGAACTAAGACTCATATTACCAAATTAATAGATTTGGCTTTAATTGTTTGTGTTTCCTAAAGCTTTTTTTTCTTTTTACTACTTTTTTTTTTTTCTGGGAAATAAAACAAAACATAGACGTCCCTATTATGCTAACAATTATTTGAACTATTTGATTGGCAGATGACATGCCTTCATAAAACTCATTTGTTTATTGTACTTTCCTTTATCAATTGAATTATTCTCCCTCCTTTACGTGAAAATGAGATACAAATCAGTTGACTAGGAAAGACTAGACTTCTATAAACTTTATTTTGAGTATCTGCATGGATTTGTGGCTTAAAACAAGATATTTTCAGTTAAATGTAATCTACATAAAAATTCTGAAAGAGATGGGAATACCAGACCACCTGACCTGCCTCTTGAGAAATCTATATGTAGGTCAGGAAGCAACAGTTAGAACTGGACATGGAACAACAGACTGGTTCCAGATAGGAAAAGGAGTACGTCAAGGCTGTGTATTGTCACCCTGCTTATTTAACTTCTATGCAGAGTACATCATGAGAAACGCTGGACTGGAAGAAACACAATAGGATGAGATGGCTGGATGGCATCACGGACTCGATGGATGTGAGTCTGAGTGAACTCTGGGAGATGGTTATGAACAGGGAGGCCTGGCATGCTGCGATTCATGGGGTCGCAAAGAGTCGGACACGACTGAGCGACTGAACTGAACTGAACATAAAAAATAAGTCAAATTGTCACAGTTTGGCAAAAAAGAGTTTCTTCAAGATGACTCCTTTGAATGAACTTCTGGTATTATTCAAATTGATTGTTTTTTCCTCAAAAAATCAAAATAATAAGACAAAGCCCTGTTTATTAAAGGGAAAATACTATTAGTACCAATATTTGTGCCTTAGGAATTTTCATTACAGTGTTATATACAAGCATATGGGATAAAGTAGGATAGCACACAAATTGTTATCATTTTGACACATGAAAGAAAAATCTGTTAAAAGTCTTTTTTTTTATATTTGCAAAAAAATTAAGCTTACTTTAGGTTTATAGTTAATTAAAACTTCCCCTCACCTTTTAAAATCATATTGGCTACCTGATGTGAAGTCATCTCACTGGAAAAGACGCTGGTGCTGGGAAAGATTGAGGGCAGGAATAGAAGGGGGAGACAGAGGACAAAATGGTTGGATGGCATCACCAACTCAATGGACATGAGTTTGAGCAAACTTTGGGAGATAGTTATCTGCATTTCATGGGGTTGCAAAGAGTCGGACAAAACTTATAGACTGAATAACAATCATGCTAGTAACCATTAGTTTGCTATAACAAGATAACCCACCAGGTGACCTAAAAAAAAAAAAAAAAAAAAGTCTCAAATTTATAGAAGCTAGAAGTCCAAAACCAACGCACAGGCAGGGTTGGTTCCTTTTGAAGGCTGTGAGGGAAGGGTCTGTTCCAGGGGTTTCTCCTTGATTGGCAGATGGCATTCATCTCTCTACTGTCTCTTCTCCTGCCATCTTTCCAATTGGTATTTCTGTTTGTTAAAAGTTTGCCTTTTTATAAGGACACCAGTAATACAGGATTGGAGCCTGCCCAAGTGACCTCATTTTATATCTCTAAAGACCTGCCTCCAAATAAGATCACATTCTGAGACATGGGAATATAAGACATATGAACTCACATTGAGCACACAATTCAATCCATAACACAGACATACCGAAAATTGTATTGAAATCACACAGCTGCCACAAAGATTAGAAGTACATAACTTTCCTCTATTTGATCTCTAACTTAGCATTCTAAAATTGACTCAGAAGAGTAAAAGTCACTTACTATTTTTAACTTTACTGGAAAACTAATATTTCCCTTATAGACATGAATAATACAATTCATTATGGTTAAATTTTAGAGAACGTGGGGAGGCTTTCCCATTTTAAATTTCATTTTCTACTTAGAATTATGAGCAAGTACAATTTTCCTTATTTTATTGAAGAGGAAATGGCCACTGGGACATCAAATAAATAATTGAATGCCACCCATCTCTGGACAAAAGCAAAATGTGAATCATGTTACTATAAATATATTCTTAGATATATATTACATTCCCTCTCACTGAGTAAATTATTATGCATAGTCAGTTCTCTAAGCTCAATGATAAGAGAATGTTCAAGGCTGTAGATACAATTCTGCCAATTTGATATGTAAAAGGATGGTTATAATTTTCGTATTCACCTCGACTGTTTATTTCACACAATCTTTACATCATATGAAGTTCCATGATATTCAGTCTGGGGAATATCCATCATGATTTTGTTTTCTTGGGTGTTTTATGATTTAGCAGGGTTTCTAAGCTAGAGCGACATCACCTCACCTCACCTAAGCTAGTGAAGATTTCTCTACCTTTATCTGTGGTAGTCCTTGCCTTTGGTTAGTTATTCCTGGATGCTATCAAACTTTGGGACTATTTAGCATCAATTTTTCAATGTGAACTTCCTTGACCATATAGTAACTACCCAAATAAACAATTCTTTTCAGCTACCTTTGCTAGCCAAGAGGACATTGGTCAACATTCTCATGGAGGCTGCAGATG
The DNA here is from genome assembly GCA_006410635.1 of Cephalophus harveyi. Taxonomy (NCBI): domain Eukaryota; kingdom Metazoa; phylum Chordata; class Mammalia; order Artiodactyla; family Bovidae; genus Cephalophus; species Cephalophus harveyi. The sequence continues at coordinate 111,600 of SJYT01034765.1, read as the reverse complement.
TCTGGGGTCCAGAACTAAAACTCAGTACTCTTATTACCATAACTTGCAAATGCCCTAAGTGCCATTATAGGTTGAAGTTTAGCTTGCAAATTTTTAGTTCAGTTTTTTTTTTTTCTTTTTTTTCCCTTTGCCTTAGGGGATTTTTGTTACTCTCCTGCAAGAACAAGTTTATATTAACAAATATTTTCTATATTTTTCAACATTTATGGGCATTATTATTTGGAATTTTTTCAGAGCATCTGTCTTGGCATATTAATGGCAAAGAAAGTCCAAGAGTTCTCTACTTTCTGCTAATATAGTAAACAAAGAACTTTAACCTTTTAAGTCCCTCTAAAAGAACATATGGCTCTGAAAAGAGATAAGGATACAAAAAGCAAAAAGCTTGACAACAAGGTCAACTCTGCAGGTTGGCCACAAATTTATAAATCAACAAGTTCAGTTCAGTTCGGTCGCTCAGTCATGTTTAACTTTTGCAACCCAATGAATCATACCACGCAAGGCATCCCTGTCCATCACCAGCTCCTGGAGTTCACTCAAACTCATGTCCATCGAGTCCGTGATGCCATCTAGCCATCTCATCGTCTGTCGTCCCCTTCTCCTCCTGCCCCCAATCCCTCCCAGCATCAGAGTCTTTTCCAATGAGTCAACTCTTCCCATGAGGTGGCCAAAGTACTGGAGTTTCAGCTTTAGCATCATTCCTTCCAATGAACACCCAGGACTGATCTCCTTTAGAATGGATTGGTTGGACCTCCTTACAGTCCAAGGGATTCTCAAGAGTCTTCTCCAACACCACAGTTCAAAAGCATCAATTCTTCGGTGCTCAGATTTCTTCACAGTCCAACTCTCACATCTAAAAATGACCACTGGAAAAACCATAGCCATGACTAGACGGACCTTTGTTGGCAAAGCAACATCTCTGCTTTTTAATATGCTATCTAGTTTGTTCATAACTTTGCTTCCAAGAAGTAGTGTCTTTTAATTTCATGGCTGCAGTCACCATCTGCAGTGATTTTGGAGCCCCCAAAAAGAAAGTCTGACACTGTTTCTACTGTTTTCCCATCTATTTCCCATAAAGTGATGGGACCATATGCCATGATCTTAGTTTTCTGAATGTAGAGCTTTAAGCCAACTTTTTCACTCTCCTCTTTCACCTTAATCAAGAGGCTTTCTAGTTCCTCTTCACTTTCTGCCATAAGGGTGGTGTCATCTGCATATCTGAGGTTATTGAAATTTCTCCTGGCAATCTTGATTGCAGCTTGTGCTTCTTCCAACCCAGCATTTCTCATGATGTACTCTGCATAGAAGTTAAATAAGCAGGGTGACAATATACAGCCTTGATGTACTCCTTTTCCTATTTGGAACCAGTCTGTTGTTCTATGTCCAGTTCGAACTGTTGCTTCCTGACCTGCATACAGATTTCTCAAGAGACAGGTCAGGTGGTCTGGTATTCCCATCTCTTTCAGAATGTTCCACAGTTTACTGTGAAGGCTTTGGCATAGTCAATAAGACAGAAATAGATGTTTTTCTGGAACTCTCTTGCTTTTCAATGATCCAGCAGATGTTGGCAATTTGATCTCTGGTTCCTCTGCCTTTTCTAAAACCAGCTTGAACATCTGGAAGTTCATGGTTCACGTATTGCTGAAGCCTGGCTTGGAGAATTTTGAGCATTACTTTACTAGCATGTGAGATGAGTGCAATTATGCGGTAGTTTGAGCATTTTTTGGCATTGCCTTTCTTTGGGATTGGAATGAAAACTGACCTTTTCCAGTCCTGTGGCCACTGCTGAGTTTTCCAAATTTGCTTGTATATTGAATGCAACACTTTCACAAAGATGTAACCAAAAGTTGTTCACAAATGTGGTACAATGTTTGTGCCACTTGCTATAAAGCCAATGAAAATAATTTTCCTCTTCAATGTCCTACTATTTGTAACCATTGAAATCATGATAATCATTTTACTTTTGTAAGTAAAGCAGAATTTTATTATAAAGAAATATAAACTCCACATCACTTTTATGCAGTTATTTTTATATATGTTATATGAAATGGAGATACTCTGCAAAGAAACAGTTATCTTAAAACCAAGATTTTTGTTCAAGTATAAATATAAATTAAGATGATTAGGGAATCACTAGGAAATCTGACCAAGATTGGTTAAAATAAGATATATATCAGTAATTATTGAAATGTTACAACTATTTCACTGCACATTGTCAAACAGTTTCTCCAGATACACATTGCTTATATAAGCACAGGATTAAGTTGTCATCATTCTCTTATGTTTATGTCAAATTGACCAAAATTCTTTACTTGGGTTGTTTAGTCTATGTTGGGCTGGTATATCATATTTTCATTAAAAATCTATACTATTCATCTATACTATTTAATCTTATAGGGAATTTTCCTGAACTGTTAGAGCTTTAAACCTCTTGTACTTGATTGTGATTATGATGTATCATTTCAGCTTTTAAAAGATGTTAAGTACAAAAATACTGAAAACTGTATTTACATATCTCATCTTTCCTATTTGACTGTATATGTCATAAAGATCAGTATGAGTAACTCTTTTCTTAA
>SJYT01034765.1:0-108523 GCA_006410635.1 Cephalophus harveyi | reverse complement strand
GTATATACACACACATATATGTGTGTGTGTGTGTGTGTGTATATATATATATATTTACTTGTCTTTATCCACAAGAATACAAACTGCAAGAAAGCAGTGATAATCTGATCTTTTTTTTTTAACTCATATAGGCTACAGTTATTGATTTGTCTAGTCAGTATCTCTTTCTCCTTACTTATATTAACTGTTCCTGATACTCATTTGGGGACCCACATCTCATGAACTCCAAGTCCATGCTTCTTTCATGAAAAGCTCTAATTCCTGGTCCACTTGAAGTTTATGAGAGCTCAGTTCAGTTCAGTTCAGTTGCTCAGTCATATCCGACTCTTTGCGACCCCATGAATTGCAGCATGCCAGGCCTCCCTGTCCATCACCATCTCCCGGAGTTCACTCAGACTCATGTCCATCGAGTCTGTGATGCCATCCAGCCATCTCATCCTCGGTCGTCCCCTTCTCCTCCTGCCCGCAATCCCTCCCAGCATCAGAGTTTTTCCAATGAGTCAACTCTTCGCTTGTGGTGGCCAAAGTACTGGAGTTTCAGCTTTAGCATCATTCCTTCCAAAGAACACCCAGGGCTGATCTCCTTTAGAATGGACTGGTTGGATCTCCTTGCAGTCTAAGGGACTCACAAGAGCTATTTAGTCTCAATTTTGGCACTTGGTTGAGATTAATTGGTAAATATCATTCTTGGATTAAAATTGTGAATGAATGTAAGATATAGAAAATTATCCAGCCATTGTGTCAATGTAGCTAAAGGACCACTTTAAAATGGAGAAAATAAACAAATAAGGTAGAAAAAGGGTTAATATTTTATGTCACTAAAATATCTCATACATTAAAAATTAAACTAAAACTGCCAAAAGTATTGAAATAAATGCAAAAAATGAAATCAAATTTATACATCTGGACTCATACATGTGGAATTTTCAGCAATAATTGATTACTAAATAAAGAATATTATGCACTTAACTAAAGAATTGAAATTTTTTCCTTTTAAGGTAGGCAAATGTATTTCTACACAAGTATCCGTTTAGTCCAGGCTATGGTTTTTTCAGTGGTCATGTATGGATGCAAGAGTTGGACATATGAAGAAAACTTAGCACTGAAGAATTGATGCTTTTGTACTGTGGTGTTGGAGAATGGTGTTGGAGGCTCTTGAGAGTCCCTTGGACTTCAAGGAGATCCAACCAGTCCATTCTAAAGGAGATCAGCCCTGGGTGTTCTTTGGAAGGAATGATGCTAAAGCTGAAACTCCAGTACTTTGGCCACCTCATGCAAAGAGTTGATGCATTGGAAAAGACTCTGATGCTGGGAGGGATTGGGGGCAGGAGGTGAAGGGGACAACAGAGAATGAGATGGCTGGATGGCATCACGGACTCGATGAATGTGAGTCTGAGTGAACTCCGGGAGATGGTGATGGACAGGGAGGCCTGGCATGCTGTAATTCATGGGGTCGCAAAGAGTTGGACACGACTGAGCAACAGTCGAAAGAGATACAAAGATAGATTAATCCAGAGGGAGATAGGGCTCCCAATGCAGACAGAGGTAGAGGGATACCTCTAGTCAGGTTTAATAAGGAAATAATATAATCATTACATATTTCAAATTATCTTAGTGAATTTATAGTCTTGAAAATTCACTTTGATTCTGGATGACTCTCTATGAACAATGATTTTATTCAATGGGAGGGAATGTAGTATACGTTAGAGCAGAGATTCTTGTCAAACTGGCTATTCACATCCTGCATTATTCTGTAAAGTTGTATGATGTTCATTTACCTGTTTGACCATCCTGTGTTTAGTTTCCTCCCCATTAAAAGTGGGGTAATTGTAGTTGCTCGTAATGCACTGTAGTGTGAAAAGTCTTAGACACATTCTCCAAATACTAACCATAATTAGTAGTATTAATTTTCATATCTGTCAGATAAAATATAGGGCACTTAAACCTCCATAAATAAAGGAGAAGTATATAAACATATTGAAGTAGTTGTGTATTTTTCAAATTGACAGTTAAATTCACAATATAATAACAGAGTAAAATTACAGGCTAAACACTAGGTAAATTTTTGCATTCCCTTCCTAGGCAATAGCACATGGGCAAAAGTAAATTAGTAAGACTACTGCCACATCTTGATGTTTTGTTTTTCTCAATATTTTAGAGTTTCAGGGCCTGAATACAGGCTAAGGGCACAGGCTCTGGCGTCCACATTCTGGAGTTCAGACTCTGAATCTGGCTGTTTCACACTAGCTGGGTCAGCTGAGCAACTTATTTAGCACAATCCACTTACTGATAAAACAGAGATCCTAATAGTAGCTATCTCATAGGGAGTATCATTGGAATTACCTGAGTTAATATGTGAGAAGAATTCATACCAATGCATGGTCTGGATTTTTTTAAAAGATTTTTTTGCATGTGAACCATTTTTAAAGTCTTTACCGAATTTGCTAAAATATTGCTTCTTTTGTTTGTGTTCTTTTTTTGGGGGGGTGGTGTAGTGAAGCATGTAGGGTCTTAGATCCCTGATGAGGAATCAAACCTACACCCCCTGCACTGGAAGGCAAGTCAAAACCATTGGACTGCCAGGGAAGTCCTAGCATGGATTAAATGACATGAAAGTCTCTTTAAATAGAATAAATGAGTAAAACCCCTTACAGAAATAAATAGGAATTATAAAACACATCTATTGTTTTTTGCTTTACCTGTGTCTAGTCAAGGCTATGGTTTTTCCTGTGGTCATGTATGGATGTGAGAGTTGGACTGTGAGGAAGGCTGAGCACCGAAGAATTGATGCTTTTGAATTGTGGTGTTGGAGAAGACTCTTGAGAGTCCCTTGGGTTACAAGGAGATCCAACCAGTCCATTCTGAAGGAGATCAACCCTGAGATTTCTCTGGAAGGAATGATGCTAAAGCTGAAACTCCAGTACTTTGGCCACCTCATGCGAAGAGTTGACTCATTGGAAAAGACTCTGACGCTGGGAGGGATTGGGGGCAGGAGGAGAAGGGGACGACCGAGGATGAGATGGCTGGATGGCATCACAGACTCGATGGACATGAGTCTGAGTGAACTCCGGGAGATGGTGATGAACAGGGAGGCCTGGGGTGCTGCGATTCATGGGGTCGCAAAGAGTCGGACACGACTAAGTGACTGAACTGAACTGAACTGTGTTCTTCAAGCTAACTGCACATCTTTTCTTGATATGCATCTGTATCATGCATTTGTATGAAATATACCTTTCTATTTTTTACTAAAGCCAAGAATCACTTTCTTCTAGAAGAAAGAATAAAACCCTAAATTTGAGACAAAACCAAACTTCATAGAAAACTTAGACATAAGGATATAAAGCTGTGAATAAAGGCACTTGACAAACACCATATGTCCACAGACAGACATGATGTTTTTCAAGAGTATTTTCTCTATATCAAATATTCAGAATTATTAGTATTAATAAATGCAACAAAGCATAAATCATCTTTAAAGCTCTAGTGTGCTGTTTTATATCATCATGTAACCTTCTGACCCATTTAAAATGAACATGTAGGGAATCCATTTTAACAGCTTCTTCCTGTAGGCTTGAGGGACTCTTGAGCTAGCACAAGTACTACACCAAAAATATCATTGGGTATTTTCACTCATTTAAAGATTTCCATGCCAGAAAGTTTTGTGTTGAGATGGCATCTCCTAGGAATACAAGTGAATAAACAGCACAGAAAGAGGCAAGAAAAGAGAAATATTTGTTCAACACTCTGCATGCTGTAACAACGTGCAGCATCATTTATGATATGTTACCTCAGCCAAAAATGACATGATGTTATAAATCACTAATTTCTCAATTTTGGAAAGGAAGTTGGAAATATGGGAGAAGGTCATATTCAGTTCAGGTCATGAAAACCAAAAATGCACAGGTTGGACTTTTTATGTTTTACTAAATCCCAAAGGAGGTTCAATATCATAGTTATTACTATTATTTTCCTCTTGGAAAAGAGAGGAAATGGAAAAATTCTTGCCCGATTTTTGAGGCATTATAATATGGCCTGGGAGAGTTTTACTTTTTATTTAATACTTATTAAATCCTGGTTATTCTTTATTCCATAAGCTAATATTCCACCAAATAAACATTATGACTTTTTTTTTTTTAAACCTACTTCAGCAATACATTTTTCGTTACCTACAGTGATCATTCAAAGTTTCTGCATCCTGGATTTTGATCTAAAGGAATAGTTCTAAACCAGTATTGGAACACATCATTTTAAAAATTTATGCCACAAGGTTTTCAAAGTTGAGATATTCTAAGTAAGAGGACCCTAGAGAATCAAACAGCTGGTTTGAACCGGAAAGAGTGCTCGGCGAAAAGAATGAGAAATACATGCGTTTTCAAAGGCTTTCTCCTGTCATTGTGCCAGTGGACTCTCTTTCACCCTTAATAAAACTTCTGTTTCTTTCACTTGATCTAGGTGGAAAGAATCACACAAAGAACCACAGGTAAAAGATGAATTATCCAACAAAAGAAAAAGAAAACTTAGCTGTACATGTTTCAGAGGATGTTTAATTGCCTGGAAAAGTTCCCTTGAATATTCAGAGGTCAGCTAGCTAAGGATGATGGTAGGCTCCCCGTTATGGCCCCTTTGGAGAACAAATCTATCACCTTTATGTTTTGTATTCTAGTAAACAGCAGCAAGCTTACTGAATAAGGTTACTGGAACTTTACTGTAGAATTTGTTATGTAAAACAAATCCAAGATATACTCTATCAAATGGAATTCTTGCTGCTCTTTTCATCCATTTACACCACATATATTCATCTCTTATTTCCTATGTTTAAAACTTTTAAGCAAATAAAATAGGGCAAAGTAATTCACATCCTCTGCCTATAATGGAAATAGTCTTGTGAAAGATGTGGATAAATTTACAGTGCAATAGAAAGAAATAGGAGCCTTCATAATTACATATAAACAGTGCAATAGGGGAAAGTGTGGCTTACATGAAGGAGTCAGACAGATGAAGATTAATATATTATATCATCTTTATTTATGACAAAAGATATGTTGAAAGACATAGCTTGCTAACAATGCATTGAAGAATTACATTTATTCACCCAGGTACAGTCATAGCTGAAAAACCACAAACTTCCTCTATTGAGGTTAACCTTGAAAATTTTACAGCATGAAGAGCCCCTGACTCTAAAAGAGGAAAGAGCTAAGCTAAGCACATCCGGTTAGTTTTGTTAGATTTCTAATCAGAAAACTCACTTCTCCCCCAGAAAGAAATGGATTACCAGTGGGGAAAGAGCTTGAAATATCATTTTAGTGAGTTCCTCCACATGGAAATATGCACTGTAACATAAACAGCAACACACCAAGATACATGACTCTAAGAACTGAATTACTATAAGGCAGACCCTCCCTGGGGCCACCTGATTCCTAACTCCCTTTCACAAATCTCCTTATTCTGGGAACAAAGCAAAAGTCTTGGGATCATGAATCCTGATATCCCACCCTCACCAGATCGCTTCCCAAACACAGGATGGCAGGTAATAGCATATATAATCATTATAATGTGCAATACTCCAGGATTTTGGCATGTATTAAATATTATTGGTCACACAGAGTTTAAGTCATAATAATTAGGGATTGGTTATGTAATTTGAATTCAAGAATGAAAGTATTGGATTGGAACATCGTTCTTCCTATATAGTTTGCTGTTTATTTCAATTTGCTCACACTCTTTTTTAAGTGCCAAAACACACTCTTAAAGAAAGTGATTTATCCATATATTTAAACAAGCCAATTAATGATATCATCATTATGATTTACAAAACATATTTGAGCCTGAAAAGTATTTATTCTTTTAGTCACTTCCTCCCTTTTCCTGTTTAGAAATGCCACTTAGACACAGAATTTTAGTTGCGATTATCATACATGTTACTTTAAAATGATAAGCAAATGGAAAAGATGATCTTTTCTTCTCTTAATTTAGTTAATGCTACAGATATCTTGCTCTTCTAGAGTGTACCTAAACAAAACTATATTTTTAAATTTCTCAAACTTATATGGCCATAAGTGTTTCTAGTACTATCTCAGAGAAATCTTCTGGCTAAGACACAGTCCAGCAGCTAGAAGAGGTAATTCTCTGTAGCCAAGTGCAAGTTTTCATGTTTGAGAATAAGACCTCACAAAACTAAGACCTACCTTAAGGAAAACCAAGACCTAGGTTAGCAGGTACCTTCACTTCTATCATAGGATCTCTACTTTGATAGAGTGACTACTGTTCTGGGACTTGAAAAAATAAAATCACCTGGAATATTTAAATTAAGATGAAGATATTCTGTTGCTTTTTAACTGTTGATTGCCAGAGAGAGACAAAATTTAAATTTCATTTTCTGATAACATAGTATCAAATAAAAATCAATATCTTATTATAGAAATATAAAATTTTTAGTATGGATTATATGTTAAAGCTTGTATATATCAAAACTAAACAAACGGCGACAAAGTTTATCTGCACTTTCCTCAAAATGCAAACCTAAGTACTTGACATGCTGATGACTGTTAACCTAAGGTGAACTACTACATCAAATGACCTTCATTAGCAAATTAAAATAAGCAAATTTGCCTTGCATTTATTCTTCCTTCTGCTTTACTACCATATTGCTAAATCAAGGGTTCACTAAGATTTTTTAATCTGTCAGTTTATATTTTCTTCAAATTTTATAAACTTTGACTAGTATTTTATCCAATATTTGTTATGCTAACCTTCTGGGAGGGATTACAATTACATATTTTATATATCCTACATATATTAAACTCTTAGAGATTATTTCATCTCAAACTTTCTGGAGCTCTGCTCTTACTTAATTTTTGAATGTGTTTCATTATGGATGGTTTCTATTGTTAAATCAACAGATCCAGTGTTGATTGCTTTTATTTCTTATAATAGCTTAGTCAAACAAAATGGATGCTTAAGAAATCAACTGTTCTTAAAATCTTGGGAGTTTACATTGGATAAATAATTTAATGTTAATATTTATATTTTTGCTTGTCAAAATAATTTTTGACAGGTATACAGAAATATTTATTGAATAATCCTAGGATTTCATTTCAACAATGATTAAAAAACACTTAATAATTGTTAGATGGTGACTTGTATACTGGTTACTGTCCCATAATCAGATGATTCTCATAGCAAATCATCTGTACTAAAGGGTAAGTACGATTTTCATTAAACAGGAAAATAAGTTATCAGGATTCAGTTCAGTTCAGTCGCTCAGTCGTGTCCGACTCTTTGCGACCCCATGAATCGCAGCACGCCAGGCCTCCCTGTCCATCACCAGCTCCTGGAGTTCACTCAGGATTAGGACAAAGAAATTACCATGAGGCTAGTAAACTATAAACTCTTTTTCACTCCAGTGCAAAGTCTATGCTATTTTTCCTATGACCTGAAGAAGCTGTTCTTCTAAGGGAACAAATAATAATTTTCTGGGGATGGGAGGTGGAGCACTGGATTTTGGGAACTTACACCAAATATTATAAAATGAATTAATATTTAAGAAATTAAGGAATATATATTTTGCAGCATAAATTCTAGAGATTAAAGCTTGACAAATTCAGCTCAGCTATTGGGGTATGAAATAAAATAAGGTTAAAAATCACAAAATATTGTGAAATGTAATAACCCCCCAAAAGTGACGACCAGTGATTCTAAAATGAACAAATAAAAAAGGTCTAATTTTACATTCTGAACTTCATATCAGTAGATACTTTTATATCTGTCCTTATCATTAGTGGCAAAGAATGTCAATATTAAAAAAAAAAAATCAGTTTACATTAGCCTCATTGTATTCTGCCTCTTTAAAACAGTCAAGTGAGGACTTAGCATTCAAAATATTTAGAAGTGCTCATGCCATGGAAATATGTGATTTGCATTTTCTATCAGAATTGGAGTCATTAAGATTAGGAAAGCTGGATAAACATCTTCTTGCTTCCAACTTTCAAAATAACAACTAATTGTGCAATTTTAAATATACCTCATGGAAAAATAGGAATGATATTATGGAACAAATATATCACCATCAGACATATTTCTTACTCACAATAATTACTTGCAGACTGAGTTAATTCTCTATTGAAAGAATATTTTTCTTTTTTTCTTAAATGACAAATTTCATCTTTTATAATACTTGTGATAGCCACTACAAACAGAGCAGATTCTTTAACAAGACTCCAGGGAATGTACTTAAATAGGAAGTTTTTTCGTATTTATTATTTCACACAGTTTTACTGAGTTAAAATACTTAGACCCTTTGTGTGTATTATTCAGGGCTTTCCGAAGACTCAGGCAGTAAAGAATCTGCCTGCAATGCGAGAGACCAGGGTTCAATCCTTAAGTCAGGAAGATACCCTGGAGAAAGGAATGGCAACCCACTCCACCTTTCTTGCCTGGAGAATTTCAAGGACAGAGAAGCCTCGTATTTATTCATTGCAAAGAGAGTATACCAGGAGCTTGGTATTTATTCATTGAAAATTTTTATGACAGAAGTGGGAAGAAAACTAGAATTTTTTTCAGGATTTCACATTCATCCTCCTAGTAATAGATTGTTAAAAAAGAATGCCTCACAGTTATTCTCTCATTTTCTCCAGGCATGTTTTTCCCTAATATTTTTCATTTGTTTTCTTATTTTGAATCAGTGAGAAAATTAGAAATAGTTCTGAAAAAAGTAAGAGAACATTTTTCTCTTGGCTTCTTTTTGCTTGAAATTCATGACATATGTATTGTATAAAATAACATGTTATCCTAACATAAATAAAATGCGTCAGTACAAGTTGTGAATGAAACATTTAGTAGAAACTTTTGCTGGGATTTCATAACTAACCCACATCAGATTTGTAAAATAACAATATTTTAAATTTTTATTTATTTTTAAACAATTTTATAACTTCATATTAATCTCAAAAGAAATAATGAACAAGTATATATTAGGCATGCTTCTGCACTTGGCTATTTTTGGCTCAGCATAATCCTTGTGAGATCCATCCATGTTATTGTATGTATAAGTTGGTAAGAGTATTTGCATACAAGCCTTTTTATGGAATGTGTGTGCATGTTAGTTGCACAGTCATATCTGACTCTTGGCAACCTGATGGACTGTAGACCACCAGGCTCCTTTATCCATGTAATTCTCCAGGCAAGAACACTGGAGTGAGTTGTCACACGGCTTGCAAAATCTTTGTTCCCAGACCCAGACCCCATGCCAGTAAAAGCACAGATTTCTAACCATTGGACCATCAGGGAATCCCCTGAAATATGTTATATTTTTTAGGCAAATATTTAAAAATGGGATAGCTGGGTCATATGGTAATTGTACATTTGTCTTTTTTATTAATTAGCAAACACCTTCCAGAATGGGTTGTGGTATTTTACACCACCACCAGCAACATATGAGTCAATTTGGCCCACATCTTTGCCAAAACAGACAGTAGTCTGTTTAATGTCTGTGTACTAGTGGGTTTGTTTTATAGTTTTAATTTGCAATTCTCTGATAACTAATGCTACTGAGCATCTTTCCTATGTTTATGTGCCATTCATATGGTATTTAGTGAAATTTCTGTTCAAATCTTTTCCAGACATTTACATAACATTAGCTGATTATCGAATTATAAGAGTTCTCCCCCCGCCTCAGTTACGTTGAAATACAATTGTCACACAGTGTTATTTCACAGTGTTATTTCAAAGAAGGTATGAGCTTCCTTGATGGCTCAGCAGTAAAGAATCTGCTTATACTGCAGGAGAGGAGTGGGTGTGGGTTCCGCCCCTGGGTGAGGAAGATCCCCTGGAGGAGGAAATCGCAACCCACTCCAGTACTCTTGCCTGGAAAAATCTATGGACAGAGAAGCCCGGTGGGCTACAGTCCATGGTGTTGCATAGATTTGGACATGACTGAGCATGAGCACTAAATAAGGGAAAAGTTTAGGTATACAATGTGATGATTTGGTGTAAGTATCCATTGCGAAGAGACTATCAGAATCAGGTTAGTTAATACATTCTCTGTTCTAAAATTATACTCTCTAACGTGTAGCAGGGAAATGTATTCACTTTCCTCAGAACATGAGCATTCTACTTTTGATTCCTAGCATCAGGAAATGTTTGGAGATGGAGAAAATGTGGAACTGCCTACTGAAAGGATGAGACACTTGAGAGAGTACCTGGTTCAGTGATTGCTCCTTCTCTGAGATGGGTCTCAATACATGTTATTGGTCTCTAAGCTTTTTCTATGCTAACAGCATCCGAATTCTAAACATCCTAAGCCCAACATGATGCATTGTCTGACCCAAGTTGAGCCAAACATGTCAGTTATATTTTCCTGATGACTCCTGTAGGAGTCAGATCAGTGCACATGATTCGAATTAAGCCATTCAGAAATCTTTACTAGATTCCCCAACCTATAGCACAGAGCAGGTGAATCCTTCTCCAGAAGTACTAACTTTGACAGGAGAGTTTTAGAAGCTATTGGTGACCATAGTTCATGTGGAGAAAAGAGTGGGGAGTACAGAGCTCACAGTCAAAGAATAGAAAGGATGAGATGAAGAGTTGATTTGTGATAAAGTTGCAGAATATCTAAGGGTAGTTAACACTAAATGATTACTCACCCAGGTATATAGTCTATACCAAGTGAAACCATAATTGTTTTAAATTCAATTTGGAAAGGAAAGAGTAAATATTTATTTAAAATTTGAGTTAGTTGTGCTAGATCTTATTTTGAGAGATTTAATGATCTGAGGATTATCATGCCTCCTTGTTATCTTTAGTTGCAGATAAATATGCATGTTTATAGTCTTTGCCAATGTAAAAAAAACAAAAAAAAAATATTGAATTATTCTTTATAATTCAATGGATTAAATGGTGCTTTTACTTATTCACACTATGTATTGTCCCATAAAGTTAACCTATCTATATTGCTGCTGCTGCTGCTGCTGCTGCTAAGTCGCTTCAGTCGTGTCCGACTCTGTGCGACCCCATAGACAGGAGCCCAACAGGCTCCCCTGTCCCTGGGATTCTCCAGGCAAGAACACTGGAGTGGGTTGCCATTTCCTTCTCCATTGTGTGAAAGCGAAAAGTGAAAGTGAAGTCGCTCAGTCGCATCCGACTTCTAGCGACCCCATGGACTGCAGCCTACCAGGCTCCTCCATCCATGGGATTTTCTAGGCAAGAGTACTGGAGTGGCTTGCTATTGCCTTCTCCGAACCTATCTATATTAGGGAATAGAAACATTTTAAGAGCTTTACACAAGTTCAAAAGTTTCAGTGATTGCTTTACTCTCTTCTGGTTAATTATTTTCTAAGAGGATATATTATTTAACAATAACGTATTATTAAAATAATCCAAAATTATACTTAAATCTGTCCTGTTTTCACTAGACAGTTACATTGCATTGAAAACTTACTGTTAACACATAAAAAAAAAAGAAAAAGAACTGCCACTAGTTAAAGATATACAGGAAGTTACAAATTGAGAACAATACACATTGGTAGGATAGAGTTAAGTTCACTGTGCAAAAATACTGACAATTGTTTTTATTTTTTTGCATTTTAAATCGGTCCATGCTATATTTAGTAGGGACATTTAATGCTTGAATTGACAATATTTTTCCGGGCTGTGCATTTCTGTCTTGAGTAGGATAAGAAACAGGAACACATCACTCTTATCCTCTTCAGACAATTCCCCTGAAGCTTTATTTATATTGGAATGATTTTAAAACCTCTCTCAACATTTGAAGGATTCTCTTGTTCGAGTATAACCTATGGATCAAATTCCCTTTTCTAATTTCTTTACCCTCTACAAGGTCTGTCTGTTCTATAGCTACCCACCCCCCTTTTTTTCTCTCCTTGGAGATTTCCTTACTATTTTACTATTCTAGGGACATAGCAAGTGGGTGGTATCCATGTAAGTGATTTCTTCCTCTCTCACAAAATAACAGGTACTTGATGTCCAGTTTCAGAAAGAGATAGATAGACTGGTGAATATATTGCTGAAACACTAAAATATTACATAGGAGTAACAGAGAGGGCGGAGAAGGCAATGGCACCCCACTCCAGTACTCCTGTCTGGAAAATCCCATGGACGGAGGAGCCTGGAAGGCTGCAGTCCATGGGGTCGCTGAGGGTCGGACACGACTGAGCGACTTCACTTTCTTTTTTTTTTTTTTAATTTTTACTTTATTTTACTTTACAATACCGTATTGGTTTTGCCATACATTGACATTGGAGACATATGGATGGCTAATAAACACATGAAAAGATGCTCAACATTACTCATTATCAGAGAAATGCAAATCAAGACCACAATGAGATACCATTTCACACCAGTCAGAATGGCTGCGATCCAAAAGTCTACAAGCAATAAATGCTGGAGAGGGTGTGGAGAAAAGGGAACCCTCTTACACTGCTGGTGGGAATGCAAACTAGTACAGCCACTATGGAGAACAGTGTGGAGATTCCTTAAAAAACTGCAAATAGAACTGCCTTATGACCCAGCAATCCCACTGCTGGGCATACACACCGAGGAAATCAGAATTGAAAGAGACACATGTACCCCAATGTTCATTGCAGCACTGTTTATAATAGCCAGGACATGGAAACAACCTAGATGTCCATCAGCAGATGAATGGATAAGAAAGCTGTGGTACATATACACTAATAAGGAGTTCATGATCTGAGCCACAGTCAGCTCCTGGTCTTGTTTTTGTTGACTGTATAGAGCTTCTCCATCTTTGGCTGCATAGAATATAATCAATCTGATTTCAGTGTTGACCATCTGGTGATGTCCATGTATAGAGTCTTCTCTTGTGTTGTTGGAAGAGGGTGTTTGCTATGACCAGTGCATTTTCTTGGCAAAATGCTATTAGTCTTTGCCCTGCTTCATTCCACATTCCAAGGCCAAATCTGCCTGTTACTCCAGGTGTTTCTTGACTTCCTAATTTAGCATTCCAGTCCCCTATAATGAAAAGGACATCTTTTTTGGGTGTTAGTTCTAAAAGGTCTTGTAGGTCTTCATAGAACCATTCAACTTCAGCTTCTTCAGCATTACTGGTTGGGGCATAGACTTGGATAACTGTGATATTGAATGGTTTGCCTTGGAGACGAACAGAGATCATCCTGTCGTTTTTGAGATTGCATCCAAGTACTGCATTTCACACTCTTTTGTTGACCATGATGGCTACTCCATTTCTTCTGAGGGATTCCTGCCCACAGTAGTAGATATAATGGTCACCTGAGTTAAATTCACCCATTCCAGTCCATTTTAGTTCACAGATTCCTAGAATGTTGACATTCACTCTTGCCATCTCTTGTTTGACCACTTCCAATTTGCCTTGATTCATGGACCTGACATTCCAGGTTCCTATGCAATATTATTCTTTACAGCATCGGACCTTGCTTCTATCACCAGTCACATCCAGACCTGAGTATTGTTTTTGCTTTGGCTCCATCCCTTCATTCTTTCTGGAATTATTTCTCCACTGATCTCCAGTAGCATATTGGGCACCTACTGACCTGGGGAGTTCCTCTTTCAGTATCCTATCATTTTGCCTTTTCATGCTGTTCATGGGGTTCTCAAGGCAAGAATGCTGAAGTGGTTTGCCATTCCCTTCTCCAGTGGACCACATTGTGTCAGACCTCTCCACCATGGCCTGCCCATCTTAGGTTGCCCCGCGGGCATGGCTTATGTGAATCTACTTAAGAATACTACCCTGGGAGCTTCCCTCCTAGCTCAGTGGTAAAGAATCCGCCTGCCTATGCAGGAGACACCTGGTTCAATCCCTGGGTCGGGAAGATCCCCTGGAGGAGGAAATGGGAACCCACTCCAGTATTCTTGCTTGGGAAATCCCATGGAGGAGCCTGGTGGGCGACAGTCCAGGAGGTCTCAAAAAAAGAGTTGGACACAACTTAGCAACTAAAACAAAAGAATACTACGCTGTACACTTTAAAATGGTTACAGTGGTAAATTTTGTGTTCTGTGTTTTTCACCACAATTAAAAACTAAAACAGGAAATTAACCTATGTGGCTCTTTAATGGGTAGAATTTAGACAGTGTAAGGAAGTTTGTGCAACAGCTTACAAAAGTGCTTCTCCACTCTACTCAGTACTCTATAATGGCCTATATGGAAAAGAACCTAAAAAAAAAAAAAAGGTAGATATATGTATATGGATAACCGATTCACCTTGTTATACACCTGAAAGTAACACAACATTGTAAATCAACTACACTCCAATTAAAAAAATACATATATTTTTAAGTGCTTCTGTAACATTTCCCTGACATTCTCCTCAGGGTGAAGAAAGGTAAGTCCAACTGGTCTGAAGGCCACAGTCTGGAGCAGAAACTTCTCTAAAACCTTGTAAGTTGTCTCTAAAAATCTCTAAAATACATGCAAAATATGCCTACCACTTCACATTAGATCAAGATTATTTTTATACAGAAATAACATTTTAATTACCATTGACAGGACAAGTTCAAGTTTCTGTGAGTGCAATTCCAAGCTGGGATCAAAGGAGTTCTGGCTTTTATTCAAGTTCATGCAACAATAGAGAAAATTAAACCAACATGGAAAAGCAGGTTTATACTGATTTGTATATTACAGAAACTTAAAGATTGTAAAAGCATAAAACTTTTCTCCTCCCAAATCATCTGTAATAATAGCACCCCAAGAAGACTCATCATACACACCCTGGAGTGTTACACTATCCCCTGGCCCCAAACCACACGCTCCTGAAGGCACAGATACCCTGTGCATGTGTACTCAGTTGTTTCAGTCGTGTCTGACGCTATGGACTGCAGCCCACCAGGCTCCTCTGTCCATGGAAGTCTCCAAGCAAGAATACTGGAGTGGGTTGCCATGCCCTTCTCCAGGGCATCTTCCCAACCCAGGGATCGAACCCAAGTATCCCACACTGCAGGCAGATTCTTTACCATTTGAGCTACCTGGGATGCCCTAGTTGAGAAGAATATGCCAGTATTTGAAGCCATACCATACAGTCAGAGCCACTAGGCGTCAGAACTTAGTGCTTCCATGAAAGAGAAAATTCCCTTTCCTACTCTCTTCTCTCAAAGCTGGGATGACTGAAGAAAGAATTTTTGGAGTCATTATGCTAGAAAGAGAGCCAGGAAATTAAATTTTTGCCACTGGTCCTTTTCAGTACTGGAACAAACACTGAGCTACTGGGACACACTTCACACCTTTGCCTGCCTGGAAAGCTCCTAGTTGTACCTCACAACTCAGTTTGAACATCACTTTCAGGTGAACTGTTTACTGGGTCCATCCATCCAACCACACTTCCTCACTGCCTCCCTTGGACTGCTTTGGTCCTGAAGAACTTAGGCTTTTTTCTGTTGCCAGGATCAGGCTTGGCTGACCTCAGGTTATGTGGGTGATTGTAAAGACACTTCAGACTGTAAGGAAGCACCAGCATCCATACCAACAGTTACATACCCCAGCTCCGTGGTAGATGTGTATAAGAGACAGCCCATAGACAGGAGCCCAACAGGCTCCCCTGTCCCTGGGATTCTCCAGGCAAGAACACTGGAGTGGGTTGCCATTTCCTTCTCCATTGTGTGAAAGCGAAAAGTGAAGTGAAGTCGCTCAGTCGCATCCGACTTCCAGCGACCCCATGGACTGCAGCCTACCAGGCTCCTCCATCCATGGGATTTTCTAGGCAAGAGTACTGGAGTGGCTTGCTATTGCCTTCTCCGTCTCTCTTTCTCTAACTCTCTGCTTTTGTTTCTTAGTAGTTACTTTTTTTTTTTAGTAGTTCCATTTTTGTGTGCATGTGTGCCTGTTCAGTTGTGTTTGACTCTTTGTGACCCCATGGACTGTAGCCCACCAGGCTCCTCTGTCCATGGGATTTCCCAGGCAAGAATGTTGGAGTGGTTCCCCATGCCCTCCTCCAGGGGATCTTCCCAACCCAAGGATCCAACCTGCATCTCCTGTGTCCCCTGCGTTGCAGGCGGATTCTTTACTGCTGAGCCACCAGGGAAGAAGTTCCATCTTACCTCCACTTTGACTCCTAATTCTAGTCTGGTCTCTCTAGCTTCTGGGTTCTCACATTGGAAGCTGCCAACGAGAGGCCATCAGTTTGCTGGGTCAGTGAGTCGTCAGCCCTGTTGGCCACAACTGTGATATTAAGCCTCCTCAGAGCTTAAAGGGCTTCTTCTGTGGCTCAGTTGTAAAGAATCCGCCTGGAGTGCAGGAGACCTGGGTTCGATCCCTCGGTTGGGAAGATTCCCTGGAGAAGGGAAAGGCTACCCACTCCAGTATTCTGGCCTGGAGAATTCCATGGACTGCAGAGTCAATGGGGTCTCAAAGAGTTGGACATGACTGAGTGACTTTCACATTCAGAGCTTAAAAGTAAAATCGAAGATGATTGCCTTAGGCCAAGTTACAGATTTCTGGTCAGTTCAATCATGGCCTGGTAACCATGTTGCCTGGTGGAGAGCATGACCACATATGAACAATCAACTGCCTTTGCTACTTTTCTCAGAAAGCAATTTGTACACACTCCCATTATTACGTCTGCCATCAGTTCAGTTCAGTTCAGTCACTCAGTAGTGTCCGACTCTTTGTGACCCCATGAATTGCAGCACACCAGGCCTCCCTGTGCATCACCAATTCCCGGAGTTCACCCAAACTCTTGTCCATCGAGTCAGTGATGCCATCCAGCCATCTCATCCTCTGTCGTCCCCTTCTCTTCCTGCCCCCAATCCTTCCCAGCATCAGGGTCTTTTCCAATGAGTCAACTCTTCGCATGAGGTGGCCAAAGTACTGGACTTTCAGCTTTAGCATCATTCCTTCCAAAGAACACCCAAGGCTGATCTCCTTCAGAATGGACTGGTTGGATCTCCTTGCAGTCCAAGGGACTCTCAAGAGTCTTCTCCAACACCACAGTTCAAAAGCATCAATTCTTCAGTGCTCAGCTTTCTTCACAGTCCAACTCTCACATCCATACATGACCACTGGAAAAACCATAGCCTTGTAGCCTAATTTTTTCTCCATATGCCCAGTCCCCTACAAAACTATAACCCTGAGGCCAGCAGCAGCCCCTCCTATCTTTGTACCTCTTGCTCATAGCACAATACCTGCCACGTGGTAGACTTTCAACAAAAGTCTATTGAAGTTAATTGAAATAGAGATGGAATCAGAAAATCTGAATTCAAATTCCAATTTTGCTGTTTCATAGCTGTGCAAACTAATACAAATTCATCTTTCTGAATTTCCCTTTCCTGTTGTGTTAAAAGATACAGCTGTGATAAATATTAAATGAAAAGTGGACATACCTAGCACAGGACCTGGCGCACTGCTGCTCCATGTGGGTGTATATATTCATGTCATGCCATGCCTGCTGCTCAGTCATGTCTGACTCTTTGCGACCCCATGGACTATAGCCCACCAGGGCAAGCCATGGGATTTCCCAGGCAAGAATACTGGATTGGGTTGTTGCTTCCTTCTCCAGGAGATCTTCCCCACCCACATATCAAACCTGCATCTCCTGTGTCTCCTGCATTGCAGGCAGACTCTCTATTGCTGAGCCACCAGGGAAGCCCTAAATATGTGTTTATATATAGATATAATTAGTTTAAATTAATATATATAATTGATAATATAAAAATATCCAGTTCTATCTGTTGCTTCTTAACAACAGACTGGCTCCAAATCGGGAAGGAAGTACATCAAGGCTATATATTGTCACCCTGCTTATTTAACTCATATGCACAATACATCATGCGAAATGCCATGCTGGATGAAGCACAAACTGAAATCAAGATTGCCAGGAGAAACATCAATAACCTCAGATACTCAGATGATACCACCCTCATGGCAGAAAGTAAAGAACTAAAGAGCCTCTTGATGAAAGTGAAAGAGGAGAGTGAAAAGGTTGGTTTACACCAAGGAAACCAGAACTGAAAGAAACACGTGTACCCCAATGTTCATCGCAGCACTGTTTATAATAGCCAGGACATGGAAGCAACCTAGATGTCCATCGGCAGATGAATGGATGAGAACGCTGTGGTACATATATGCAATGGAATATTACTCAGCCACTAAAAATGATGCATTTGAATCGTTTCTAATGAGGTGGATGAAACTGGAGCCTATTATACAGAGTGAAGTAAGTCAGAGAGAAAAACACCAATATAGTATACTAATGCATATATATGGAATTTAGAAAGATGGTAACGATGACACTATATGCGAGACAGCAAAAGAGACACAGATGTAAAGAACAGACTTTTGGACTCTGTGGGAGAAGGCAAGGGTGGGATGATTTGTGAGAATAGCATTGAATCAATACTTTGGCCACCTGATGCAAAGAACCAACTCATTTGAAAAGACCCTGATCCTGGGAAAGACTGAAGGCAGGAGGAGGGGACAACAGAGAATGAGATGGTTGGCTGGCAGCTGGGACATCAGTTTGAGTGAACTCTGGGAGTTGGTGATGGACAGGGAAGCCTGGCGTGCTGCAGTACATGGGGTTGCAAAGAGTAGGACATGACAGAGTAACTGAACTGAACTGATATAAAATATTTTAAATATATACTTTCATTTATATATTCAATATGTAATAATATTATATATATAAAATTATACGTATTTCTATACCACTGCTGTGTGTTGTAATTATGTCCAAATATGTCTGCTCACTCAATTATAGAATGAGTTTTAAGGACAGAATCTGTTTCTCACTAATCTTTGCATCGCCATCTCATCCCAAATCTCTGCGCACAGTAGATATTTAATATAGATGAGTGTAGGAGGGGAGCAACAGATTTAGAAACTGCAGTGCTTTAACTCTCCATATTTTAATATTTTTCAAAACTTAAAAACAAGCAGCAAATATGAAGCATCACAAATAAATTATAGTCAGCCTTAGTTTCAATAACTGTGGATGCCTCGCAATCTTCTGAGAGCCAAATGAAAACAAGGCGGACTATGTTCCAGTTTTCCAGTGTATGTCTCCACCTACTGTATTTACCGGAAAGCGACTAAAGCATTCCTTCTAAGAGTGAGTCTTTCAAGCTGTGTCCCTGGACAACCTAAGCTCCGCCTTGGACGCGTGTACACGTATGTGTCTGCAACACCACTAGAGGGCAGGCTAATGCTTAATCCAGATATAATGCTGAGCTGGGACAAGAGTCTTGAAGAAAAAATTAAATGAACACACCACTGGCTTCTTAGGCTTGTTTTTAAAGGGAAAAGTACATGTGGGCATGTCCAGATTTACATTTCGTGTTCTCTTAATTAGTTATGTGATCTTTCAGCTCACCTTTCCTGTTCAAGTTCTTCCTTCAATTGTACAAATAAACTTTTCATTTACTTTTTTTCAGAGGTTGAACCTACAAAAATAAATCAACATGAGGTAACACAAGTCAACACTGCATAATTTACTTGGTGATGGTTGGGAAGCTGAGGTTTCATCTGTGTTTATTTTTAAAACAAAGGATTTTGTAAGGTTTGATTTACCTGATTCTTCATATTGTGTCAGCTTGGCAGGATGGGAAAGGGGAAGGGAATTTGCAGAAAGAAGAAAACCAAGAGAAGCTAAAGACACACAGCTGTGTGTGTTGCACAGATGAGGAGAGGGGGCACTTTTCAAGGGATGAAGGAAGGACAGGGCAAGCACATGCTGAGGGGCTTTTTGGCCCCAGAAAGCACCCTGTCCTGTCAGCACTTCTGGGCCACCACGAGCAGTCCTGCACCCTAGCCCCAGCTGGACAGCTACCCCTTTATGTAAACTCAGAGCAATTACCCTACTCACACCTCAGTTGCCTTGTCTAGAATGTAAGAAACGTATACTGTATGATTTCCAACTCAAATATGAGCCTATATTGAATAAAAGAGAATGGGGGTGTGTGTGTGAGCAAAAATGCAGGATGAATGTTTATGGAGGATTCTGAGAATAATCACTCAACAGAAACAAGCAAATAAACTAACAAATAGTGAAGCTGGAGGCGCCTTCCAGCCAACCAGAACATAGAAACAGTACTCCCACGCAGACTTCCCTTTGGAATCTGTCCCCCGGATGGAGCCTGAGCTCTCAAATACTGAGCTGCCCTCTGTTCCACCCCAGAAAGTCCATGGGAGACAGTTATCTGAGCACTCAAGCAAAGCTACAGCAGGACATAGTGGGCTAGTCTTGGTTGGGGCTTTAAAGGAGAAATTTGCATGACAAGCTAACAAAATTCTTATTAAGAACTCACTCTTGTCAAGATAGAACAATGGTTAAAAGAAATACACACCCCTGGAGATGGTACTGCTACTCATCCCAAGGCTAGTATAAGTCTGCTGTCTAAGTAAATGCTGGCTTTCTGTGATTTTTGGAAAATTCCACTATCTTTCTATTTTATCTCCACAGTTGCAATTACTTTAATCTTATAGCATGCTAATAAGCAGCTGGACTGGGGATTTAGCGCTATTATTGCTCTCTGATACTGTAATAGCAGATTAATGACTACCTTGAAAGTTTCAATTATTTTTTTATCTTAATACTTCTGAAAGTTCTGTCTAGATAATCACTGGAAAAGAAGTTTCCACCCCACTTGTTTATTCCCATAAAACCAGCTCTATTTTAAATGTATAAGATTGTTGCTGCTGCTGCTGCTAAGTCGCTTCAGTCGTGTCCGACTCTGTGCGACCCCATAGACGGCAGCCCAACAGGCTCCCCCGTCCCTGGGATTCTCCAGGCAAGAACACTGGAGTGGGTTGCCATTTCCTTCTCCATTGTGTGAAAGCGAAAAGTGAAAGTGAAGTCGCGACCGACTCCTAGCGACCCCATGGACTGCAGCCCACCAGGCTCCTCCATCCATGGGATTTTCCAGGCAAGAGTACTGGAGTGGCTTGCTATTGCCTTCTCCGATAAGATTGTTACTTTGACTATAACAAATGCATATGAAGAATTCATATATGTCCCATGGGATTCTCCAGGCAAGAATACTGGAGTGGGTTACCATTCCCTTCTTCAGAGGATCTTCCCAACCCAGGGATCAAACCCAGGTCTCCCAAACTGCAGGTGGATTCTTTACCATCTGAGCCACCAGGGAAGACCATAACATATACCTGAAGAACTCAAAGCATTGTGTGCACATTTGTTACATCTGTAATTTCAGCTATCCACCACTAGGGACTAATGCTAACCACGTGACCTAATTCTCAGAGTTTGAATCACAAAATGCAGATTTCTAGGCTTTCATAGGGTTTCCCTGGTACCCCAGCTGGCAGTTCAGGAGACTCCAATCGATCCCTGGGTCAGGAAGATCCCCTGGAGAAGGGATAGGTTACCCAACTGCAGTTTGGTAAAGAATCCACCTGCAATGTGGGAGACCTGGGTTCAATGCCTAGGTTGGGAAGATCCCCTGGAGAAGGGAACAGCGACCCACTCCAGTATTCTTGCCTGGAGAATTCCATGGACAGAGGAGCCTGGTAGGCTACAGTCCATGGGGTCGCAAAGAGTCAGACACAACCGAGCCACTTTCACTTTAGCTAGGCTTCATAGGCTTCACTGCAGACAGTGACTGCAGCCATGAAATTAGAAGATACTTGCTCCTTGGAAGAAAATCCATAACAAACCTAGACAGCATCTTAAAGAGCAGAGACATCACTTTGCTGACAAAGGTCCATCTAGTCAAAGCTATAACTTTTCCAGTAGTCATGTATGGATGTGAGACTTGGACCATAAAGAAGGCTGAGCACCAAAGAATTGATGCTTTTGAAGTGTGGTGCCAGAGAAGACTCTCGAGAGTCCCTTGGACTGAAAGATCAAATTAGTCAATCCTAAAGGAAATCAACCCTGAATACTCATTGGAAGGACTGATGCTGAAGCTGAAGCTCTAAGTTCCAATACTTTGGCCACCTGATGTGAAGAGCCAACTCATTGGAAAAGACCCTGATGCTAGGAAAGATTGAGGGCAAGAGGAAAAGGGAGCGACAGAGAGTGAGATGGTTGGATGGCATCCCTGATTCAATGGACATGAATTTGGGCAAACTCCAAGAGATAATGAAGGACAGGGAAGCCTGGTGTGCTGCAGTCCATGGGGTTGCAAAGAGTCAGACACGACTGAGCATGTTGTTCATGCTCACAAGTTGTTCACAACTGAACAACTAGTATAAGTTCTGTGAACTCCTTCCACAAAAGAAAATCTTAGTTTAGAAGGCTAATTCATCCTTGATTAAAAAGGAGAGTATGAATATCCATATAAAGTGTATCCACAGCAACCACTCTTCACCACCTCTACTGACCACCATCAGTAAGTTCAGGGAACTTATACTAGTTGTTCAGTTGCTCAGTTGTCTGACACTTTGTGACCCCATGGACTGCAGCATGCCAAGCCTCCCTGTTCATCATCAATTCCCGGAGTTAACTCAAACTCATGTCCACTGAATCAGGGATGCCATCCAACCATCTCATCCTCTGCTATCCCCTTCTCCTCCCACCTTCAATCTTTCCCAGCATCAGGATCTTTTCCAGTGAGTCAGTTCTTCACATCAGGTGGCCAAAGTATTGGAGTTTCAGCTTCAGCATCAGTCTTTCCAAGGAATATTCAGGAGTGATTTCCTTTAGGATGGACTGGTTGGATATTCTTGCAGTCCAAGGGACTCTCAAGAGTCTTCTCCAAAACCACAGTTCAAAAGCATCACTTCTTTGGTGCTCAGCTTTCTTTATAGTCCAACTCTCACATCCATACATGACTACTGGAAAAACCATAGCTTTGACTAGATGGACCTTTGCTGGCCTTCATGGATTGCATCTAATGACTTATATGGGGTTTGGCCAATGGGAGGCATCAGCAGCAGAGAAGAGAATGAGAAAAAGAGACGTGGGGGATCCCTCTCTGTGTGTACATCTTCCTGGACCAAAGGGCTCAGAGGAGTTGGGCACCCTTCTGTGAACTTCTGTTCTCTCTGGTTCTAGCAGCTGCCCACCACCCCACCCCTTTGCATCTTCAGGCCTGGATGGTAATGGAGCTCCAGGATGTTTCCCTTACTCCTGCCCACACCTATGTAGAGGCCATTCATTAATCTTTCCTCAGTCACTCCATTTGCATGAGCAATCTGTCTACCATCAGATTCAGACTAATGGTCTAGGAGGGTTTTGTTATTGTTGCTGTCTCGTTTTAGTAATAAGCACACCTAAGATAATGGCACCCCACTCCAGTACACTTGCCTGGAAAATCCCATGGACTGAGGAGCCTGGTAGACTACAGTCCAGGGGGTTGCGAAGAGTGAGACACAACTGAACAGCTTCACTTTCACTTTTCATTTTCATGCATTGGAGAAGGAAATGGCAACCCACTCCACTGTTCTTGCCTCCCAGGGACGGGGGAGCCTGGTGGGCTGCCATCTATGGGGTCGCACAGAGTCAGATGCGACTGAAGCGACTTAGCAGCAGCAGCAGCAGCTCACCTAAGATGCTCAAGTGACCACATTTCAGTCTTTTTCTCTCTTTCACTGTCTCATTTCCTGAGCTGTTCTTATCAATAACGTTAGTAATATTGACCTGTGCCCCTGCCAATCCCAACACCCCAGAAAGTCTCAGCATTCAGCAACTCTACTCAAAAAAGTGTCCTGGCTTTTATTTTCTTTCAGAATATTTATATTCTAAACATAGAGAGTTTTAAAAAGGAATCAGCTACTGAAAGATTTTTTAAAATGCCTCTCCCACGACACCTGTCACCCTATTTATTCTCAACACCCCATAGCAATACTGCTTTAGGCAAGACTGATTGTGTGAGCATTTAACCAACAAATATCAGCAACTGGGAAGCCCATAAATAGCAGCAGAGAGGACAAACAGGATGACTCAGTAAGCCTTCTGAGTCAGCCTGGCAGGGACTGGCCTTCCTTCTTAATTATGGGGCACAAGATCCATTGTCCCTGGGGCCACCTCTCAGTCCCATCTAACCAATGTCAGACATCCAGTTTCCTTTGAAGATGTGCAATCGTCCTCCTTCTAGCTCCCATTAAAAATGAAAGTGCCTGGGCTGAGAGACCTCCTGCAAACTAACCGTCTATGTCCTCAGCAGTGAACCACTTTCTGAGATCCGCATCTGTTCATGCTCTTGTCTGGTTCTAGTCCTGGCTTTGCCACTTTCAATTTGTGGGAACTCAAGTATGTCATTTTGCCTCCATGAATTTATGTCCTCTATGACGAAGGTAATAAAAGCTGTCCAAGTACAGCGTTGTCAGGAAGATTAAAATCAATTTTGCCAACTCTACGACAAAGGCAAAACATAGGGATAAGAAAAAGATCAGTGATTGCCAGGAGGTGAGGGATAAATAGGTGGAGAACAGGTATAGGGCAATGAGACTATGCTGTACAATGTTGTAATGGGGACATACGACCTCATATATCTGTCAAGAGCCCATAGAACTGCACAATGCAAAGAATAAACCAGCATAAACTATGGACTTGGTTTAATAATACTGCTCCGATATTGGTTCATCAATTATAAGGGATACACCACACTAATGCGAGACATTAATAACGGAAGAAATTATGAAGGGGAGAGGGAATGGGTATATGGTAACCCTTTGCACTTTCTGGGAAATTTTCCTGTAAACTGAAAACTGCACTAAAAACAATGAAGTCTTACCATATGATCGCAGGTATATGTGGAAGCCAGAAAAAAACTCAAGCTCATAGTTATAGAGAACAGATTGGTGGTTGCCAAAGGCAGGGAGTTGGGGGTGGGCCAAATGGATTAAGGTGGTCAAAAGGTACAAACTTCCAGTTACGACCAGTCTGGAAGCATGGAACGGGACATGGAAGCATGGGATGGGAGAGGGGAGAGAGGCTCTCAAGGCAGGGGATATATGAATAATAATGGCTGATTCACCTGTTGTATGGCAGAAACCAACACAGCATTATAATAATTAAAAAAGAAAAATAAATGAGTCACAGAGATATAATATGCAGCATGGTGACTGTAGTTAATAATACTATATTGTATATTTGAATCTTAAATATTCTCATCACAAGAAAAAAAAAGTGCAACTCTGTATGGTGATGGATATTAATAGACTTATTGTGGTGTTCATGCTGCAAAATATACAAATATCAAATCATTATGCTGTATATTTTTGAGAGTCCCTGGGACAGCAAGGAGATCAAACCAGTCAATCCTAAAGGAAGTCAATCCTGAATATTCATTGGAAGGACTGATGTTGAAGCTGAAGCCCCAGTACTTTGGCCACCTGATACAAAGAGCCGACTCATTGGAAAAGACCCTAATGCTGGGAAAGTGTAACAGAGGGAGTGGAGTGACAGAGGATGAGATGGTTGGATGGCATCATCGACTCAATGGACAAGAGTTTGAGCAAACTTTGGGAGATAGTGAAGGACAGGGAAGCCCAATGTGCTACAGCCCACGGGGTCACAAAGAGTCAGACATGACTGAGGGACTGAACAACAACAGCAACACCTGAAACTAACATAATGTTATATGTCAATTATATGTCAATAAAATAAATAATTAAAAATTTTTAATGTTTGAATAAAATAGCCTTTTTTTAATCAGTTGAGAAAAGACATTTAAAAGTAAGCCCTTTATAAATATTAAAGAGCTATATTAACTAATAAGGCATAACACTCAAGTGATCTTCAGGAATTTATTGATAATTTTCAAAGTGCGTTCATGGGAGGAGGCCTGCCTAGAGGCTGCTCAGCATCACAGGGCAGAGCCCCAAATTGCTTCTTCATCACTTGTCTCCAGGCCTACAGAGCTGGTCAAGATGCAGTGGGGAGTGGAACACCCACGAGCAGCTTGCCTTCACTGCCCACTGGAAAGATCTCTACAAAATCCAAGTCATGCTCCATTGATTCTGCCTTCATGTGGCTACTCGTGTGAGAGTTCTCTGCATCAAACACCTCTTTTAAATTAACCAGGAAATTTTAATAGGAAATACCCTTCGGCACTTTTCCTTTTAATTCTCTGCCAGCCCACTCTCACTCTGCCCAATATTTAGCAGTCATGTTTGATTAGGGCCACATTTTTCAGAGGTGAAAAGCTCTGAGAAGATGTAGGTAAGGATTAAGTCCAATTAGGTCAGGAAGGAAAATCTTTCCTCCTTTTAAGCCAAAGAATGTCTAAGCTGTACAAAGCTTCTTACAGTGTTTTGCTGTGGGGACTTGGAGGGTGGAGGGTAGTTGTTGCTGGGGTCTTACCAACATTGCCTCTGATGCCTACCCAACCTTGTAAGGGGAGGATTGTAACTCATAGAGGACTTCCCTGGTAGTCCAGAGGCCAAGAATCTATCTGCCAATGCAAGAGACACAGGTTCGATTCCTAGTTTGGGAAGGTTCTGTGTACTGTGCAGCCGCTAGGGCTGTGAGCCACAACTACTGAAGCCCACACACCTACAGCCTGTGCTCCACAACAGGGGAAGCCACCGCAACGAGAAGCCTGCGCATCACAACTAGAGTAGCCCCCACTCACCGTAACTAAGAAAGCCCACGCAGCAATGAAGACCCAGGGCGGCAAAAAATAAATAAACAAAAATTACTAAAAAATAATCATAGAGGAGGAAGGAGCATCAGCCCTCAGTCACCTGGCAGTGATGGAACAGGGATTCAAAATCGTGGCAAAGGAAGCCATGCCAAATTACTTGCTAGCTAATTTCAGCCAACTTATTCTTGGATAATAGTGGCCAACTCCATTACTTCTCCTCGATAATACATGCAGTTTTGACATAAACCTTCAAAGCTTTGGACAAAGACATTCAGTGTTCGCCAGGCTATGATTGTTGGAACTTTGTTCTAGGAGCTATTAATAGGGATGCTATGAAAAAAAAGGTTCCATGGTTGAATAAATGGGAAAGACTACACATGACAAACCCCTTTGTGGACAGTGATAATGCATATTCACATGGTAAGGGCTCTGGCAGCCTGCAGCTAAGAAAAGTACTGAGCTTGTTTAACCCCGTTTCCCAAACGTATTCCAGCACTAAGCACTTATTAGTATTTCCTCAAACACCAGCTTGGAGGAAACTGGCTTTTTAAAAGAAAAGTAACTAATGATGGAAGTTACAGGCACCCTAACACGATTGTGAAAGACACATTTCGGCAACAGAATCTCATGTCAGTGGCTTTCCCACTTATCCATAGGTGAGGGTGGGGTACCCTCCACGTGGCAACCATGTCCTGTAGCCACAGTCCCCTTATAACTTGATAAAAGTCCTGCTATTGTCACTAGGAATTGAAAGTGTTCTCAGCCAAGGAGTTCTTACTTAGAAGTGTGCTCTAGATTCTGAAGTAATATTTACTATTGTCAACTGGAAAATAAGGAGAAAGAATGTGTCTGAAGAGAGAATAAACCAGAGTCTGGTGAGAGCAACAGAGGAAAACAGGCTGTGTATTCGACATCTCTTGCCTCCCGCCCCCTCACCATCTGAATATGGAGACAGAGCACCTATGTATTTAGGGAACAACATTCCTAATGAGTGGTGCTGGAAATCTGAGACACACTGAATACAAACAGGATGCATCACGTTTGCACAAAGAGGAGGAAAAGTAGACAAAAGGAAACACTTTGCTATGTGGGGGTGGAAGCTTGGATCTTTGGAATCTTATTGTTGAGGTCACTTTTCAAAATCACTCCCAATTTCTGGGCACAGGAGGTCTTAGTCATCCCAAAAGGTTTAGCTAAAGAATGTGACTAAAGCAAAAAAGCAGTCATTAGGTTTTCAGAGGATGAGAACATGTCCTGTCTGGGGACATGCATGCATGTCCCTACACAGCATGGGCCCCACAGCTGTCCACTCTTGGTGCAAGCTTGTGGGGAGGGGAGCCAGGAGCCTGCTATGGGCAGAATGAGGCGGGGCTGCACAGGAATGAGCCTCTCCCTCAGAGGGTCTAAAAGAAGATGAAGAATTCCTAACCCAAGGAGAGACCAAAATCCATCCAAGAATAGAAGCGGAGGGGACAAGAGCTGTTTGAGTTACTTCCATAGCAATTCAGGTTAGAACACTGTTTCTGAGGAGCCTTTGGTTTCCCTCGGGACAGCTCTAGTTTCAAAGCGGCCTGTTTTGCACAAAGAGGCATGCGAAAAAATTGGTCGAATGACTGAGCGTTAAGTTTGAATGCAGTGAAGAATATCAGACACGCTCCCGAGCATGAGTTGTCACAGGAAAAAGAGGTATCTCAGAAGCCAGAGGTGCCTCACCTCTTGCCTCATGGTAAGATTAGAAGCTGAGATGAGGACTGTGGAAGTTCAGGTTGCACAGGGCCTCTGAGCGAGATAGACTTGGGTTAAATCTCAGCCTCACCACTGACTAGCTGTGTGATCTTAGGCAAGTTAATGAACTTTGCTGAGCCTAAGTTTTCTTACTGTAAAGTGAAATTAAAAATCCCTAACTCACATGAGGATTAAATGGAATAATACATATAATACACTTAGCATTGTGCTTGACATAGAGTAAGTGCTCAATATATTGTACCCATTTTAAAGGTCATGGTTCTCTCCAGGAAAGGGCTAGGAAATTTGAGGGTAATAGATAAGAAGATAAGAGAAGAGATGAAGTGAGAGAGAAAATGAAACTCTCCTATGACTTAATTAAATGTCCTGGGGGGAAAAAAAAAAAAAAAAGACAATCTCAGCAGAGTTCCATCAGGCAAATTGAGCAGGACCCCTGCCCATATTTGTGTTTATGGCCTCAGCAAGCATTACATTGAACTGATATGACCAGAAGGCTGTAGGGGAAAGGGAAGGATGGGGTGTGTCTGAGTGGGATGGGTGGTTTGCTTTGCGGGAACTGCTTAGATTTTGGAAAGAGTGCCAAGCTGTGGTTTTATCATGAAATCTGCATTTTAATTTCATTCTTTAATTTCTATTATAGTTTTAGATAAGCTCCAGAAGTCTTCACTTTTGCCATGACCTTGTTCCTTGGAAACAAGGTCAGAAAATATAAAGTGTGAAGCCACGCCTCTCCCTCCATATGCCTGCCTACCGTGCTGCTAGAAGCCCAGACTAGCAGTCCCTCTCCAAGCTCGCGTGTGCGTGTGCCCAGTCGCTCAGGCACATCTGACTCTTTGTGACCCTGTGGATTGTAGCCCCCTAGGCTCCTCTGTCCATGGGATTTTCCAGGT
Source organism: Cephalophus harveyi (assembly GCA_006410635.1). Classification (NCBI taxonomy): domain Eukaryota; kingdom Metazoa; phylum Chordata; class Mammalia; order Artiodactyla; family Bovidae; genus Cephalophus; species Cephalophus harveyi. Next base: position 79,403 of record SJYT01034765.1, on the reverse strand, counting down.
AAGAATACTGGAGTGGGTTGCCATTTCCTCCTCCAGGGAATTTTCCTGACCCAGGGATTGAACCTGTGTCTCCTTACATTGGCAGGCGGATTCTTTACCACTGACCCACCAAAGAACCCCACAGTTTGGCTAATCCTAATTTCCCAGTTCCCTTAGTCCCTATCAGCCATTCAGACAGCCCACTCCAGTATTTTCAGGCTACAAGACAAAAAGGAAAAGCTTGAGGATATTTTCACAAAAGACAGTTATAAGATCAGTGGGATGGTTTTGAATATATTTGTTTGCTAACAGTAATTTTAATGAGCAAAAAATAAAAGAGAAATTAGTTCAAATTTCCCTAGACACGTGTTTTAAAGAAATATGAGCCTTCCAGAATGCTACCAAAAATCTTTTCTATTCTGAGAAAGAAGGAAATTTTTCCTTCTTTTTCAAATTTTTTCTTAGTTACATGTTTATTGTCACCAGTATATTAGTTTTGAGTAAATTTACACCATATTGAAGTTACATTTTCATGTATTATTAGTACATTTGATACATCATTAGGGTACTTGGTGTGAACAGGGGACAACACAATAGGCCCATTTTATAGAAGGTAGAGAACAATCTTATTATTTTTCTTGGTTTAGAAATTTATGTTCTCGTGTATGTTGTTTAAAAATATTTTGGAGTATTTAGCCAAATATCTGTATCCAAGGAATGCAATCTGTTCTTATTCTATGATTCACTTGAGGATAAACACTGTCACTGGGTAGGTTATGATTTCACTTCCAAGAGTGTGTGATGGCCAGAAGCCTGTTGGCCTCAGTGATGATATTCCCACATGTTCAGGAGGGCCAAAATTAACTGCATTACATCAGCTTTGTGTTGAAAACATCCCACCAAAATCTGATATATGAGCAGGTTCCTAAGGTCAAAGAAAGAGGGTGTTTGCTTATGTATCTGTAGAGAGTAGTGTCAGATTATAGATCAAGACAAACTAGGGGGCTGCCGTATCGTTCAGAGGAAAATTGTGTGGGAAACGAAACTATTGCTGAGAAATTATCCCACTAACATGATAACGTGGCACTAGTGGTAAAGGGCCCGCCTGCCAGTGCAGGCGATGTAAGAGATGCGGGTTCCATCTCTGGGTCAGGAAGATCCCCTGGAGGAGGGCATGGCAACCCACTCCAGTGTGCTTGCCTGCAGAATCTCATGGACAGAAGAGCCTGGCGGGCTGCACCCCATAGAGTCGCAAAGAATCGGACTTGACTGAAGCGACTTAGCAGAGCACAGCACGCAGCACAGTAAGAAATGGGGTGAGAAAGGCGCAAAATAACGAGAACCCTCACGTGGCATCAGAAGATTAAAAGAGGACTGCTGACTTCCCAGGTGGTGCAGTGGTAAAGAAACTACCTGCCAGTGCAGGAGACACAGGAGACGTGGGTTCAATCCCTGGGGCGGGAAGTTCCCCTGGAGGAGGAAATGGCGACCCACTCTGGTATTCTTGCCTAGGAAATTCCATGAATAGAGCAATCTGGTGGGCTACAAGTCCATGGAGTGGCAAAGAGCCCAACCCAGCTGAGCACACACACACACGATTTGCTATCTTTGCTAGTTTAACCATACGATCTATTCTTCAATTCAGGATCATGGCATTTTTACATTTACTTTAGGGAGATCACAGATCAAGAAACATTTACTTGTATATCTCAAAATATTCAGACTTAGTAGCAAAAATCAACGTATATCACATACATTTAGATAATAGGTACCCGACTTCCTCTTTCAAACGAGTAAAATGTCACAAAGGCTGAGTTCTCCATCAGAAGATAACGTGATTGTAAGCAGTTCTGTAATCCCTGAGGGAAAGATTACTTCACTTTCTGAGGAGGAATTTATTTATTCAACATGAATGACTATCTGCTGAATTTTAATTCTGTCCTTTCTCAAAAATAAGTTTGGGCTTTGCTTTTAAAAACAAGCCCAGGAAATAGCAGTCCGATGGGGCCTGAAATAAGAAACCTTCTTCTCAGGCAGCTAGCAAGGAAGTTCAATATTAATATTTGTTCTACAATTGATCTCATACCCTTTGAGCCCTTGATCAGGGGTCTCTCTAAGGCTCTCTCTCAACACAAAATTCAGGAGGCCCCTTAAGTCTCAGCACGTTTGCCTCAAGCATGACATGAACTCTCATCTTTTGACCAAAACAAAAGCCGACGGTGAATCCTGAGGGTTGGCTCAGCATTGATTGTGAGTTCTGTGGAGAAGCCCAGATGAACACAAGAAAAATGAATGGGTACGGTGGCGAGATGTTAACATATTATTTTTCTTTCTCATTTGTAAATCTTCTGTTACCGTCATAATACATGCTTCCTTCACAGGGTGTGTGACAATCCAAAAGGGAGGACAATCCCACCCTTCAGGGGACCTGCGTCTTAATGTGGAGTTCCAGAGACCAGGCTGTTTACTTGGAACAGCTGCCAAAAATGGTATCGTTTAAATGCTGAGGTCTCCTGGAGATTTGTCTTCTCTTCCATGATTTTCTTACATAATACATTCTCCTTTGGTGATCCATTCTCCCTCTGTAATCTTATCCACAGTGTCAATTATTAAGCATATTCAGTCAACACTTAAATTGTCAGATGTCCCCACTGAGTGCAATGCTATCTATCCAACCCCCTGACGGACCTCTTCACTGCTTATGCTACAGGCCCCTCTTGCTCAGCGACAACCTCCTCATCTCCCAGTGGACAGCACCTCCAGCCAGCAAAGCACCTAACCCAGACACCTGAATATCATCTTGGACTTTCTCTCCCTCATGTCCAAGGCATGACCCAATCCCATCAATTCTACCTTCAGCTTCTCTTGATCTAGTCCATTCCTCTCCATCTCTATTGCCACCAATTAAATCATGGAAGCCACCATCAGTTCAAATCTGCATTACATCACAAGCTACCTAACTGGACTTCTAAGCATTTTTAAAAACACAAATCTTTTCTTCCCATCTGCTCAAAATCTGCTCCCCATTGCCCTCAGTCTATAGCCAAATTCTTGTGTGGCTTAAAAAGCATTTCTTGATACAGTCCAAGTTATTTCTTGTACTCTATATAATCTAGCCATTCTGAGTTACTTGAATTTCTAGGTTCTCTCTTGGCTCCACAGTTTTCTGACAGTTTTTTGTCTCAGTCTAGAATGCCTGCTCCCTCCACTCTATATCCATGTTCCTGAATTTAGCTAAATCTATGCACCTTCAGGCCACAACCTGGATGGCTCCTCTTCAAGGCAAACCTCTCTTCTCTCCACACTGACTAGGTGACCCAAAGTTTTACATGGCACTCAAATCAAAGCACTTACTGTGTTTCAATTGCCTGTTTCCTCCTCCACCCCCTCATTAGATTATAAACCCCTTGAAGATAACAATTTACCCTCATTCACAACTGTAACCTTTGGAGAAGGCAATGGCATCCCACTCCAGTACTCTTGCCTGGAAACTCCCATGGATGGAGGAGCCTGGTAGGCTGCAGTCCATGGAGTCGCTGAGTCGGACACGACTGAGCGACTTCACTTTCACTTTTCACTTTCAAGCATTGGAGAAAGAAATGGCAACCCACTCCAGTGTTCTTGCCTGGAGAATCCCAGGGATGGCGGAGCCCAATGGGCTGCCATCTGTGGGATCGCACAGAGTCGGACACGACTGAAGCGACTTAGCAGCAGCAGCGGCAGCAGCAGCAGCAGCACAACTGTAACCTAGCACCTACCTCAATACGTGACACAGGTATTCGATCATTGAATAAAATTTTATTTCTTCCATATTTTTGCTTAGGTTTTGGCATCTATAATTAATAGTTTAAAGACAACATGAAGAGGAGTTTCCTGGTGGCCTAGTATTTAGGATTCGGCACTTCCACTGCCATGATCTGGGTTCAATCCCTGGTCAGGGAACTGAGATCCTGCAAGCCACGTGACAAAGCAAAGACAAACAAGCAAAAAGACAATGTGAAGGAACAAAAAGCAAATACAAAAAGCAGATGTACGAGACCTGCCTGCGTGCATGCTAAGTCTCTTCAGTCGTGTCCAGCTCCACGTAATCCTATGGACTCCTCTGTCAGGCTCCTCCATCCATGGGATTCTCTAGGCAGGAACACTAGAGTGGGTTGCCATGCTTTCCTCCAGGGGTCTTCCAAATGCAGGGATTGAAGCCGTATAATAAAGTCATATTTTCTGCCAGTAAATTTTTTTCCTATCTTATGTGAGGGAATCAAATATATAAGTGTTTTATAGTGTTAAAAGAAACACTTGAAGAAGTTTGATATCATCTGCATTAAAACACATCACATTCCTGGGCTCCTTGAATAATCAAGATTCTTCATCAGTTACTCTCTCATCGCAAGGGCCAGAAACCCAACTCAATTAACATAAACCAAAGTGGGAGAGGGAGGAGGTAATTAATTCATGGAATCCAAGGAAAGATTGAATATGACTAACGCAGAGAAAGGTCAGCCATGCAGTTAAGCCTTAGAAAGGACTCACAACCAACAATCAAGACTCTGACTCTTGCAACTCTTTCTGCAAAATACAGCATGCTCTCTCACTTGGTCTCTCCCATATGATGGAAAACACCACTGCGTTATTTCCTAGAGCTTCCATAACAACATACCCCAAACCAGATGACTGAAAACAGTAGAAAGGTATGTTCTCACAGTCCTGGAGGTTAGAAGCTCAAAATCAAGGTGCTGGCAGGGTCGTGCTGGATCTGAGAGCTCCAGGAGACAATCCTTCCTTGCCCCATCCAGCTTCTGGTGTTTGCTGGCAGTCCTTGGTGTTCCTCGGCTTGGAGACGCATCTCTCTAGTCATGTGGCCATCTTCTCCTTGCATGTCTTCACATTGTCTTTCTTCTATTCATGTCTTTCTCTGTGTCCAAATGTCCCTGTTTTAAAGGGACACCAACCATATTGATTAGGGCCCACCCTAAGGATCTTATTTTAAGTTGATTATCTCTGTAAAGACCCTATTTCCAAATAAGGTCACCTTCTGAGGTACTGGGGGTGAGGACCTCACCATATCTTTTTGCATAACAACCACCAACAATTTCCAGTTATTGCATCTGAAGTTTTCTCCATCAGGAAAAAGTTCAGAAGACTTTGACTCAGCTCTGTGGAGATCCCACTCCCAGATCAGTTAATTGAGATAAGACAGCAGCTATATAAGATCATGGTCATTTCTGTAGTAGCCATACAGATGGGAAAAGCCACTTCCTGAAAAGAGGTGGAACAATTATACCCATGTCTACTTCTCTTCTAGTTATAAGGAGGTGAAGTCGCTCAGTCGTGTCCGACTCTTTGCGACCCCATGGACTGTAACCTACTAGGCTTCTCTGTCCATGGGATTCTCCAGGCAGGAATACTGGAGTGGATTGCCATTTCCTTCTCCAGGGGATCTTCCCGACCCAGGGATCGAACCTGGGTCTCTAGCATTGGAGGCAGACGCTTTAACCTCTGAGCCACCAGGGAAATGCCCAGTTATAAGGAGACAGATCAATATAAAAGAATAAAGAAATACTATCATCTCAGCAGGATGACTGGAAAACATTAATTTTTGAGGAAGAGGTGTTAGGAAGGAGATCAAGAAAGAAGTATATGCCATTATATATCAAATATTGTCTTTAATATCCTAGCTGGGAAACAAACCAAAACTTTTGTTCTATTTATTGCTGTTGCAAATGGAAAATGTGTTATTCCTCTTTTTCTAAGTGTGTAATCAACTAGTTTTTCTCCTTACAAACAGCATTTTGCTCTTAACCTCTTTTATATTCTTGAAGTAAAAATATATAAGAACAAATTAGTAAAAACTGTGGTAACTTTGTGGTATCAGAAATATCGATCTTTTTTAACATTACTGCCATGTTAAGTCACTTCAGTCACATCTGATTCTCTGCAGCCCCATGGACTGTAGTCCACCAGGCTCTTCTGTCCATGGGATTTCCCAGGCAAGAATGCTGGAGTGGGTACCCTTGCCCTCCCCCAGAGGATCTTCCTGACCCAGAGATTGAATCTGCACCTTCTGCATTTGTGTCCCAGGTGGCGCTAGTGGTAGAGAATCCTCCTGCCAATGCAGATGTAAAAGGTGCAGGTTCAGTCCCTGGGTTGGGAAGATCCTCTGGAGGAGGGCCTGGCAACCCACTCCAGCATTCTTGCCTGGGAAATCCCATGGACAGAGGAGCCTGGTGGGCAACAGCCCATAAGGTTGTAAAGAATCAGACGCGACTGAAGCGACTTAGCAACATGCACTCCAGCGTTGGCAGGCAGATTCTTTACCACTGAGCCACCTGGGAAGCCCCCAAACATATATTGGGATTGTTCTAATTGTGAAATTTATTTTCTCTCAAATAAAATTGGGCAGGCTCATCACGCTTCTGTTCTAGAGTTGCTAATCCAAGTTCTCTCAGGCAGTTTATTTAGGAATTAAATCTATCCCTAGAAAGACACAGCCCGGCTGCAGCTAGAATCACCAAGTGCCATTTGTGAAACCAGCACAGGATTGACACTCACTACACCTGGGTGCAAATCTGGACACTGGCACTTCTGGGATCACATCTTTGAGCAGCTCCACATTTGTAAGTAAATTCACTTATCTCTAAAATAGAGTGACTTCCCTGATGGTCCAGTGGCTAAGACTCTGCATTCCCAATGCAAGGGGCCCAAATTCGAACCCTGGTCAGGGAACTAGATCTCACATGCTGTAACTAAAGATCCTGAATGCCGGAACCAAATAAATAAATAAAGACATGGCACAGCCAAATGAATAAAAACTTTAAAAAAATAAAATAGAAAAGGGAACAAGCTAACCTTTGTCAAGTCCATAAGCTATCTCATTTAATTATCTCTAACTGTCACTGAAAAATTATTTACCCCTTTTAGATATGAGAAAACAGGCTCAGATTGGTTAATAGCTCTGCTGGTAAAGAAGCAAGGCAGGGTATGATTCCAAGTCTGTTTAACCCCAAAGCTCATGCTTTATCTGCCTGTGACATGTGACTTCCTGGGTTCACTTGGACTGAGGGAAATTAGCAGGATTTGGATGTCTCCTCCAGCACAGAGACCAAGATGATGGCTCCCACGGCAGATCTGTATTATCGCTACTTGGGACTGAGGGTTGGACCAAGGCCAGTCCTAGGGTGTAGCAGCAAAATGCTCACCTAAAGCACAGAATTTACGGGGAAACCGAAACTCAGTAATTAAGATTAACATTATTTTAATGCAAATATATTAAAGTATCTAACATAATGCCAAAAAATACATGGTGAACAAAATAACAAGGTTTTAAATAAAAACAAAATCTACGAAGGCTACGCCAAGCTACACTGGGAGGCTAAGACAAAAGGGAAAATTGTGTACCCCAGTATACCTGCTTTTATATCTGTTTTTCTGTTCACTTGCCATCAGAGTTACATAATAATACCTTCTATACATGTAATTTTTTCCAGAACATTAAAAGTAGCCCACCAGACTCCTCTGTCCATGGAATTCTCCAGGCAAGAATACTGGAGTGGGTAGCCATTCCCTTCTCCAGAGGATCTTCCCTACCCAGGAATGGAATCCAGGTCTCCTGCATTGTGGGCAGATTCTTTACCATCTGAGCCACCAGGGAAGCCCTTAAAGTAGTTAAGAAATTTTTAAAAATTGAAAAGTAGCTGTAACTACTTATAACACATTATTTTAAGTTTAAATATTTTATTTATACCAAAGCTAGCATTCATTTTCATTTCACTTTGTGGGCTTTAATGGAAGCAAACTCATTGATAACATTTTCACTAAAGCCATTAACCAGTTTGAAAAACTGCATACAACCATGTAAGTAGCTATAGACAGTATGTAGTACATATTCTTCCTTTCGCCTCAGGCTCTCATATGGCTCAGCATAGCACCAGCCAGGTCTATGACTTAAACATCCAGCATCAAACCTTGCAAGGGCTCTGTTAATGGGAGTGGAACATTCCATGACACGTTACTCCTCAGCTCTCCTATCTCGGCTCCTTCAGGTGGTAGCCTCTCTTTTCATAGAAAAATATCCCTGTCAGGCCCACTTTTAGGATAATACTCCTCAAGGCCAATAAAGACAAGCTGTGTTCTCACAATAGCCAGCATAAGTCAACCTCACACACCTGCTCACACTCCAGGACTCACTTCTCCGTGGACTTCCAACTTATTCTTATGCTAATTATCTGAGTCCCAGTCTCCTAAAAACCTTAAAATTGAGATTTCACATAACTTTTCTAGAGCACCTACATTCTTTTAACAAACACTATTGAGCACCAGATCCCTACTAAATAAAACAAACCATACCCCAGTATGCAGGTTGCATTATCCAGCCTTATGTTTTTAGAATCTTAATTAGTAGTTTGTTTCATTGTATTTTGTCATTTAAAAAGCATGTTTAAGCATATTTTATTACACTCTGGGCTGTCTTATGATACCTACATGTTTATGATTTTCATTTACATTTGACCCAACAGTCCTGTGAAGCAAGGAAAGCAGATACTATTTTCACAGAAATTAATTTAGACATTTTTGTACAGCAGAAACCAACACAACATTGTAAAGCAATTATCCTCCAATTAAAAATAAAAAAAGAAATTAATTTAGAAACTTGTAATTTGGAAGTTGTAGAGTATCTGGTGACCAACTCCATTGTTTTCAGATGAGGGAATAGTTTCAGAGCATCGAAGGCTCTTGCCCTCTCTGTCAGCTAGTACATGACAGAACTGGAGTTAACACTCACATCTTCTGACTCCACGGCTGGTGTTCTTCCCATCATGCCCAAGTTGCCATAATCAACAACTATGCAGCCTAACAAGATGGGATTTAAGATATGCAGGTATAAACAACAAACCAGGGATGTAAGGTTGCATATAAAGAGGTCTAAAATGATAAAACAAATTGAAATAATAAAAAATAGAGACATCACTTTGCTGGCAAAAATCTGTATAGTGAAAGCTATAGTTTTTTCAGTAATCATGTATGGATGTGAGTCTTAGACAATAAAGAAGGCCGTGCGCCAAAGAATTGATGCTTTCGAAGTGTGGCGCTGGAGAAGACTCTTGAGAGTCCCTTGGACTGCAAGAAGATCAAACCAGTCAGTCCTTAAGGAAATCAACTCTCAATATGCATTGGAAGGACTGATGGTGAAGCTGAAGTTTCATTACTTTGGCCACCTGATGCAAAGAGCCAACTCATTGGAAAAGACCCTGATGCTGGGAAAGACTGAGGGCAGGAGATAAAGGGGGTGAGAGAGAATGAGATGGTTGGATGGCATCATCAACTCAATGGACATGGGTCTAAGCAAACTCCAGGAGACAGTGAAGGACAGGGAAGCCTGGCGTGCTGGGTCACAAAGAGTCAGACACAACTTAGTGACTGAGCAACCACAAGGGAGAAGTGAATTTCCTAGGGTGGAGATTAATGAGGAATAATAGAGTTACTCAGCCTTAGACGTAGCAGCAGAGCCCTGGAGACCACGGCCTGTGGGAGCGGGGGAGATGTGTGGTTGCCACAGGGTGGGGGTAGGAGTGTGGTCAGCACAGGCAGAGGTCAACACACGGCCAACTTGACAAAAACCTGAGTCACAGATCTGGCCTGATCAGAACCAAGAAACAGACCAATGCCCAAGGTAGGCACTATTAGGAAGACCTAAAAAAAAAAGAAAGAAAAAAAACACTACATGATTCTTTTTAAAAAATCAGGAGGAAAAGTGAAAAATTATAAAGATGGATACTGGTGATGGCTGTACAACAATGTAAATGTACTCAATATCACTTAACTGTACACTAAAAAGAGTTAAAATTACAAATTGTATTATATGTATTTTTATCACAGTTTTTGAAAAATCATGACATAACTCAGGTTAACCTATTTCTCTCTACCTCATAGGGAAATCCTTCTGGGTCAAAAAGAGAGAATCTGTTAAAGCAGTGGTTGGGATGAAATAGGGGAAATACACCCTCCTAACTTCCTTGGAAGGAAACTTATGACCAACCTAGATAGCATATTCAAAAGCAGAGACATTACTTTGCCAACAAAGGTCAGTCTAGTCAAGGCTATGGTTTTTCCAGTGGTCATGTATGGATGTGAGAGTTGGACTGTGAAGAAAGCTGAGCGCCAAAGAATTGATGCTTTTGAACTGTGGTGTTGGAGAAGACTCTTGAGAGTCCCTTGGACAGCAAGGAGATCCAACCAGTCCATTCTAAAGGAGATCAGTCCTGGGTGTTCTTTGGAAGGAATGATGCTAAAGCTGAAAGTCCAGTACTTTGGCCACCTCATGCGAAGAGTTGACTCATTGGAAAAGACTCTGGTGCTGGGAGGGATTGGGGGCAGGAGGAGAAGGGGACGACTGAGGATGAGATGGCTGGATGGCATCACGGACTCGATGGACGTGAGTCTGAGCGAACTCCGGGAGTTGGTGATGGACAGGGAGGCCTGGCGTGCTGCAATTCATGGGGTCGCAAAGAGTAGGACACGACTGAGCAACTGAACTGAACTGAACTGAAGGGGAAACTTTGTAATTTTGTGGGTGTTTCTGATTCACACAATAGAAAGGGTATAACTGGTCAGGGTTTTGGGATTAGGGAAATCCAACAATCTGTGTCAGTCATGCAGACAAAGAACTGTCCATGTCAGAGATAGCTTTGAATGTCATTCGTAGGTGAAAAAACTGTTTACAATGATCTGAGCCTAAAACTTAGCTTCATTTTACATGTAAAACAGAGTATTTTTAATTGTTTTAAATGCACTGAATTTTCTAGGAATGCAGCTACCACATAAATGTAAGGAAGACTGGACATTTTCTCAGTTGTAACTTCCCTCAGAATTGTTTATTTTGGAAAGTCACTTTCTCACTGACGATGCCACGTGTGTATTCGAGCCTTTAATACATTATCTCAGTCTCAGTCTGCATTGTGGCTGTAACAGTCACAGTGATTCTGTGTCACCATCTGACTACAGTACATATTTGTTATAAATTGCTTTCTTTTAATTTTTCCTTTTATGGTATACTTAGGGCTTCCCTTGTTGTTCAGACGGTAAAGAATTCACCTGCAATGCAGGAGAACTGGGTTCAACCCGTGGGTTGGGAAGATCCCCTGGAGGAGGGCATGACTACCCACTCCAGTATTCTTGTTTGGAGAATCCCCATGAACAGAGGAGCCTGGTAGCCTACAGTCCCTGGGGTTACGAAGAGTCAGACATGACTGAGTGACTAAAACTTCCACTTTTCTTTGTTATACTTAAGAGGTTATCTTGTAAAATTATGTATGGGACTAGGTTATATTATTTATTATTTCATTTTAGAATAAAAGATATTTGCAATGGAAAATGGGAGCTGAGACTGGTGAAATGTATCTACATCTGGCCCAGATGTCTTGGTGATCAGAGTTATGAGTAATTTTCTAAACACTTTGGAGGAATCTGCTGTCTGAACAAGACCACCCCTTTATCTTTGGCCTCCTACATTCCTTTTGTGCTGGATCAAGACTCTAGCCTTGTTCAGACAGACCATAAATAGTTCTTTCAGTAGTCTGCGACATCTTCACTGGGGAAGAGGAATATCAAATATTTGCCCACTAGAGTCTGACAATGGCACCTAGCACAGAGTGTAGTTAGTAAGGATTTTGAGGAAAAGGGTAATGATCAGCCAAAAAAAGAGAGTCTACAATATGTTGTCTGGCTCCAAAGACTGATTCTAAATTAAGCAAAAGCTTTAATAGATATATGTAAAAAATTTACTCTACACAATCAAAAGCAAGTTGAACCTAACTATGGTTGGAATTATTTACAAGATTGATCAACTCCTAGATCATTTTGCAGAGTTGATCACATTTTAATGTGCCTTGGGGAAAACATTGAAAAAGTTATTAAAGCAAAGAAATCTCACTGGGAAACATAGTCTCTGTCTTCACTAAAAACAGTTTCCACACTTTCTTTTTGATGGCCATACCAATTTCCTTTATAATTATTTTCCTCTGATATATATTTACATCAGTTTATTTTCCTTTGCTATATTCAACTCCCTTGAAAATTAAAAAGAACATTATATATTTCTTTCAGAGCACTTTAAAAACAACTCTTCTTTGTACAACTATTTTATAAAAGCAAAGCATGCCCAAACTTAATTTCATAACCTAAATTGTAATTTGAAAAAGCCAATGGTCAATTAGGAAATTTAAATTCTAATTACTTTACAGCTCTGTTGTTTATAGTAGCAAAAAGTTGGAAAAATTTTAATGTCCACAACAGGAATCCAGCACATTCATAAATGGAATTCCATGCAGCCTCTAAAATAATCTTATGGAATTATTAACATTATTGAAAGATGTGCATAATATATTTAAATCATGAAAACACTACTCAAGTTTTTAGAAAAAAAATAGATATGTATTTAGAAAAAACAGAAATTATATACATCAAAATGTTACAAGTCATTGTTAGATTGTATTTGGGTAACAGCAACAAGTTTTTGTGTGTCTGTCTATACTTTCTACATTTTCTGCATATATATCACTTCTGCAATAAAAAAAGCCTTATCAAAATAAATACATTTAACTTTCATTATATATTATATATAATGCATATAGATTATATATATTATATCTAGGAGATAGTGAAGGACAGAGAAGCCTGGCATGCTGCAGTCCATAGGGTCACAAAGATTCGGACATGACTTAGCAACTGAATAACAACAACTTTTATTGACTACTGATATTTTTTCTGGGGGTCTCAAATTTTTTTAAGGCAACAGGAAACTAAGCAACTAGACAGAATAGGAAGGTAAAAAAGTTTAGCTCATTTTCTTTAACAGTTACTCTTGGCCATCATTATCCAACTTCATCACCCCAAAATTCCAAACTCTTCCGCAGGATCCCTTTCTCATAAATGGTATCATCCAACTAGCTGATCAACGAGACTTTGTTTCCTTTACCCCCAGATCCAGGTCCCCACTTCTGTCTAACAGTCTCTCCATATTAGTTCCCAATGTGAATCCCCTCCTGCCCCTATCACCCTGCCCTATGACTGAAGCAAGCCTCCTAACTCCTCTCCCTTCACCAGTCCTGTCCTGACCCAGACTTGCCTACGTTACTCTCCTAGAGAGGTTTTTAAAATTCTGGGCTGGTCATATTACTCCCTGCTTAAACTCCTTCCACAACTTCCACCACCTTCAGGTAAAGGGAAAACAAAACCCTTCAGATTTGGTGCTTACTTATCCCTCCAGCCCCATCTCTCACTGCTCTTCTATTAAGACTCTTCCTACCATCATGAGCTATTACTGTCCTTCCAACAAGCGATGCTCTCTCACACCTCTCTTCCTTCGAACACATGAAATCCTCTGCTTGGACCACCCTTCCCAGTCCCTTCTCTGGCTTACTCTTCACCCTTCAAAATGCACATCTTTTCTTTACTGCCCTGTGAGGCACCTTCCAGCCACAGGCTTTATGCAGGGGAACTAAGCCACAAGTTCATCTCTTGTACTGGAAATCACAGACTGTAGACGCTTACTCCTTGGAAGAAAAGTTATGTCCAACCTAGATAGCATTTTAAAAAGCAGAGACATTACTTTGCCGACTAAGATCCGTCTAGTCAAGGCTATGGTTTTTCCAGTGGTCATGTATGGATGTGAGAGTTGGACTGTGAAGAAGGCTTAGCGCCGAAGAATTGATGCTTTTGAACTATGGTGTTGGAGAAGACTCTTGAGAGTCCCTTGGACTGCAAGGAGATCCAACCAGTCCATTCTGAAGGAGATCAACCCTGGGATTTCTTTGGAAGGAATGATGCTAAAGCTGAAACTCCAGTACTTTGGCCACCTCATGCGAAGAGTTGACTCATTGGAGAAGACTCTGATGCTGGGAGGCATTGGGGGCAGGAGAAGAAGGGGACGACCGAGGATGAGATGGCTGGATGGCATCACGGACTCGATGGATGTGAGTCTGGGTGAACTCCAGGAGATGGTGATGGACAGGGAGGCCTGGCGTGCTGCGATTCATGGGGTCGCAAAGAGTCGGACACGACTGAGCGACTGAACTGAACTGAACTGAGGGTGAAACTAGCCTGGTTCTGTTCTGCCACTGTCTGTCAAAACTGTGCTTTGGGCAAGGTATTTTAAAAATTAAGGCTTAAATTCCTCACCAATAAATAAGGATAAAATTATAAGCTTGGGGTCGCAAAGAGTCGGACACGACTGAGCGACTGAACTGAACTGAACTGAAGGGCTTCCCTGGTGGCTTGGCAATAAAGAATCCATCTGCAGTGCAGGAGCTTCAGGAGACATGAGTTCAATCCCTGAGTCAGGAAGATCCCCTGGAGGAAGGCGTGGCAACCCACTCCAGTATTCTTGCCTGGAGAATTCCCTGGACAGAGGAGCCTGGTGGGCTACAGTCCATAGGATCACAAAGAGTCAGACAGGCCTGAAGTGACTCAGCAAGCAGGCACACAAGGCTGTTCTCAGATCAAATGTGACAGTGTATATAAAGGTGAAATTAACTCATCCTATGTCTTATCTAATTTTCTTTATAGTCTGCTGTGTGTTTTTATTTTTGTTTGCCTGTTTTGCTGTGCTACTCGGCAAGCAAGATCTTCCCAACCAGGAAGCTCAGAATCTTAACCACTGGATCGCCAGTGAAGTCCCTGCTGTGTGCATTTCTTACTTATGAATCATCTTACTTCCTTTTATTAGAAAGTGGCAGGGTGGGTATAAATAAATGAATACACAACTGGAAACTTCTGCTCACCTTTCAGAACTCAGAATTGTGTTACCTCCTCCAGGAAGTCTTCCTTAACCACCTCCACTCTCCATGCCTGAGTCTCATTTAGATGATCTCCCACTTGCTCACATATCATCTCTGCACAACTCTATAATTATAGGCCACAACCATGACTTGCTCCCTTGGCTAACTTTTCCATCCTCTTTCCTTAAGGAAAAAGACGTCTTACTTTACTTGGCACCAGAAGATCCAGAGCAGTGTCTGACACATTCCAAGCCCTCAACAACTGTTTGTTGAAGAAGTGAAGAAATGGCCATTCACAGCTCCTACCTCTTACAACCCAATTAGTTCCCTTTAGGCCCTTTCATAGGTAATTTCCTGGGACAGTTTTGAAACTTTTAAAAATCTCTGAAGGGTCTCCAGCTCCCCTAGCAGGAGAAAAGTTATTTCAGGTTCACACCTGTGCTGTTTTCATGCCATTTGCCCAAAGAAGGCCTGCCTCTCCTTCTTGCCAATGTCAAGGTGGCTTTGATTTCAGTACCACTGAAAATATTCCTCGTCCATAAACCCTTTTTCAAATTCTTCCAGTAATAAACAATGAGTGATCTTTCATCCTTTGAATTCCTTTAACATATAGGGTCTATGATTATTAATCCAACAATTACCATGTACTGCTAAGCACCTCTTTTATGTTGTTACACTCAACTGCTACTTTCCTTCAGTCTGTAGTTTAACTTTCTTAAGTTTATTTCTTTTTCCCCCAACAGAGTGTATTCCTTGTAGTAGCTGCCAAGTCTCGCTCATCGTGGTCTTTCCTGCAGTGTTTTGCATGTGTGCGCCCACAGATGTTTTTTAATCGACTTGAAGACAAAGAGACTCTGTTTAAGGAGCTATAGTCTCTGTTTACCAGTTCTCACTGATCCCTAACCCTTGACTCCCTCAATCCATCCTCTGACTTTCTGCCCTTTTTTGTCCTTTCTCTGAGGGCAGATAACAACACCTTCCATCTTTCTCACCAGGGCTCCTTTGCCTTTTGACTTCCATTTGGTTTCAGCCAATTCAATGTTGTAAAGACCAATATTGCATAGGAACCTGGAATGTTAGGTCCACGAATCAAGGCAAATTTGAAATGGTCAAACAGATGACAAGAGTGAACATTGACATTCTAGGAATCAGCAAACTAAGATGGACTAAAATGGGTGAATTTAACTCAGATGACCATTATATCTACTACTGTGGGCAAGAATCCCTCAGAAGAAATGGAGTAGCCATCATAGTCAACAAAAGAGTGCGAAATGTAGTACTTGGATGCAATCTTAAAAATGACAGAATGATCTCTGTTCATTTCCAAGGCAAACCATTCAATATCACAGTAATCCAAGTCTATGCCCCAACCAGTAATGCTGCACTCAATCTGCCAGCAAATTTGGAAAACTCACCAGTAGCCACAGGACTGGAAAAGGTCTGTTTAAATTCCAGTCTCAAAGAAAGGCAATGCCAAAGAATGCTCAAACTACCGCACAATTGCACTCATCTCACATGCTAGTAAAGTAATGCTCAAAATTCTCCAAGCCAGGCTTCAGCAATATGTGAACCGTGATCTTCCAGGTGTTCAAGCTGGTTTTAGAAAAGGCAGAGGAACCAGAGATCAAATTGCCAACATCCGCTGGATCATGGAAAAACCAAGAGAGTTCCAGAAAAACATCTATTTCTGCTTTATTGACTATGTCAAAGCCTTTGACTGTGTGGATCACAATGAACTAGGGAAAATTCTGAAAGACCTGACCTGCCGCTTGAGAAACCCATATGTAGGTCAGGAAGCAACAATTAGAACTGGACATGGAATAACAGACTGGTTCCAAATAGGAAAAGGAGTACGTCAAGGCTGTATATTGTCACCCTGCTTATTTAACTTCTATGCAGAGGACATCATGAGAAACGCTGAGCTGGAAAAAGCACAAGCTGGAATCAAGACTGCCGGGAGAAATATCAATAACCTCAGATATACAGATGACACCACCCTTATGGCAGAAAGTGAAGAGGAACTAAAAAGCCTCTTGATGAAAGTGAAAGAGGAGAGTGAAAAACTTGGCTTAAAACTCAACATTCAGAAAACTAAGATCATGGCATCTGGTCCCATCACTTCATGGCAGATAGGTGGGGAAACAGTAGTGGCTGACTTTATTTTTCTGGGCTTCAAAATCACTGCAGATGGCGATTGCAGCCATGAAATTAAAAGACGCTTACTCCTTGGAAGGAAAGTTATGGCCAACCTAGACAGCATATGAAAAAGCAGAAACATTACTTTGTCAGCAAAGGTCCATCTAATCAAGGCTATGGTTTTTCCAGTGGTCATGTATGGATGTGAGAGTTGGACTGTGAAGAAAGCTGAGCGCTGAAGAATTGATGCTTTTGAACTGTGGTGTTGGAGAAGACTCTTAAGAGTCCCTTTGACTGCAAGGAGATCCAACCAGTCCATTCTAAAGGAGACCAGTCTTGGGTGTTTATTGGAAGGACTGATGTTGAAGCTGAAACTCCAATACTTTGGCCAGCTGATGCGAAGAGCTGACTCATTTGAAAAGACCCTGATGCTGGGAAAGATTGAGGGCAGGAGGAGAAGGGAACGGCAGAGGATGAGATGGTTGGATGGCATCACTGATTCAATGCACATGAGTTTGAGTGAACTCCAGGAGTTGGTGATGGACAGGGAGGCCTGGCGTGCTGAGGTTCATGGGGTTGCAAAGAGTCAGATACGACTGATTGACTGAACTGAATTGATTGAATAGAACACACAGTCAGGAGACCAGTGACTGGAAGACAGAATGGTAGGGAATTGCTTTTCTTTCTTGATCAGTTCTGCAGCATTTGAGTCCTTCCAAAACTTGAACTTCTCTAGTGCTGCCCCTCTCCTAAGGCTCTGCCTCTCACCTGGGCTCCCATAACATCATTTGCTCCCTTTGTTTTAGGTCTGATGTCTTAACATCCTTACTTGATTCCCTTAGCCCTGACCACACTTCAGTGAATAATCTCTTCAGAATCCTAGTAGAGTGTGCTAATTCCTGCACAGGAGACTCTGGTATAGGTAGGATAAGACTACGGTAACTTCATAGGTTATCATCCAAACCAAGAATATTTTTGAAACTGAAAGGGGCACTATTAATAATTAATTACACCATGACAACAGGTATAAATCAGAGCTGCCTCAGGCAACCTGGAATGAATGGAGATGCTCAGTAAATCAGCCATGTAAAAAGAGAACTGTCATAATGAAGAGCTAAAATTTTTCTAAAAGAGATAATATTACAGGAGAGCATAGGATAAGTGCCAAAGGGTGGAATAGACTCTCAGTGCTACAGACATTCCAGGAAAAGAGAGATCATTTCTCCTAGGGGAAGACATCTGAGTTCAGCATGATGCTCAGCACTCCTCCAACTAAATGATATCACGCAATCCATGTGTGCTTGGCCCATTATGTAGATTTTCTCCAAGAAACTTCATTCCCAGTTTAGGCCCCACCTCCACCCCCCACACATACCCAGCATAATCCTTACCATTTCTTTCTGTTGTATAGCTCTGGGTATTTAGAGAAAGCAGAGAATTTAAATTTTAGTCAATTATTCCTTTCCAAAAAAAACATCAAACATATTCCTTATTCAGTTATAAATCACTGTAGAAATATGCTATTTTGATTCTTTAAAAATCATCTTTTAGCTTCATTTTGAAAAGATATCTGAGGGGCGGCTTATAAGCTTTATTCTCAAAACCAAGCATTCTTTTTAAAAACAACATAAAGCCTAATAAGTAACCAAGAAATATTTTTAATGTATGTGTGTACATTTTGCCTCTATAAACAAAGGTTTGGACAATTAACAAATGCTTTAAAGTCTTGTCATCCTCAGCAAAGGGCATCGTTCCCCACCTTCTAGCTGATTCAAAGCCACTTGGCAAGAAGTGTTTCTAATCCTCATGTTACTAGTAGAAGCAAGTTGCTATGAGCCCCAGTGTGTGACTTCAGGCTTGCCAAATCACTGCTTTGTTAGGCATTTCATAATAATGAGAATATTTCATAAAAACACACCCCTACCCAGGCCATGTGGATTAGTAGCAAGAATTTTTTTTCTTCGACTTCTTAACCAGCACAGCCTGCTTGGAATTAGACCAGTGAATGTGGGGTTTGGTAAGATCCCTCTTGGGAGATTCATAAAGGGTTCTATCAGACCAAGACAAACGGGAGAGGAAAGCAGGAACTGGAGAAGAGAGCAGGCACAGGAGCTGAAAGGAAATGGTGTAGATGGATGCAGACAGGTGGGAGTAAAGAGAGAAAGTCAGTGAGAGCGATGCAGGAGCTGGAACAGTCACACGGCAGCCTCCTATTCCACGCCGGCAAGCCATTAAGACCTGAAGGGAGCAGTGCACGTAGAGCGATTTTAGCAGGACGCAAGGCTCAGGCAGGAGACAAGAGGACGCTCCAGTGTGCCTGTGATAGCAGAAAAATTAGAACTGACCCAAGCGCTTTACAGATTCGTTCCATTTCAGGCCCCGTCAGATTCTTCTAAGGCACTTTCAGCCTCCCGCTCCCCTTATCATCAGGGAAGATCTCCAGCTGCTGGGCTGATGGATGGAGCGCTTCTCTCTCCCCTGGTACCCAGTACATGTCATATTCTGTAGGAGGAAAGGGAGTGGTGGAAACTCCCTGATGAGAAAATTCTGGGTCCATATGGGATGGAACATTCTATCAGCCTGTGAATTTTAAAAACCACCCTAAGGCCCAAAACTAATCCTTCAATTATGGGCCATTGCCTGCCATGCTTTGCGTGCATTATGTGAAATGGATTATAACTAATTTTTCAAAGTCAGCAGATTGTTATTTACCCATATGTTGACAATCAGTTTGAAGAGGTGGAAACTGTGTCAGCTACTCCACAAAACACACCACACCTACTCAAAAGTCCTCATTAGCAACATGTAGATTAGTAGCCAATGTAGATCATTAGCCAGTGGAGATGCTAATGTAGATTCTTTTCAGAACTATACTAAAAAAATTTTTTAGTGAATGTGGGGTTTGGTAAGATCCCTCTTGGGAGATTCATAAAGGGTTCTATCAGACCAAGACAAACGGGAGAGGAAAGCAGGAACTGGAGAAGAGAGCAGGCACAGGAGCTGAAAGGAAATGGTGTAGATGGATGCAGACAGGTGGGAGTAAAGAGAGAAAGTCAGTGAGAGCGATGCAGGAGCTGGAACAGTCACACGGCAGCCTCCTATTCCACGCCGGCAAGCCATTAAGACCTGAAGGGAGCAGTGCACGTAGAGCGATTTTAGCAGGACGCAAGGCTCAGGCAGGAGACAAGAGGACGCTCCAGTGTGCCTGTGATAGCAGAAAAATTAGAACTGACCCAAGCGCTTTACAGATTCGTTCCATTTCAGGCCCCGTCAGATTCTTCTAAGGCACTTTCAGCCTCCCGCTCCCCTTATCATCAGGGAAGATCTCCAGCTGCTGGGCTGATGGATGGAGCGCTTCTCTCTCCCCTGGTACCCAGTACATGTCATATTCTGTAGGAGGAAAGGGAGTGGTGGAAACTCCCTGATGAGAAAATTCTGGGTCCATATGGGATGGAACATTCTATCAGCCTGTGAATTTTAAAAACCACCCTAAGGCCCAAAACTAATCCTTCAATTATGGGCCATTGCCTGCCATGCTTTGCGTGCATTATGTGAAATGGATTATAACTAATTTTTCAAAGTCAGCAGATTGTTATTTACCCATATGTTGACAATCAGTTTGAAGAGGTGGAAACTGTGTCAGCTACTCCACAAAACACACCACACCTACTCAAAAGTCCTCATTAGCAACATGTAGATTAGTAGCCAATGTAGATCATTAGCCAGTGGAGATGCTAATGTAGATTCTTTTCAGAACTATACTAAAAAAATTTTTATTACATATAAAATAATTACATATATAAATACTTTAAAAATTATCCATATAATTTTATAGCATATTATATACCTATAGAAATTTATATTAAAATGTATAATAAATAATGAGGCATATAAGGTATACTTTATTATATATAGATATCATATTTAGAAATAATTTATATTATATAATATATGCATCTAATGAACATATAAAATTATATGAAAATAATTTTATATTATATATTATTTGTATATATCAATAATTTTGTTATGAATAATTTTTAAAGTGAAAACCAATATAAATGTTGCTAATCTGTGTGTGTGTGTGTGTGTGTGTGTGTATAATATATAATATTGATAAAAACTTTTTCTATAATATGCTATGGCAAAATGTCCAAATATGTGTGTGCATTTTACAAATTACCATTAAAATGGTTCATTGAAAAGTAACTACATTTTTATACAATTCATTTCCATGCATCTCGCAAACACACTATGAAGCTTACTATGTGACAGGCACTATGCTATATATCTTAATATAAAGACAGCTGGTAAAGAATCCACCTGCCATGAGAGAGACCTGGGTTTGATCCCTGGGTTGGGAAGATCCCCTGGAGAAGGGAATGGCTACCCACTCCATTATTCTGACCTGGGGAATTCCCATGGACTGTGTAATCCATGGGGTCACAAAGAACTGGACATTATTGAGAGACTTTGACTTTCACTAAACTCCAATAAGGTATAACCCCTGTTCTCGAAGAGTTCTGTGGACCAGTTTGAATGGACAAGTACCTTCATAGTATGATAAATGCCTTGATAGATATGTGTTCAGGTGTGAGGGGAGAAGGGTCTGGGAAGATGTTTCCAAAGGTGGTCTCAGCAGAAGCTGAGTTTTTAAGGGGAAGAGCTAGTTGAAGACAAGATGAGGGGGAACAGAAGGCAGAGGGAACCACATCTTGTTAAGGCACTGGAATGTGACTCCATCTGATGCATTTATGCCCAGGACTCAGGGTAGACCCAGAAGAATGATTGACAACTAGACTAGATAAATAAGGCCCTTTTCATTAAGAGGGGCTTCCGTGATAGCTCTGTTGGTAAAGAATCTGCCTGCAATGCAGTAGACCCCAGTTCAATTCCTGGGTCGGGAAGATCTTCTGGAGAAGGGATAGGCTACTCCAGTATACCTGGGCTTCCCTGGTGGCTCAGCTGGTAAAGAATCCACCTGTAATGAGGGAGACCTAGGTTTGATCCCTGGGTTGGGAAGAACCCCTGGAGAAGGGAAAGTCTACTCACTCCATGGACTGTTTAGTCCATGGGGTCACAAAGAGTTGGACACGACTGGGCGACTTTCACTTTCACGTTTGATTAAGAACCATGTGTGTTAAAGCTGGCCACCTGAGATTTTCAGCAGTGACATAGCTTGATCAGATAGTAGAGAAAGAAAGGATGAGTTTAAGGAAAAGGGGTTATAGGACAGTCTTGGAGACTTAAAGCCACCCATGGAAGAAGGGATGAAAGACAGTGGAAAGAAGGAGGTGAAATGACTCAAGCTGATTAGAAAGGAGAATCTAACGTCTCAGGACTGCTTAGATTGAGAGAGTTTGTGGGAGGAAGTCTAGGCTGTTTCCCATATTCAAGCTAACATCACAGGGTGAGTGAGTAGTGGTATTATTCCTGGATACTGGACTTTTGGAGGATGAATATGTAACATTGTTGGTTATTTACGTTTTGCGGTATTTGGGAAAGAAGGATGTGGAGACAAAACATTCCATTTGGGGGTATTTTTGTTTAGGGAAGCTATATGGCTCTGGAGCTCCGCAACAAGGCCTGAATCATAAACTTGAAAATGGATACAACCGTTATCTAAGCAGATGTTGAAGCCATGTGTTCTGGGAGAAGTGAGTGCAGGGAGAAGAGCAAAGGTCAAGAGCAGAAACGGGGTACAGCATTGTAAGGCAGGCAGCAAGCACAGATTATAATGGAGCAGTCAGAAATATATTTCTTCTTTTAAATGAAAGGGAAAAAGGTTTAAGGAGAGAGAAGCTTAGAATGTCAGATGCTCCATGGAAGTCAAGAAAGAGTTTTTTAAAAAGAAAAAGAAATACTGTTTTAGCAATGCATTTCAGTGTATTGAGAAAAATTAAATTCTGTTGTATAACTGATTGATAAATTTTAATGTGGCAATTTAATAATGAAAGTCATTGATGGATGTCAATGCAGCATGTAGTCTACTCTCTAACAGTGGCTGAAAGACCACCCCCTCCAGCCCAAAGAAGAACTCTTTTAAGGTGATTCACTTTACACCATGTCACAGGCTGGGTTATCAAAAAACAGATGCTGGGAAATGTGGAGATGGAATCTAGGATGAAAGATGTTTATGAGAGAGCAATACTGAAATGAAAGGGAAGGAGGAAGGTTGAGAGACTTGCCCCTCCGAGTTCCCATCCCAGGCTGAGTGCCCAGCTTCTGTACCGCTGCTTCACTCAGTCCCTGAACCGGCACAGCATCAACCTGGAGGTCTCTACTGCTGAGATGGACCCTGAAGGAGCAAATGGCTCGAGGGCTCTCCCACAGCTGGCCTGCAAGCCCCTCTGTGAAGGAAATCTGGGCACATTTGTTCCAGCCTCACACAGCTTGCAGCATCTTTGGCCAGACATGTGAAGCACGTTTGTGAGCCTCTTCCAGCTATGATTATGGGTATTTCTTAGCCAACTATTAGCTCTTTGTCCCTTATTGGTATTATAAAGCTGTTTCTCTGTCATTACAAAATACGAAAAAAATTTTTGATAGTAAAAGACATTAAATTATGGCCCTATTACTATTACATTGGTGACTTGGGTGTAAAAATCTGGACTAGACAAGAATGTCATAATTACATTTGCTTTTGAAATTAAGTGCTGGATGTGTTTTATATTTGAAGAAAATAAATTGAAGTATAAGACAATATAGCAGTTGAGCTGTTACGATAATTTTTAACACCAAGTTGGGTTATACAAGTTGAGAGGAACATCATTTAATAAACACTTTCCCAAAAAGTGCTCTGTAATTGGACAGCCCTGAGAAAATAGAATGAGGCAATCATATTTGGTTATATATTGCATTTATACCGTTTGACATCTCCCATTTGCAAAATAAATTTCCTCTGTGCCAGCTGTAATTAGGCACTGAGATAAAGCTGCCTTAATATTCTGCATATTTGATCAGAGCTGCCAGCAGCTGTCAGATCACTGGCTCTGTTCTCATGTACAATGAAAACATCAAAGACATCTGTGGTTTGCCCTAAAATTAGTGCCAGAATTGGCCTCTCTCCTTTATTGTGTAACCAGATTGACTGTTTGCATAACTAACAAGGGAACCTCCAGACATTGCTTCTGGGTCTGTGAAGGAAAACAGCCAAAGGAAGATTCTGGAAAGTGGCCAACATGTCCTTGTGCCCCATGCAAGACTTCAGTGTCTGGGGTTTGGAGTCAGAGAGACTCCGGGTTCAGACCTCAGTTTTTACTACTCAATTGTGAATTTAGCCAACTTATATATAGTCTCTCAGCCATAATGTCTTTCCTGGAAAAAATGAGAATGATAACAGAACCTACTTCATAGGTTTGTTTTGAAGAACAATGACGGTAACTTACATAAAGTACTTAGCATGCCCAGGGCTTAGTGAGCACTCAGACATTAGCTATCTTCCTTCCTTCATCTAGTGCCCTTTCAAGAAATAATAACTTCAGTGGCTTTGAAATATTCACTTATACTGATAAAAGTAGGAAGAGAGCGCTCATTAGATTTAAAATCATGAATACATAACACGCACATACAGTTGTCTTCAGAATTCTAAAATTTATGGAAACGTCTTGAAGCTTTCCCGAGCAAATAATGGAAGTCCTTTTCACTCACGTGTGCAATTTTGTAGCAGGGCCCAAAGAAGATCTTTCATTTCCTTCATTTCACTTTCTGTCGAGACACTGCCATGAAGTGATTTGTAGGGACTCTTCCGGAAAGTATATCAGATCGCTGGCCTTTAACTGCAGGTAACAGAAAGCTTGACTGGACTGCCTTAAATGATGAACATTTATTATCTCACAGAATAAGAAATCAACGGACAGACAGCTCCAGGGCTACTCCATTCAGCTGCTCAGTGTCCCATCAGGGACGTAGCTACTTCTAGCTCTGTGCTCTGCCGTCCCCTCATGTCAACTTTGTCTTCAGGTGAGCTGGCACATGGTTGCAAGATGGCTGCCGTATACAACAATATATCTCCTCTTCCTGTGTCTCTTTTTAAGAAGAAAGAAACCTGACTCAGAAATGTCCCAGCCAGTGTCTCCTCAGATCTCACGGCTCAGAACCGAATCACATAGATATTCCTAAACCAATCAGTAGCAACAGAAACAGAATTACTGTGACTGGCTTCATGAAGCATAAGTTATAGTGGAAACAGATTAATTGTCTACAGAAATTTGGGGTTTTATAACAAAAGAGGAAGGTGGTGGAATATGTGTTTATCTTCTACAGTATCTGTATGGTATATAACTGTGTATAGTTATTTCAAGGCTGAAAATCAAAATCTTGCTTTTCTCACAGTCTTCCAGAAAGTACTACACCATAAAATAAAGTAAGCCACTAAGTATATTCCAGCAAGGCTCTTATACGTGAAGTACTCCAACATTTAAAATTAGAGCTACTTAATGTCCTCCTTCCTCAACCTCTGGGTCCAATACTGTTATTAACCTGGGAAAGTAAGGTACCCCAAATAGGTACATTAAAGTCAAATCAGCCTTTCCAATTATTTTTCAACTGTCTCAATGCCCTAGCATTTTCTTCTACACCATAGCCCTCTGGGCATCCCAGAATCCTCCCACTAACAGATTGATTTTATGTCTTTGAATTCCAGTCTGCCTATACTGGCAGTTAACACCACTATCAGGCCTTTTCAAAGCTGACAGCCTATGGAAAATGCCTGCCATTGACAGAAACCAATATGTCTTATAAAGACACCACTTCCAAAGGCATGTGGTTCATCTAAAATGCCCAAACCTCCATTTGTCAGTTAGGATTGCTTGTGTTCCCACTCTCATAAGATTATCTATGAGAATTAACTTGGGATTATATTAAAGATAACTTATAGGATTAATTGAGAATCCAGAAAATAAGACCCATATACGATTTGCAATATAGTCAGTTTTAGGGGGAAAAAGAAGATGTGTGTGTGTGTGTGTGTGTGTNGCTTGTGTTCCCACTCTCATAAGATTATCTATGAGAATTAACTTGGGATTATATTAAAGATAACTTATAGGATTAATTGAGAATCCAGAAAATAAGACCCATATACGATTTGCAATATAGTCAGTTTTAGGGGGAAAAAGAAGATGTGTGTGTGTGTGTGTGTGTGTGTGTGTGTGTGTGTGTGTATTTAGGATTCAACTTTAACTTCCATTTTTTTCTCACTAGGATTTAGTAAATCCTTTCGGCAGATGTTGAGTGGGGAGTCGAATCTGCTCTGGTCTAGTTCTCTTTTCTTTTCTGCATTAGATGAGTTTCTGCTGATTATTTCTTCTTTGAAATGATTACCTTCTTGAATTGTACTGGCCAACGCCAGTACAATTGTAGAAAATAATTAATCAATTCCTGCTTTGCTTTTTACCTAAAAGCAAAATTTGTTTTGCTACCCAAAATTTGTTCAAAATTTTGAACAAATTCAGACAAAGTCTTCATCAATGGATTTCTAAAATAACTTTGCTTTTTACCAAGACATTTCCTCCAAATGTCTGCTACTAGTGAGCTGTGACGTTGGGATTGTTTCTCTATTTGCTCAGTTCTACAATTCTTAGTGCAGTGAGGGCTCTTTGCTCCTGATTTACTCTTGTGTCTGTACTATGATGATAGAGGGGAAACTGTGAAGTGCAGGCTGGCTGTGTTCTCTAGAGAAAAAGATATAAGATGTGGTGAACACTGCCCCAGGGAATTAGAGGAAGATGTCCATCACATCGTTGCTTATGAAAGCAAAAGGCTGGAGAAAACTGAGTGCTCATAAACAAAGGTGCGGTTGGATGGATTATGGCGCATCCATATTATAAAATGTGAAGGCTGTAGTTAAAAAGAAGGTGGTAGTTCTGTGTGCCCCAATATAGGTGAATGCCCACAATATATTGGTGGGTGAAAAAAAAAACAGTTGTATAATAGTAAGCCTGATATGGTATAATTTTTATTGCACATAATGTTAACTGGAATGCAAATTGTCTAGCCTCAAGATAAGGTCTTGTTCAAAACAACTTAACCGTATTCACATAATGGAATGCTGCCTGCCTGCTAAGTAGCCTCAGTCACGTCCAACCCTACAGATTATAGCCTGACAGACTCCTTTGTCCATGGGATTCTTCAGGCAGGAATACTGGGGTGGGTTGCCGTGCCCTTCTCCAGGGGATCGTCCTGAGTCTCAGGCCCCCTACATTGGCAAGTGGGTTCTTTACTCCTGGCGCCACCTTGGAAGCCCATGGTGCTATCTATGTAGGTATTAAAAAGAATGAACAGCTGTATCTATTCTGGCAAAGAAATATCTCCAAGAGGGGTTGTTAAGAGAAAATGCAAGATGTTGAGCAGTGGATAAAAAATGCTAACTATTATATAAAATGTTTAAATGTTTATTCACATATATTTGCATGCATAAAGAAGATGAAAACCTCAGACAATGTTTTAAGGGTGGAAAAACTGGATAGATAAGGAACAGAGAAAGAAGACCTGGGCTAAGACAGGCACATCTTTTACAACAATTAACCTTTTGTACCTTTTACACTTTGTACCATGTGGATTGACTATGTAAAATATAATTTTTAAACCTCCATGCCTGAGGAAGTAGAGGTCAGGCAATTAGAGGGAGAAGGGGTAAGTCAAGTCCTCTGTTGCAGACAGGTTGACTTTGAGATTGTCTATTAAACAACCCAGGGGTGATGTCAGGGAGCAGCTGGCATATAAGTCTCTCAGGAGAGAAGCCAGGGCTAGAAATTTAAATATGGGACTTTCAGCATATAGATGATATTTAAGCCCATGAGGATGGATAAGATCACCTAGGGAGAGTAAAAATAAAGAAAACAAAAAGGACCTAGACCCAAGTCTGAGCTACTGCAAAATAATGCATGTTCATGGCCAAAGGTTTGGAAAATGCTAAAATTCACAGAATAAGAAATAAAAATCAGCGATAACCCCACTCTCTAGAAATTAAATCAGTGAACATTTTTGTATAATGTCTCTTTCTAGTCTTTTCTGTTTGCACCTAAGAATATGCCATTATGAACCTCCTCGTATAAAAAAAGTCTGTACATTTCTAAACAAGGAGAAAGGGAAAATGGGGAAAAATAAACCAATATTCCAACAAATCCAAAAGATTTGAAAAAAAAAAAAAAAAAAAAACACACTCTTTAGGGAAGTGTCGTGTAACCATTTAAGAGCATTCAGTTTATTATCTGCAGCAAGTTTCTTTAAAAATCTCTTTTACCTCTCTTGGACTTCCCTGATGGCCCAGGTGGTAAAGAATCTGCTTGCATTGTGGAGACCTGGGTTCAATCCCTGGGTTGGGAAGATCCCCCAAAGAAGGTAAAGGGTTCTGGCCTGGAGAATTCCGTGGACTGTATAGCCCATGGGGTCGCAAAGAGTAACACAACTGAGTGATTCTCACTTTCTCTTTCTCTCTCTCTCTCTCTCACACACACACACACACACACCAGCAGCAGCAGCAGCAACAGCATAGTGATCTATCATTCCAGGATCTTCTGCTTTCTCTAAATACCCCAACCCCTCTTTTCCTTTGTCTGCAGGGCTCTGGCAGTGCTTCCCACTCCTCTTCCTGCCTGCTAAGATCTATATTTTCAGAAACACATTGTGCTGGACATCCCCCAATCGCCTCTCCAGCCTCCTCCGCTATCCTGCTTTGTGGCCGGCTCTGAGGCTGACCTAAACGGATGATATCACCAGGCCCCTTTGTCTTCTGGCTTCCAACTGAGCGGGGCCAGTGGGGAGCCTTGGCAGGAAGTAGAAGGAAGGGAGGAGAGTGAGGTCAAGTTCTTTTCCCCCTGGGGTCCCTCCCTGCTGAGTTGTCAGCCTGGATTCCAGCAGCAGCAGCGGCAACCCCCGCTCCTTGCCGCAGAAGGCTGGAGGAGGTAGCCGCTCACAGGTGTTAATAGCCCTGGGGTACTTCCGCACCTCTAGGTAGCTCCTTTAAATCCTGCCCACCCCTCTGTAAACAATCCTTCAATGAAGCTTTTTGCAATGCCCCAGCCTGAGTGTGCCATCTGTTTCCCACCAGGATTCTGACTGATACAATCATCTCAGGCTCCTTCCAGTTCTGTTTCTTTTAGCTCATTTTCTTCACTTCCACAACCAAAAACTGGAGTTCCAAGAAGGCAAAACTTCTCTTCATGATGAGAGGAGTGGAAAATTCATAGAGAAACTTGATGAATGAGGGCTGAGTCATTTCAGTCGTGTCCAACTCTGTGCGACCCTATGGACTGCAGCCTGCCAGGCTTCTCTGTCCGTGGGGATTCTGCCAGCAAGAATACTGGAGTGAGTTGCCATGCCTTCCTCCAACTTTGTGAATACTATTTCACAACTTTTTAAATCCCATATGAGACATTAACACAGATAACATGAATACATTTCTATATGCACAAACCAAATCTGTAAGGAGTGGCTAATCCTAGGGAGTTGGGAGTGGGGTAGAAAGGGGAAGAAAGAAGGTAGGCTTTCAGTTTTGTCTTCATGCATACTTTTATTTCATTTTGACTTCAATAGGCAGGTACTACTTTTGCACAAAAAAATACAGTTTTTATATATATATATATACACACATATATAATATATATGTATATATTTATATATAATTATATACATTATATATATATATACACATATATAAAACTTTTTTACTGTAAGGAATAAAATACAGGTTCCAGGACCCTACCCCAGAAACTCTGAATCAGTGAGTATGCAATAGGGGCCCGGAATGAAAACCAGTGATGCAGCGGTACACTGATGTGACTGCTTTCAGAGAGCCACTGTGCACATTTGTGTAGCAGATCCCACATGAGGGCCCTGGTAGTTGGGAGCTGACATCAGCCTACAATTCACTCAAACCAGCCCTTGAGACTTGATACTGAGCAACACCTCCTGGGAGAAGGAGTGACTTTTACTAATTTGCACCAAAGCACCTTAAGACCAGAGGAGCCTGGAGGCCCGCAGTCCATAGGGTCGCAAAGAGCTGGACACAACTGGAGTGACCTGGCACTCATGCCCCGAGGTGGCTCTCTCCTGCTTGTCTGCTTCTGTGCTGATTCTCTGCCACTTAGAACTTTGGGCTGTTGTCCTCACTGCCTTTACTAAGACTGGGGCTTGAACTGGAGCTATGGTTTTTATATGGCAAGCTTGCGGTGCTCAGTCATGTCCAACTGTTTGCAACCCCATGAAGTGTAGGCCTCCAGGCTTCTCTGTCCATGGAATTTTCTAGGCAAGAATACTGGAGTGGGTTGCCATTTCCTACTCCAGGAAATCTTCCTGACATGGGGATCGAACATGCGTCTCTTGTGTCTCCTGCGGTGGCAAGCAGATTCTTTACCACTGCGCTACCAGGAATATATATATATATATATGCTGCTAAGTCGCTTCAGTCGTGTCCGACTCTGTGTGACCCCAGAGACGGCAGCCCACTAGGCTCCCCCATCCCTGGGATTCTCCAGGCAAGAACACTGGAGTGGGTTGCCATTTCCCTCTCCAATGCATGAAGGTGAAAAGAGAAAGTGAAGTTGCTCAGTCATGTCTGACTCTTAGCAACCTCATGGACTGCAGCCTACCAGGCTCCTCCGTCCATGGGATTTTCCAGGCAAGAGTACTGGAGTGGGGTGCCATTGCCTTCTCCATATATATATATATATATAAAATACCATGTGTAAAACAGCTAGTGGGAACCTGCTGTATAACAGAGGGAGCTCAGCTCAGTGTTCTGTGATGATCTAGAGAGATGGGTCACCCTGATTATTTAACTTATATACACAGTACATCATGTGAAATGCTGGGCTGGATGAAGCACAAGCTGGAATCAAGATTGCTGGGAGAAGTATCAATAAACTTAGATACGCAGATGACAGCACCACTATGGCAGAAAGCAAAGAAGAACTAAGAGCCTCGTGATGCAAGTGAAAGAGGAGAGTGAAAATTTGGCTTAAAGCTCAGCATTCAGAAAACGAAGATCATGGCATCTAGTCCCATCACTTCATGGCAAATAGATGGGGAAACAACGGAAACAGAGACAGACTTTATTTTCTTGGGCTCCAAAATCACTGTAGATGGTGACTACAGCCATGAAATTAAGAGACGCTTGCTCCTTGGAAGAAAAGTTATGACCAATCCAGACTGCATATTAAAAAGTAGAGACATTTCTTTGCCAACAAGGGTCCAGCTAGTCAAAGCTATGGTTTTTCCAGTAGTCATGTATGGATGTGAGAGTTGGACTATAAAGAAAGCTGAGCACTGAAGAATTGATGCTTTTGAACTGTGGGGATGGAGAAGACTCTTGAGAATCCCTTGGACTGCAAGGAGATCCAACCAGTCAATCCTAAAGGAAATCAGTCCTGAATATTCACTGGGAGGACTGTTGCTGAAGCTGAAACTGCAATACTTTGACCACCTGATTTGAAGTACTGACTCATTGGAAAAGACCCTGATGCTGCAAGATTGAAGGCAGGAGGAGACAGGGACGACAGAGGATGAGATGGTTGGATGGCATCACTGACTCGATGGACCTGAGTTTGAGCAAGCTCTATGAGTTGGTGATGGACAGGGAAGCTTGGCATGCTGCAGTCCATGGGGTCACAAAGAATTGGACACAACTCAGCAACTGAACTGAACTGAACTGAGAGGGATGGAATGAGGAAGTAGAAGGGAGACTCAAGAGAGAGCAATGTATTTATACTTATAGCTGATTCATGATGTACTGCAGAAACTAACACAACATTGTAAAGCAATTATAGTCCAATTAAAAAGATAATTTTAAAAAAGAATTAGTTGTCTTTTTTTTTTTTTTTTGGCTGAACCAGGTCTTAGTTGCAGCATGCGGGATCCAGTTTCCTTCAGTTCAGTTCAGTTCAGTTGCTCAGTCGTGTCCGACTCTTTTTGTGACACCATGAATCGCAGCACACCAGGCCTCCCTGTCCATCACCAACTCCCAGAGTTCACTCAAACTCACATGCATCGAGTCGGTGATGCCATCCAGTCATCTCATCCTCTGTCGTCCCCTTTTCCTCCTAACCGCAATCCCTCCAGCATCAGAGTCTTTTCCAATGAGTCAACTCTTCACACGAGGTGGCCAAAGTACTGGAGTTTCAGCTTTAGCATCATTCCTTCTAGTTTCCTTACCAGGGATCAAACCTAGGCCTCTAGCTGCTGCTCCTGGGAACATGGAGTCTTAACCACTAGACCACCAGGCAAGTCCCTGGAGCTAAGCTCTTGACACTTAGATCTTGCCTGTCTTTTTTTCTCACTCCACCTGAAACCCTGCTTGGATTAAGGCTGCTTAAATCCCCTGTCCCTTGGCCTTATTCTAGAGTTCTTTACTAGACTAAACTTCTGCCCTCTAATTTTTCTGGCCTAGCCCAATCCATTATTCCTTGAGCCCCAGGTTAGAAACTGCAATAATTCTCTTGGAAATTTTCTCAAGTGTTTAAATAGCTGTTTAACACTTCTCCACCACTAACCAAGTTACCGAGAGTTACATAATCTGAATTTGTGCTCAGTCACTCAGTCATGTCTGACTCTTTGCAGCCCCATGAACTGCAGCCTGTCAGGCTCCTCTGCCCATGGAATTTTTCAGGCAAGAAAATTGGAGTGATTTAGCTTGATTTTCAAACTCTATTCATATCTGATCTTTTTCTCCCCCTGAGTAGCTTCCATTTGAAGATACATTGGAGTATTTCCTTATTTCCCTTACCTTAATGGCCATGACTTACAATGTCACCACCGCAGCCATTTCTAAAACAGTCCCATCTGCCCCAACCCTGACTCAACAACCTGACTTTTTAATAAGCCATTCTATTCTGAACTATATGTTATAATTTCAAAGTAGTCATTAAAATATACATTTAAAAATGAGGGAGTATTCCTTAAGATCTCTCTACAATGACATTTTTTAATGATGAATACAATATCTATGGCTGTGTCCAATTTTCTAAAGGGTTCCAGAGTGAGCTGAGGTTCTGTTTACATTAATACTCCCTGGCACAGTTCCATTTGACTCTCCCTGAAACAAAGGGGTGGTTCAGGGCCAACCACATCTCCTCCTAGTCTTTGATTCACCTACAGAGGTTGCTTCACTACTTCTGGAAGCTCAGACATCAAATAACAAACTGAGGTTCCATTCACTTTTGGTTCAGCAGACTCATATTCCATTGTCTTTCCCTCCCACTCAGGAGCAAGATTTAGTTACTCATTAATTTTCAGGGGATTTCCTAAGAGACACCAGGAAAGATTTACTGGTGATGTGGGCTGACAGCTATGAAAGCACTAACAAGGGAAGTCATAAAATCTCTTCCCTGGGAGTCATATGAAAAGCAAAATCAAATGAGTCTTGTTGAGAAGCTGTATTAGAGAAGGACGTGGGTAACTTGAAACAGGTGAAATGTCAGCTGATTCTATGATTTGGTAGTAACAAATGGGCTGCTAATTCAATAAGCAACCATCAAGTGACAGAGTTCATGGTTCCCATATTCCATGAGTCTTTTAACCACAGATTTATGCTAACTACATTCTCTACCTTCTTCAGACTTAATAAAATGTCTACCTGAGTTACAGTGTAGTATTAACCATTACACAAATAGCAAGTTTAATTTCCTCTTTGATACCTGATAGCAA
The DNA here is from genome assembly GCA_006410635.1 of Cephalophus harveyi. Lineage (NCBI taxonomy): Eukaryota > Metazoa > Chordata > Mammalia > Artiodactyla > Bovidae > Cephalophus > Cephalophus harveyi. The sequence continues at coordinate 45,876 of SJYT01034765.1, read as the reverse complement.
CCTATCTCCCTCCTCCCATGTCATTCCAATTTCTAGTAGAACAAAGATTTTCTGATGTGGGTAGAATGTAGGATATGGCTATTTATTATTCAAGTTCTCTGTTAACTCTCTCTACCCTTCTTCTATAGGAAAGGATGAACCAAGAATAAAGCTTGTCTGTTGTTGTTTAGTTGCTAAGTTGTGTCTGACTCCTTGTGGCCCCATGGACTAGAGCCCACCAGGCTCCTCTGTCCATGAAATTATCCAAGCAAAAATACTGGGGTGAGTAGCCATTCCCTTCTCCAGGGATCTTGCCTATCCAGAGATTGAACCCGTATGTCCTCCATTGCAGACTTCCCTAGTGGCTCAGACAGTAAAGAATCCGCCTCCAATGCAGGAGACCCAGGTTCAATCGCTGGGTCAGGAAGATTCCTTGGAGAAGGGAATTCTTGACTGGAGAATTCCATGGACAGAGGAGCCTGGTGGGCTCCAGGTCCATAGGATAGCAAAGAGTCCGACATGACTGAGTGACTAGCTCTTTCACCCCTCCATTGCAGGCAGATTCTTTACCACTGAGCCACCAGGGAAGCCCTTACGGTAGCTTTAATCATTATCAAAGCTGGAAGCAACCAAGATTTCCTTCAGTTCAGTTCAGTCGCTCAGTTGTGTCCGACTCTTTGTGACCCATGAATCGCAGCACGCCAGGCCTCCCTGTCCATCACCAAGTCCCAGAGTTCACCCAAACTCATGTGCATCGAGTCGGTGATGCCATCCAGCCATCTCATCCTCGGTCGTCCCCTTCTTCTTCTGCCCCCAATCCCTCCCAGCATCAGAATCTTTTCCAATGAGTCAACTCTTCGCATGAGGTGGCCAAAGTATTGGAGTTTCAGCTTCAGCATCAGTCCTTCCAATGAACACCCAGGACTGATCTCCTTCAGAATGGACTGGTTGGATCTCTTTGCAGTCCAAGGGACTCGCAAGAGTCTTCTCCAACACCACAGTTCAAAAGCATCAATTCTTCGGCTCTCAGCTTTCTTCACAGTCCAACTCTCACATCCATACACGACCACTGGAAAAATCATAGCCTTGACTAGATGGACCTTTGTTGGCAAAGTTATATCTTTGTTTTTTAATATGCTATCTAGGTTGGTCATAACTTTCCTTCCAAGGAGTAAGCGTCTTTTAATTTCATGGCTGCAATCACCAACTGGAGTGATTTTGGAGCCCAAGAAAATAAAGTCTGACACTGTTTCCACTGTTTCCCCATCTATTTCCCATGAAGTGATGGGACCAGATGCCCAATCTTAGTTTTCTGAATGTTGAACCTTAGGTGAATGAATAAACTTCAGTACATCCACAGGGGGAAAAAAAAAATTACTCAGCAATGAAAAGAAATGAGCTGTCACTCTATGAAAAGACATGGATGAATCTTAAAAGCTTACTGATAAACCAAGGAAGCCAGTCTGGAGAAAAAGCTATACACATTCTAAATATACGACATTCAGGAAAAGCAAAACTATAGGGATGGTGCGATTGCCACTTGCTAAATCAAGATAGAATTCAGCTTTGATGTAAGTTCCCACACCTGCTTTCTCCATACAATTTACAATAGTAATCACATGCTTTAACCAAATTGTTGGCATCCAGTGAACATAGCAACAATCCTTAACTTTACCTGTGAAATCAAATATTTATATCATTTGTACAGCAGAAGTCTCCAACTCCTGTTAGGAACTGGGCTGCACAGCAGGAGATGAGCCCTGGGTGCTTGAGCTAAGCTCCATCTGCCACTCCCCAATCCTTGCATTACTGCCTGAACAGCTACCACCAACCGTGGAGAAGTTGTCGTCCACTAAACTGGTCTCTGATGCCAAAATGTTAGGGACTGCTGTTTTACAAGTTTGCTATGGTGACATATCACCATCATGTACAAATGCCCCCTACAGAGACATGTATCTGTGTTTTTCTTTTAAGGACTTTGTTACTACAATACAAATGATTTTAAACTATTCAAGTAAAAGAATGTTACAATAGTTGAGTTTCAAAAGCCAAGCACCTGAGAAGAAAAATCAGAGCAGAGATGTGGAGCTATATTTATTTATTGTACACTGAGATTTTTTAATTCTAACATTCACAGTAATAGAATAATATTCAATTATTGAGCACCTAGTATATGCCAGGAGAAGGCAATGGTACCCCATTCCAGCGTTCTTGCCTAGAGAATCCCATGGACGGAGGAGCCTGGTAGGCTGCAGTCCATGGGCTCGCGAAGAGTCAGACATGACTGAGGGACTTCACTTTCGCTTTTCACTTTCATGCATTGGAGAAGGAAATGGCAACCCACTCCAGGGTTCTTGCCTGGAGAATCCCAGGGACAGAGGAGCCTGGTGGGCTCCTGTCTATGGGGTCGCACAGAGTTGGACACGACTGAAGCAACTTAGCAGCAGCAGCAGCAGTATATGCCAAACATTGTTCTAAGGGCTTTCTTATGTACCTCATTTGAGTCTCTTAACAACCCTGTGAAATACTCCTATTATTATCTCCGTATTAAAGACAGGAAAAAGAAACAGTGAGGTTGAGTAACCTGCTCAAAGTCACAAGCAAGGGAGTAGTAGAGCCATGATGAGCCACCTGAGGTTCAAGTAAGCTTTTATTATCCAGAAGGGCTTTTGCATCCAGAAAAGCATGTTTCTAATTGCTTATATTTTGATTAATATTCAGTTTAATAAAATATACCTTTTAAAATCCATTTTTGTTATGAATTTTTATACCAAAATAAGAACAATCATTTATACTTCTTCTTTGACCCTCAGTTATTGTTTATATTTGACAACTCATAAATATTCAGTAATTTACACATTTAATTAATCAGATTCTCTCATTCTAAATTAGAATGACAAAAAACTCACCTGACAAGTCAGTATAAAACACTAGAAAAATCTTTCTCATAGGCAATTTTATATATCTAATAAACACAGATCTTTACATTTAGGAGCTCAAATTCTCTTAAGCCTAAGACACAAACAGAATATACAGAAGTGGCTTGATTACAAACCTAGTTATTAAATATGTTCTTAGATTTAATATAAAAATATTAAACTATAAGCTTCTGATTTAGCAGTTCATTGTTTCTTCCTGAAGTTACAAATTTATTTACCCAAACAAAGAGAACTGTTACCCCTCCAAAACTAGTTGTTTTAGGGGCACCGTGTATGAGCACCTCTGCCAAGACTAAGCCAGTAAATACTGGGGAGCGCCTCAGTTTGTGGTTGGATTTTATCTCCATATCTTCTGGGATTCCTAAACCTGTCTTTCCAGCTTGAATAGCTATATTTACAATCTCTCATCCCTTAAAATACTGGGGGCTTTCCAGGCCCTTGGTGTTTAATTTCCTCTTGATTAACTATAGACTGTTTCAAGGCCTGGTTAATAATGAATATTTGAACCTGCTACTCAGACTTCAATTTTTCCCCTTTTGCTTTCATCTTTCTTATCAACCACTATTTTATGGCAATATTTCCCCTGTTCTAAATACCCTAAAAAACCTTCCTGTGCTTTCTGTAGCATCTCTATCTCTGGGAATGAGTTTCTAACCATTACTATCTTCAACAGCAAAGCACGCTGTTGGAACACTTCTTTTTCACTGTGGAAGTCTTACTGCAGTGTTGGGCTGTGCAGAACTGAATTGTCCTGTGCAGAGTTCCACATGAAACCAGCATTAAGTATTTTTCCCATCAGAGTATAGTCAGAACAAAAGAATACCAAGAAACATTCAAGTGAGTGAAAGTTGCTCAGTCGTGTCCATTGTTTTGACCATGGCATATGGCATGTGGGATTTTAGTTTCCCAACCAGGGATCAAACCCACAGTCCCCGTACTGGAAGCATGGAGTCTTAACCAGTGGACCACCAGGGAATTCCCCACAGTGCTCCTTTAAGCTCTGTCCAGATACCCTCAGACCTAAAAGCCTTCTCAAGAAGTCATATTCAGTAAAGAGGCCCAGGAAACAGGGGTCAGGCATGTCTGAGCAGGAAATTAAGGGGTTCCTTGATACCCAGAATGTGGTCAAGACATGGGAGAACAGCTTCCAAGAGGGCGTGTCCCACCGACCCTGTGGACTCCTCACCCTACGCAGAGTGATAGGCCCAAAGGTGGTTAGAATGGAGGCCTACAGCCCATTTCTAGGGAAAATATCAGTGGTAGAGACACGAGTTTCCTGAAGAGTATACCCAGTTTATTTTACTAAACAAAGCTGCTCTGTTGGATGCATCTGTTCCCAAATAACTCCTTTGCATTACATTTTCTCCCCAAGAACAATGGGAAAGAACTTAATTTACTTTTCAGTATAACTTTTCCCAAAATAAGAAATTGTCTGTTCCACAGGTAAGTTTAAGTCTCAAGATTAGAAAATAAAAAATGCTTACAACTATGAAATGGCAAGTTTTTAAAAAATGCTGCCATACCCATGAAGTTTTCCCCCAGAATTAATGTTTTGAGCACCCCAGCACACCACAGCACCCTATTACCTGAACTTCAAACCTTCTGGAGTCAATCTAGATTTAAGAGGGGACAGTGTAGAATGGATATTATCTTACCTTTGATGATATACAGAGTTGATACATTTGATACCCAGGAACAGATATTGGGCTCTGTACCAAATGATGTCTCTAAGACAGAAAGTCTTAAAACATAAAGCTATTTCCAACTAACCTTTAATGCAAATGTTTCACCATCCTTAAGATAAATGTTCCTGGAATGAAGACAACAGCTTCTGCCTCCTTGATATCACCACTGCCTAGGACCCTGGACATTCCTCTTCCTGAGTGCCACGGTGGTGGCCACATATGAAGTTGTCACCTAGACCTCTTCTCTGGGGACTGCTCCTAGTGCTGGCTTGTTTCCCAGAGGTCAAGCCTGTGTTATAGAACTCTGTAGCCCTGGCAACAGTTTCTTGGTGTGGGGGCACCTGACTCCAACTGGGTCAGCTTGATTTCCTTTGAATTAGGAGAGAAAAGGAGAATGTTTCTCTATGTCGCTGAACCTGAAGTAGGCAAATTTGGGAGCTGAGGACCAGTGATGAATGGTTCCATGCAGGTTGGGCACCAAGGAAGCCTATCTGCATAGACATAAGTGAACCAGATGTTCAGAGAAGAGAAAGGAATACTCCCTGCGTTCCTACAGCAGCTGCATTCCTGGCTTTGTGTCCTGTGGGTCATCACTGGAACCGGACAGTAAATTCTTTGGAGGAGCTTAAGTTAACTCGTAAGGGTTTTTGTTACTTGCAACTGTTCTATCCAGAAAGGCACCGTGAGTGATGCACTAACTTGACTCCACTCTCTTCTTTAGGCCACCATGCAAACACTCAGGAATTCCAATTCTTTTCAACTCTTAATACTCTATGTTCACTGCCATACCTTCATTTAGGCACACAACTTGAAGTCATAGAGACCTAAATTCAAGTCCCAGTCTTGCCACTTACTAATTGTGTGACCATGAGCAAGTTACTGAACCTTCCCAAAATAGGGATAATAGTAGTATTTGCCTCATAAGATTGTTATAAAAATTGAACAATACTTCATGTAGCAAAACATATGACCCATAATACCCAATAAATATCTATTATTATGGCTATACCTCTACTGGTTTTATTTACATTATACTATTATTAAGGCTTCCCTGGTGGCTCAGGCCATAAAGAATCTGCCTGCAATGCAGGAGACCAGGGTTCGATCCCTGGGTCAGGAAGATCCCCTGGAAGAGGAGATGGCAAACCACTCTAGTATTCGTGCCTAGAGAATCCTTTGGACAGAGGAGCCTGGCAGGCTATGGTCCATAGGGTCACATAGGGTCGGTCACGACTTAGTGACTGAACACACATACTATTATTAAAGGAGAAAGTTTAAGTTACTTAGAGTTCCCAACTCAATTGCTAATAGACTCAATCATAATTTTTTTAGGAATCTATTTTAATGATTGCAATAATGTATATAAAGGACTTTGCTTTATTACAGTATACTAAACTTATTTTAATTTAATTCAGGTTTCTAAAAGGTAGGAAATATTAATATTTATAGCAGATTTGATCTACCAGATACTCTAATAAGCATTTTATATACATTTTCTAATTTAATTTATAAAGATACTATCTCTATTTTAAAGATGGCAGAACAGAGGCTCACAAACATTAACTTACCAAGGGACAGATCTGGGGTCCAAATCCATGTCTGTCTGACTCCAAAGTTCATAATCTCTGCTGCTGCTGCTAAGTCACTTCATTCGTGTCCGACTCTGTGCGACCCCAGAGACGGCAGCCCACCAGGCTCCCCCGTCCCTGGGATTCTCCAGGCAAGAACACTGGAGTGGGTTGTCATTTCCTTCTCTGCACAATACTTACTATTTAATCTCCTGATTCCTGGGTATATTTTTTAAATACTCATTTCACTGCATCAAGTCTTAACTGAGGCGCGTGGGGTCTGTCTTGTGTCACACTGGGATCTTTCCATTGCAGTGCATGAACTCTAGCTGGGGCGCGGGCTCGGTGGTCCTTGCACGCAGGCTTCAGCAGCTGTGCCACCCGGGCTTAGTTGCTCCGCAGCATCTGGGATCTTAGTTCCCTGACCAGGGATCGAACCTAAGTCCCCTGCATTGCAAGGTGGATTCTTAAACACTGGACCATCCTGGATATATTTTTATACTGGACAGAGATTTAGGAAGAATTCATGACAACAATTCTGGTATATGCTCTTGTAAACATATCATTTCAACCTCATGTGATAGCTACCAAGAATCTATTTTTAAGGAAATAATCATCTGAGCATGTTGAGTACCCTGAAACTCTGCTATCCCTAAGTCGAACACCTTCACTCCACCTTGCACAGTAAACTGAAATGACAGTACTAGCCATTTAGATGGTGCTCTGGGCAGCTTTAAAATAAGCAGAAATTTGAATTGCTGATGTAATAGATATAAAGAGTCTGTCAATATACCAAATGTTATAGAGGCATAGATATAGGTATAGATGGAAATACATACTGAATTCACAAGATATTTGGTATCTAAGGCTTTAATAGTAGCTAATAAACATGAATTTGGAATACATAAAATTTTTCTTCTTGGTAAAAAAATTTAGAATACTGCAACTTTTCCAGAACTTTCTCTTTTTTGATGGGAACTATTAATGCAGACATGTTTATAACTCTTCCTGTCTGAGGGTACCTATTACTTTCAGATAAATTTAAGAAAAAGGAAACAAATTCAAAGGACTTTTGATGCATCAAAAATTAAAAATAAAAACTAAAAAAGGTATTTGCTTTTATCATTTCAAAGACTTTTGATGTTCTGAAAGTTATAAAAACCAGTTACACTGTAAGAAAATATTCTTTCCTTAACTACAAATTCAGATGAAATAAAAAGAAAATATTTTTAAAATGTGTGCTCGATGTTTAAAAAATCACTGTCCTGTTTAAGAACAAAGTTTAATTTGTTTCAATACAAAAAAGCAAAACATATAGTTCATCTCATTCTTTAAAAGCCTGACTGGTAGGTAAGTCACTTGGCCTAATGTGAAGAGAATATAATTTCTCCTATGCAGTGTTTTATGTTGAGTCCTGAGACTGTGAGAATGCCTTGCAACATGGACTACTGTTTGTATCTTCTCGAAACCAAAATATGTTTGAGAGTGCACTTTTATCGTGGTGTTAAAAAAAAAACAACATTCAGGGATATTTTAAAATAGGAAAATATCTTTAGTTGAGAATGTTGATTATATTGCTACTACTACCATGGTGTTTCCTAATCCTATTTTCCCCTCCATAAGCTTCTTCAGTGTGCATTCTCTGCTAAAATTGAGGGTCAGAAGAGAATCACATTTCTGGTTCCTGCTGATAGTGTGAACCCAGAATAGCAGCCAATGAAAGCAATCATCTGTCAAAGCTTAGTCAGAGCAGTTACTCACTAGTAACATCTCTTGAAGTGCCCCTGCTTTTACTCTCAGAAAAAAAGTTTGATGTGCTTGTTCAGTGTTTAGACCAGCACCCTCCAATCACCAAAGCTATCATCTAGGGAAAGGATGTGTACAGAAAAATAGCTTTCCCACCAAAATTGAAGTGGGAGATAATGCACACCACCAAAAGTATTGAGAACTCAGTAGTACAGGCATCAATCAACACGAATGGGATATAGTCATCAGATTTTCCAAATGCAAAATATTTTATGGCAAAGCCATATCCTTCATTAAATAAAATCATACATATTGATACAATTGGTGCTTTTCACTAAGTAAATATCTTTGGTTAAGAGTGACATGTTAGTATGCAAATTCATCAACAATACACTGAACAAAAAATTTATTTCTCAGTTTTAAGGATACTGATGGAAGGATTGGATGCAAAAGGAATGACACTGATTCTCCCTTGTAGATGAGCCATCCAGGGAAAAATACCTCAGAAAAGCAAAACTATCTACACATGGTGTATATATTTATGAATCTATGTAGATTTCCTAACATAGATTCCTAGAGGTATGGCAAAGTTCCTTCTTAAAACACTTTTGCTAACCATCCTTGCTGCTGCTGCTGCTAAGTCACTTCAGTCGTGTCCCTGTGCGACCCCATAGACGGCAGCCTACCAGGCTCCCCCGTCCCTGGGATTTTCCAGGCAAGAACACTGGAGTGGGTTGCCATTTCTTTCTCCAGTGCATGAAAGTGAAAAGTGAGAGTGAAGTCGCTCAGTCGTGTCTCACTCGGAGACACCATGGACTGCAGCCTTTAGGCTCCTCCATCCACGGGATTTTCCAGGCGAGAGTACTGGAGTAGGGTGCCATTGCCTTCTCCAGCTAACCATCGTTAACAGCAAGGAAAAGCACAGAATGCCCCACCACAGACTCTAGCAATATCACAATGCCATGAAATCCATTCATTCATCCAGCAATTCTTTATTGAATGAATTATTGGGACTTCCCTGATGGTCCCATGGTTAAGACTCCAAGCTATCATCGCAAGGGACACAGGTTTGATCCCTAGTCAGGGAACAGATCCTGCGTGCCATATGGTGACCAAAAAAAGTATTAAAAAAAATCACTGATTATTAAGATATGATAAAGAAAAAATGTTATAGAAAGTCTCTTTACCAGCTATCCATACATCACAACTGGATCTGACTGATTTCTTGCACTTCTAGCCAATGTATTAGTAGTGTTGAAGTGAAGTGAAGTAAAAGTCGCTCAGCTGTATCCAACTCTTTGCGACACCATGGACTATACAGTGCATGGAATTCTCCAAGCCAGAAAACTGGAGTGGGTAGCCTTTTTCTTCTGGGATCTTCCCAACCCAGAGATCGAACCCAGGTCTCCCACATTGCAATGGATTCTTTACCAGCTGAGCCACAAATATCCATTTTACTAGAACAACTACCTTATCCTGAATCTGAAATTATACATTTGGGTTTCATTATTTTATGAGTAATTAGGGTCACTAGAAGTCAAATGATGGACACTCTTTGCTCCTGGCCTTGTTTTGATGCATTTTGCATGGCCAGCCCTATCAAGGTCAATTTCTTAGACTGCCTCATATCATTGACTCTACAAAGAAATTTGCTAAAAATGTGGATATGACATTCTTGAAATGACCTCTCCCATCCCCATTCTGTAGACTGTAATTTGCACATTGCTGCTGTTGCTGCTGCTAAATGGTGTCCGACTCTGTACAACCCCATAGACGGCAACCTACCAGGCTCCTCCGCCCATGGGATTTTCCTGGCAAGAGTACTGGAGTGGGTTGCCATTGCCTTCTCCAAATTTGCACATTATGTTGACCCATTTCAAAGTGGCCCTAGTGGTAAATAATCTGCCTGCCTGTGCAGGAGACAAAAGAGATCTGGGTTTGATCCCCGGGTCAGGAAGATCCCCTGGAGGAGGACATGGAAACCCACTCTAGTATTCATGCCTAGAGAATCCCACCAACAGAGGAGCCTAGTGGGCTATGATCCATAGGGTCACAAAGAGTCAGACATGATGGAGCAACTAACACTTTCACATGCACGCTTGAAATTAAGAGAAGTCAAAAGAGGGATCTGGCTGTTGCAAAAGGATACTGTGGTGGGTTAAAAAAAAGATGGCTCTCTCAAGATCTGCCCATATCCTAATCTCCAGAACCTGTGAATGTCATCTTTAGGTGAGATTGCCCTGGATTCTCTGGGTGGCCTTAATGCCAACATAAGTGTCTTGATAAGAAAAAAACAGAGGGAAGTTTAACACAGATACATAGGAAGATGATACGAAGATGGAGGCAAAGACTGCANTAATCTCCAGAACCTGTGAATGTCATCTTTAGGTGAGATTGCCCTGGATTCTCTGGGTGGCCTCAATGCCAACATAAGTGTCTTGATAAGAAAAAAACAGAGGGAAGTTTAACACAGATACATAGGAAGATGATACGAAGATGGAGGCAAAGACTGCAGTGATGCGACCACAGGCCAAGGAAACTGAGGAATGCTGATAGCCACAAGAACCTGGAAGAAGCAAAGGAGAAATTGTCCCTAAAGCCTCTAGAGGGACATCCTTGATTTTTGAGCTTCTGGCCTCTAGAACTGGAGGAGAATAAGCCACAAAATCTGAAGCAACTTGTTACAGAAAACCTAGGAAGCTAACACAAGTACCTTTACTCAATTCATCAACTTGACTTTGCTGGTTCTGAAAATTCAGTTTCATTAGTCCAATCGTACATGCACTGATTCTAGATGACTACATCCCACTAATCAAATTCACAAGAAATGAAATAAAAATCAGATTATGAATCTATTCATTTACCAAGGAAAACATCCATGCTTTCATAACTGGAGCTAATGATATACTTAGAACATGTTCTATGTTTAGAAAGAACAAGATTCCTTAGACTCGGGCACTAGATTTCTGGGACCTCATTAGCTTAGTCTGGGGAGAAGACAGACAAGACCTAGGGACAATGGGAGAGGTTCGGAGAAAACTGATCCTTCTGTAGAACCGGTGTTGGCAAAAGTCAAAGTGTTAGTTGCTCAGTCGTGTCTGACTCTTGGCAATCCCAGGGACTGTAGCCCGCCAGGCTCCTCTGTCCATGGAATTCTCCAGGCAAGATTCCTGGAGTGGGTAGCCATTCCCTTCTCCAGGGGATCTTCCCAACCCAGGGATCAAACCTGGTTCTCCCACATTGCGGGCAGACTCCTTACCATCTGAGCCAGCAGGGAAGCCTGCTAAAGGCCACTGGAAAATAAAATGCCTGGTATTCTAAGAAATGGAAAAAATCATGTATGGGACAGGCGGGTAATAGCATTGGTGAGAACAGATACAAATAACATGACAGTGGGAGAAGAACCAACAAAGACCAAATCTCAAAGTCAAGGGGTAAAGTCATCAAGGTTCAGAACAATGAATCATTATTATTAGTAGGCTCTCCAGAGAAATAGAACCATTGGGATGGAAAAAGAGAGAGATTTTAAGGAAGATGCTCACTTACCTGTGGAGGCTGGCAAGTATGGAATGGGCAGGGGGGCCAGCAGCCTAGAGACCCAAAGGGAGACTAGAGCCAGAGCTCCTTCTTCCTCAGTCTTTTCTCTTCTCTTAAGGACTTCAATCAGGTGGATGAGGCCCACCCACATATAATTTAAGGTAATCTACTCGAAGTATGTGGGCATTGCTTTGCTGACTAAGGTCCGTCTAGTCAAGGCTATGGTTTTTCCTGTGGTCATGTATGGATGTGAGAGTTGGACTGTGAAGAAGGCTGAGTGCCGAAGAATTGATGCTTTTGAACTGTGGTGTTGGAGAAGACTCTTGAGAGTCCCTTGGACTGCAAGGAGATCCAACCAGTCCATTCTGAAGGAGATCAGCCCTGGGATTTCTTTGGAAGGAATGATGCTGAAGCTGAAACTCCAGTACTTTGGCCACTTCATGTGAAGAGTTGACTCAATGGAAAAGACCCTGATGCTGGGAGGGATTGGGGGCAGGAGAGATGTGTATAAGAGACAGGAGTACAACTGTGCGGTAGTTTGAGCATTCTTTGGCATTGCCTGTCTTTGGGATTGGAATGAAAACTGATAGACACGACTGAGCGACGGAACTGAACTGACTTGAACTGAACTCAAAGTGTGCTGATGTAAACGTTAATCACACCTTAAAAATGCCTTCAGAACAACACCTGGCCTGATATTTGACCAAACAACTGGGTGACATAGCCTAGCCAAGTTAACACATAAAGTTAACCATCACTCTGCCTGTTCATGGCAGGACTCCAACCAAGAGACAGAGAGCATGAAATGCAGGCTCTTGCTCTCCAGAGAAGAAGGTCAGGGAGTGGAGTGGAGGGCTCAGAGAAGCCAAGCCTGGGAATTACTGCAGATTATGAAGAGGAGTAAAGAGTGCTGAGGACTGAACCCTTATCTATGGCAACCTTAGTACAAGACACTTGTCACCAATAGAAAGAGAATATCTATCATATTTAAAGTGAGGTCAGGTCTTAGATAAAAGGGTTTGGTTAGAGTTTTACCTTAAAATATAGTTGCAATCCACTGACCTCTCTACCTTTTGCATTAAGATGTAGGTGGCTGCCCAGTAAGTCTAGAAGCAACTGGAATCATCATTCCAGCCAGCTGGGTGAAAACACAACTTCTGGGCTATGATGTCAGTAGGCACAGGGAGACACAGTCAATATCAATTCCAAAATTCTGCAACAAGAATGACTGAAAACAAACCCAAAATAAACAAGGTGATGTTGCCATCCAAAGAATTAAAGCCACACAGGGTGAAAAACAAAATCAGAACTATGTCTTTAAGATTTTGTTAATCGGAGGGCAGAGAGGGTGTGGTAAATAAATGTTCTTTCACCTGTCTGAAATATCATTTATTCCTCTGGAGAGAGTGGGAATAGGGGAACTTCTGAGGGTTGCCTGCAGGGGTTGAGAGGCAAAGACCAAAAGTCTGAAGAGTCAGCTTTCATGAGAGACTTTCAGAAACTCTGGGCACAAGTAAGGTTACTTTGGATCCTGAGATGAAAAGAACTCCATGACCCAGAGTCATGAAGCAGACGCCAACAACATCAGGAGACGGCAGCCTTAGTACAAGACACTGTCACCAATAGACATTTCAGGTATTTATATACCTCATTACAGTTGTTGCAGATATCTCAAAAAATCACTATAATCAGGACTGTAGCCCGTTAGGATCCTCTGTCCAAGGAATTCTCCAGGCAAGAAAACTGGAGCTGGTAGCCATTCCCTTCTCCAAGGGATCTTCCCAACCCAGGGATCAGACCCAAGTCTCCTGCTTTGCTGGCAGATTCTTCATCCATTTCAGCCACCAGAGAAGCCCATATTCATCACCATGTACTTCAAATTTATGGTAGTTATTGGACACAATCACTTGATTTAATGGATTGATAAAGAAATCCATGTATTATTTTATCTCAATTTTCAGAAATACTTTATTCCTTCAATATATTTTATTTCCTTTGTAATCTTGCATGTTTTATTTTATGTATTAAAAGCATTATTCTGAAATGGGTCTATAGGCTTCATTAGACAGCCAAAGAAATCCAGACACAGAAAGTTAAGAAGCCAGACTAAAATAATCTATTATTCTGTCCCTATTTATATTTATTCATTTAACAAATATTTATTGGAACTTACTTTGTTTCATGCATGAATTCCTAAGTCAAAAGTGTTTGGGAGGAATTTGGGAGAAGATAGTAAAGTATTAATTTAAACCACAACATAAATGCTACAAAATTAATGACACAATGAAAGCCATGAATTTAGAGACAAATCCATTTGAAGGATTTCCTAGCACTGTGTAATTTGTTACTGCTAAGCTTCTGATTACTATATAATCAGGCTGACAGATGACTAATACTGGGCAGGTCCAAACAAGTGAATTCTAGTTTTGTTTGAGACTCTGTCTCCCCATCTTTGTGCAGAGTCTTACAGAATGTAATGGCCCTACCCCCCTTTGAGTTGTCTGTCTCTGTAGGACTGACAAAAGTTTTATAATTGTTCTTATCTAGACCACAGACACAGAATGGATTAATTACCCAGAAGCTTAGAACACATTTACTTTATTATTCACTTTAAAAAATTATATTCAGAAGTGGAGAGAATATACAGATTTTTCAAAATGTGAAACATTTTGATAATAAAATACTTGAAAATAAATAGAAGACAGAAAAAAGTATAAATCTGCCAAAATTCATAGAATTCACTTTTAGGAGTTGACCATTGATTATTTAAAGGAAACAGAATAATAATAATAATGAGCAGTAGATGTTGGCCTTGATGAGTCTGAGAAGAACATTACATCAAAATTTGGACCTCAAAGTAGATTTAAAAAATCAATGAATGAGAAGATTCTAGATGAAGGCTAGATCTTAATGGAAAAGCTAGTGGCATTAAACATAGTCCCAGAAATGTGAAAATGCCTAAAGTCAGGAAACATGGAAGGCCAGGGGAAAATGAGCACGGTAACTTAACAGGCAGCGGAGGAGGCTGGTATATGCTTCCTCCTCTTTCAGCTCACACAAAGGCGGAAATGAGCAGAGAACACTGGTGGTGTGGCAATCACGTTTTCCTGGTTCTAATAGTGACTTCAGTGGTACTACTGAAAGCATGGTGAGTGTAGTCTATGATAAACAATAAAATGGATAGTTTTGATTGGGGGGCATTGAAGAAAGGATCTAATAGACTTCATTCTTCCTAGTTCCTCCCCTCAAAACACACACACACACACACACACACACACACACACAGGGGCATTGAAGAAAGGATCTAATAGACTTCATTCTTTCTAGTTCCTCCCCTCAAAACACACACACACACATACACACAATCTTATCCTTGCTGATTTGAAGCCATTTACCGGATAGTAAACTACTGGGGCTTAAATGCTTTTGTTCCCCAAAATTCGTATGTTGAAATCTTAACCTCCAAGGTATTCAGAGGCAGAGTCTTCAGGAAATAATTATGTCATGAAAGCAAAGCCCATGGAATTCCACCCACGGAATTTTCACTTTCATGCATTGGAGAAGGAAATGGCAACCCACTCCAGTGTTCTTGCCTGGAGAATCCCAGGGACAGGGGAGCCTGGTGGGCTGTCGTCTATGGGGTCACAGAGTCGGACACGACTGAAGTGACTTAGCAGCAGCAGCAGCAGCAGCAAAAGAGACCCTGGGACTTGCCTGATGCTTCAGTGGTAAAGAATCTCCTGCCAATGCAGGGGACGAGGTTCGATACTTGATCCTGGAAGATTCCTCATGCCGCAGAGCAACTAAGCCTGTGTGCCCCAGCTCCTGAGTCTGTGCTCGAGAGCCCGGGAACCACAGCTCCTAAGCCCACGCGCCACAGCTGCTGAAGCCCGTGCGCCCTAGAGCCTGCGCTCCGCAGGAAGAGAAGCCCCCGCAACGCCTGTACACCGCAGCTGGAGAGGAGCCCCCAGTCACCTCAACTAGAGAAAAGCCAGTGAAGCAACAGATCCAGCGCAGACGAAAGAACTTAATTAATAAAATTATTTTAAAAGAGACCCTGAACGTTTCCTTGCCTGTTCCGCCATGCGAAGTTACGACAAAAAGAGAGCCATCAAAGACGCCAGCTCTCACCAGATACTGAATCTGGTAGTGCCTTGACCTTGGACTTCCCAGCCTTCAGGACTGTGAGAAATAAATATCTGTTGTTTATAAGCTCCCAGTATTTTGTTATAGCAGTCCAAAAGAGACTAAGAAAGGAATGTTGTAGGGAAATAACCTTAACGTGATCCTAATTTCTCTTCCTTTAAAAACTAGATCAAGAACATATTCTTCCATACTTTCACATTCAATAATCTTACATTTTCTATTTTTACTGTAAGAACATTTGTAATGGAGGTCTTAAGACCTTTTAGAGACACTTTCTTTTTTGCCAAAGTACATGAAACAAAAAAGAGTAGGTAGCATCAAAAAACATTTGAGTTTAAACATAGACATTAAACTCCCAGATGCTGAAGTCAGTTATTAGCAAATCTACCACAGTTGTCACCAAAATTTTAGAAGGAGGTAGGTGTTATAAAAGTCATCTGGATCCTCCTTTACAGCTAAATAATGTAGTTAATGCTGTAATCTATAGTTAATCTCTTCTGACACCTTCCTCAACACATCAGCAAAGGAAATTAAAATCTTAATTAAACTCTTTTCATTACATGGAGCAATACAGACAGTGCTTTCACCCCAGCCAGGATGATGTTGTAATTATGACAAGAACATGAGAAATGTTACCCTGCCGAAGACCAAGATTCCAACCAATCATTTCTTACAGTGACATGGAGACTATCTTGGGACTTCACATCAAGCTCCAGAGACTGTGTTGGACCTTGAACAAACTTTGTGTTTTATAATGAATATGTCATCCTTTAACTTATCTAAATCTTCATGGAAGAGATGCCTATTATTTTGTCTACCCAGCAGCTATTTTTCAGGAGTTGCCTCCCCCGCCCCCATGGTCCAGTCTCTCGGGTTGCAGCAGCTTTTCCAATATTTTTACAATGTGACACTGCCCCCCAAGCATGATCAGTTTGTTTTGGGAAGGGAGACTTGACCTTAAAGGAGTCTATCGGTCATTTCCCAAGAATTTTACAACTGGAACTGAGAGGAACAGATCATCTCTCTCTAATCTACTCTACTAACTTGAGAACCGTTACTACTGACATGTGGTTTGAAAACAAGAAAGTTGGTCAACACTGAGAAAGTGAAGCAGATGTGGGAAGAGAGCAGAGATAAGGGTCATGAGGAGAAGAATTTCTGGGTTTCCTTTTGTGCTACAGTTAGTGGTTCTAGTCTTGAGGACCTGGAGCCTCTTGGATTCCATTAATTACTCCAGTTTACCCTCTTTTTATCGTTAAGCTAGTTCAAGCTGGGCTTCTGTTCCTGACACCAACAAATAAAAGTCTTATCAAATTTTCATTTATTCAATAAATGTTATTTATTTGATGTTGAATGTAAATTATTCATACTCTAGCTTATTCTAACTTTTGAAGATACACATTTCATAAACTTCTTATTTCATCTAAAGAGCATGTCTTTCAAGTGTCAAGAAATACCTTCTAATCTGAGATTGGATGTTGATTCTATATACGAGCCATACCTTGAATTATTTAAGAACTCAGCTCATGTCCTCGTCTGTTTAGTTCCATTCAGTTCATGTATATTTGGTTGTCTGCTTTGTGCCAGATAACGTACTTGGTGATGTAGATTCAAAGATGATAAAAGGGATCTCATAATCTAGTAGAAGAGAGATATTTGTAAATTGATGACTGGGATATAGAAGGCCAAGAGGTACCACAGAGGTTCATATTCAGTTCATGTATATTTGGTTGTCTGCTTTGTGCCAGATAACGTACTTGGTGATGTAGATTCAAAGATGATAAAAGGGATCTCATAATCTAGTAGAAGAGAGATATTTGTAAATTGATGACTGGGATATAGAAGGCCAAGAGGTACCACAGAGGTTCATTCAAGGCTTGAATATGTTTTTAACACTGTGACTAGTAATCGACATTTATCTTTTCCCCAGCATCCTTCCCCCAATTTGTCCAGATATTTCTTCTTCATCTACTCTGTCCATATCGTGTCTCTTCTCTTCACTTAAGGGAATTGAATGTTCTCCTGTGATATCATATTTTATCCTCACTCTGCCCACATAGACTAAGAACATAATGCAAGCTGTGCAAATTACAAACACCTTGGGATCTATCCCCTCAAATTACTCCCAGTGAATCTCACCTTCTGGCATTCACACACACGTGTGGTCTCCTCCCACACTGAATGAGGCTGACCTATATAACTATTAGGATATTAAGGGAAAACAGAGTATGACCTCTATGTCTAGGTCACAGAAAATATTATAGCTTCATAATATATTATTATATGTGTTATACCTCAATAAAAAATAAATTAAAAAAGAAAACATTACAGCATCTTTCTTGCTCCTTTAGATCACTTACTCTGGGGGGGAGCCAGATGTCATGTCATGAGAACATTCAAGCCATTCAAGCAGCTATGAAGATTTCCACATGGCATGGAACTGAGGCCTCCAGCATTAACTTAGCAGGTGTGTAAATGGGTCCCCTTGGAAGTGAATCCTTCAGCCTAGTCAAGCCTTCAGATCATTGCAACTCCAACTGACATCTTGACTGCAGTTTCATCAGAGATGCCTTGTACTTCTGCCCAAGACAGAAACCTAACGAAGCTGCTCCTAAATTCCTGTTGAACAGAAACTATGAGATAGTTAGCCAGTACAGATAGCCATTGCTTTCTAAAGCTTCTAAATTTTGAAGTAGTTTATTATACAAGAACAGATAATTAATATCATAGTCCATCCTTTGATACTACATAATTTATCCAAGGATGGACAACTAACCCAAGTAAAACCGATGAGTAATTTCCCCCAGATTTTTTTTTGATGGACTATCACAGAAAGTACAAAGACAATTTAATGATTTAAGTGACCACGTTTCTACCATATGAAGGAAAGCAGTTTTAAGTGAAAAAGGATAAAGTTGACACAGATAAACAGAAGAGCAGGAAGAAAGTCATGGTGGTTTAAGATGTTAGTTCCAACTATTCCTAACACTCAGCTGAAACTTGCCTTTCCTTTGGCTTAGCTATTTGCTATTATTGCTTTAAGACCTTTGCATATTTTGGTCATTTTATTCTGTTGGCCCAATCTCTCACTTTAGTAGCTGTGAAAATGTCATCTCACCAATGAGACCACCCTGCCCAAACTAGATTATCCAGTGTGTGCTGTGTTTCTTAATTTATCAACTTGGCTGGGTAGAACATTTCCTATAATTCACTTTATTTTATGTGTCCAGTTACAGTGAACCACAAGGAAGATTCTTGAAAGATTTAGAGGATATTAGGGAAACAACTGCTCTGTCTTCCCCTGGATCATCCTTTAGTTCCTCCAGCTCCTGGTCCAAGTGTGTATTTATGGTCTCAGTACTGAAGAGCCCTAGCTCCTGCAATATACACTTATCAGCATCAGGTATCATCATCAGAGGCAACAAGAATGAAAATATAGGTTACTGTTCATCCTTGTGGGATGGCACCTCAGGCTTATTGGATTCTTGCCTGCCCTTAGTCATCTTTCCCACTTCATATCCTTCTTCCCTCCCAGGATTAGCAGAGCTAGAGACAGTAGTCCTACGTGGAGAGTGCTCAACTAGCTCCAACAGTTGCATAAGGTCAAATATAGATGATAGGTAGGATTTGTGTGTGTGTGTGTATCTACATTAAAGAGAGAGAGTGAAAGTAATAAGATTTTGAAGGCTAAAATGGTTTTCATGAGCTTAAAAAGAGCTGAGGGAGAAAAATGCTCCAAACCAAGGAACTAGCATATTCAAAGACAAAGAAATATGAGATGGCTTATTAGGAAACATGTTTCCCAAAACAAAGATGGTAGTGGTAGCACAAAAAAATTAAAAAGGTGATAGAAGTCAAATGCTAAAGAGCCTTATACATTCTGAAAAGGAGTTTAGATTTATCTTATAGATTAGCATTCACACCAAAATTTGGGTATAAAAACCACTTTCTAAATATACAAGTCAAAAATGCAAACTTCAGGATTATGTCCCCAGAGATTCTAAGTCTTCCATCGGGCCTAGGAATTTGTATTTGTAATATCCCATCCAAGTGATTCTAGCCAAAGGTGTTCTAAGGACCACACTTTGATAAACGACATAGGACAGGCTTCCCTGGTGGCTCAGACTGTAAAGAGTCTGCCTGCAGTGCAGGAGACCTGGGTTTGATCCTTGGATTGGGAAGATGCCCTGGAGAAAGAAATGGCTAGCCACTCCAGTATGCTTGCCTGAGAAATCACATGGACAGAGGAGCGTGGCAGGCTACAGTCCACGGGGTTGCATAGAGTCGGACACAACCGAGCAACTAACAAACAAACATAGTACAGTAGTGACCTGCTGGAGGGTTTTAGACAGGAGCATCACTTCACGAGATCTGAATTTTAGAAAGACTGCACTAGATGCAGTATGGGAAAATTTGAAAGTAAATCTGGATGTAAAGAAATTGATTAGAAGGTTGTTGCAATAATTCAAATTGGAAGTAGTCATAGCCTCAACTAAAGCAAGAGAAATAGTGCCGAGATTCTAGAGAGATGTAAAATATAAAATCTGTTGATTGACTGGGATGATGGGGAAGCTAAGGAGAATCCTAGATGATTTTCTAGATTTTTTTCCATGAATAAGTATGTGGGCAGTTAGATAGAAATACAGTTGAAAATACAGATTACAAGATTGGAATGTATTTGAAAATAATGAGTTCAGTATGATAGACTTTAAGTTCAATATACCTATGCGACATAGCTTAGTGTAGTTGTATACTAGATAGTTACATGTAATCGATTAGTCAGGAACATTTCTCCCCCCACCTGATGTTACCATGTCGTGGTACTTCCGGTAGAGTAACACTTCAGTCCTCCTTTTTCCTCATCACTCACTGACCTCCACAGAGCAGAGAGGCATCAGATTGATGAATTTGGAGGCAGAAATTAAGACATGTTCAATTCAACCCATTCTTTCCTCTTCCTCTGAGATGTGCCCACCTGTAGAATGCAAATATTGTATGTATGTGCAATTACATATAGAAAATGTATTAATGAAGGGGACTTGAGGACAGATGTTGTAAGGCTGTCCAGGCAACCACCAGCTGAGAGAGGTGATATTCTTTCAGAGAAAGTCTTTGGAGTTGTCCTAGTCTACTCAGAGTGCTGCAACAGAATACTATGGACTGGGTGGCTTATTTGTTAAACTTTATTTCCCACAGTTCTGGAGGCTGGGAGATCTTAGGAAGTCCAAGATCAAGGCACTGGCAAATTCATTGTCTGGTGAAGACTTGCCTCCTGGTCCATAGCTAGCCACCTTCACATTACATCCTCACATGGTGGAAGGGGTGAGGGAGCTCCCTGGATTGTCCTTTGTAAGGGCATCAATTCCACTTATGAGGGCCCCTTCAAGAGCTAATCACTTTCCAAAACCTCAAGCTCCTAAAGCCATCACACTGGAGGTTAGGATTTCAACATATAAATTGGGGGGGACGGGTACATAAACTTATTAACCCATAATGGGAGTAAAGGATGAAAGAGATTCTTAGCATCAGAGACAGCCAAGATGACTCTGAGAAGTACCCAGAGAAAGTCTCACTCACCATCTACAAGGTAGAAGCCATCACCTGGTAGAGTCTAGCAACTGAGAACAGGTCTGGACAGAGTCAGAGGAAGATTAGTTACACAAGGCAATCCTTCCTCTCCTCCTAGAGAATTCTTACCCAGTGAATGAGAAGAGCGGAGAAGGCAATGGCACCCCACTCCAGTACTCTTGCCTGGAAAATCCCATGGACGGAGGAGCCTGGTAGGCTGCAGTCCATGGGGTCGCTAAGAGTCAGACATGACTGAGTGACTTCACTTTCACTTTTCACTTTCATGCATTGGAGAAGGAAATGGCAACCCACTCCAGTGTTCTTGCCTGGAGAATCCCAGGGATGGCGGAGCCCATTGGGCTGCCCTCTGTGGGGTCGCACAGAGTCGGACATGACTGAAGCGACTTAGCAGCAGCAGCAGCAGCAGAATGAGAAGAGAGGGGTGAGGGAAGAGCCAAAGAGCTGACTTTGAAGGTCTTTAGACCACCAATCAAGTCTCAGTTGGTGGAAAAGTGGAAATGTGGTTAGAGTTTAAAGGTTAGTCCACCGCTGTTTTTAGTCTAGAAAGGTATGGGCTGTTCCTAACACATCATGAAGGACCTATTTTAAGGAAGAGTTGATATAATATTGTTAAAGACAGAGATGGGAGAAAAGTAAAATCTTTAATGTTGTTATCCTATTAAGTTATTCTACTCAATAAATTAGTGATGTTTATATGGACAGTTTTCTGGGGTTGAAGGTCATCATATTCTCAAAGAGTTACATGAACCAATAAAGGAAAGAAATGCACAATGATTCATTGTGAGACGAGAAGAGGACTAAGGGCAGAACCTAGGAAGTATCCCAACTTTAAAGAGTCAAGGATGGGAAGAAGAGCCAGTAAAGAAGACTGGAAAGTCAGCAGAAGCAAGCCAAGTGCAGGGGTCAGGAAGGAAGTTGTTCTGTACTCATTTATGTTGCATTAATGCCACCTGACTGGCCCCAAGTCCCACCAGTCTACGGATACAAATCTCCTTGCATTCATTCCCAGACTTCACAGGCCTGACCGCTTATTTGCATAAGTGGTAACAGCCTTCCCCCATAAAGTCTTCTCTTCTGTGAGCTCTTCAAGGTAATATTGTCTCTTTGCTGCCTGTCAATTCTGCAGTATCCAAAATCATGAAATCCTGAATAAGCTAAAAGGACTGCACTTCGTTTATTCTTCTGTGCAGTGAAACCACGTTCTCTTCCCTACAAAAATGGGGAGCATGATAGTAACAGAGATGGCTGGTTGTATTTGATGTCCTTTCTGTTTGTTTGCTGTCCTAGGCCACCAAAAATAAAGGCTACATATCCACATTTCCTTGAAGCGAGGTATGGCAATGTGATTAGATTCTAGTAATAGATTGAGCAGAAGTAGCACATGCAACTTCTGGGATATTTCCTTTTCATTCTCTCCGTTCTTCTAGCTGGTTGAATACTGGAGTCACAGCAGCCATCATGAACCACAGGTGACTTTGGGAATGAAGAGGCCACAGGAACTGATACTGAGATGTACCTCCCAGCATTTCTTCAATGAATGCTGCTAGGAGTGATGGCAGTAGATAGCCTAGAGCTCTTAGTCCCCTCAGCTGCAGAGAGGCACCTTGCTCAAGGTCACAGCCGTTCCACGGTGGCCCACATCCAATGACAGATCACTGTGGGAGTATAAAGCCCTGACCATTTGGAACTAACTTAAGACAACTCTGAGGGATTGGCCATGGCTGCATCACAGCTTGCATCATCACTTCTGTTCACTCCTGCTCTTTCTCAAACCAACCAGACAGGACTTTGTGTGACTGCTTCCTCAGGCTGTGGTGCTCTTTGCCCATGTAGTCATGTAGTCGCAGAGTTAAATTCCGTCAGATCCCTCTGGTCTGTGTTCACAACCCACTATTTCAGTGAGTCTTGCCCAGATTCTCCTCCTTAATCCTGCAGACTATCTGTCCCACCAACACTTATCCTTTTTATCCTGTTCTATTTTTTTTTTCTGTATACGTATCACCCTCTAATATACTGTATCACTTAGTCACTTATTTATTACATTTTTATTTACTTTCTTTACAATAGGATGTCCAATAACTTGCAGACAAGGATCTTGGTTTTGTACACTGATGTGTCCCATGCACCTACAATAATGCCTGGCACATAGCAGGTATTCAGTAGATATTTGTTGAATGAGTGAACAAGTGAATAAATTTTCAAGGAGAATTTGGCAAAATTCACTCTTCAGGATCCCCATCTCAGAAACAGTTTAGGAAGGATTCCTTAGCAGCAGATTCACAATTATAATATATTCTACACTATCTAATAAGACAAAATTGGTCATGTATTTTTATGGAGTACCCTAAATCATTCCTTTTATAGTTTACATTCATTAGCATTTCATACACTGACTCACACATACACACACATACACGTAAGTATTATGAGGCTTTATTTTATAGGTAAGGCCTATGACTTCTGTTCCAATGAGATAACCATCAAAAAGATTGATTGTCCCTAGAATAGGAAACTTAGAAAAAACAAACCTGAATTTCTCAAGTGTGGTAATCCAGGACAGTTTGCTGGACTACATGACAGGGTACAGTTACTTCTAACAGGAACTGTCTGTTCCCAAGTACAATTCATTGCAAATGAGTTTGGAAACTTTGTTTTGCTTCATATTACCAGCTTCTGAAAGAGGTCAGTATTTGTGAGGTTTCAGGAAGTTTCCTTTGAAGTCAGCACTCCAGTAGAAACATGAACTAGATCAACTGAGCACCCTTGGAGTCAGCCTGAGGATTTATCTCTGTGGCTCTAAACTCTTAGGGGGATTTCCTCTCCTGGGCAAGTTCCCACTTTTTCCATTTGTCTTAAGTTAGTAAAGGTTATCTAAATGTCATTGTGTAAATTAGAAAGTCATAGGGTTATGAATGAATATAATTCAAACCAGTCATTCTTATAAAAAAATAAAGAATATAATCTAAAAATATTTACAAATATAAAAGATCTTTATGAATAAAATAATTATTATTTAGTAACAAATTATTAGCTATTAAAAGTACTAGTGCCAAGATATGGAATCAACCCAAGAGTCCATCAAAAGATTAATGGATTAAAAAATGTTGCATACATATATGCAAATTTATACGAGCAATGGAAATAGTACTCAGTTACAAAAAAGATGAACCTTGCCATTCACAACAATGTGAAGGGACCTAGAGGGTATTACACTAAGTGAAATATCATAGGAAGACAAATACTATATAATTTCACTTATTTGTGAAATCTAGAAAAAAACAAATAAATATAAGAAAACAGAAACAGACTCATAGGTACAGAGAAGTTGGCGGTTGCCAGAGGAGGGGGATGAATGTAATAGATGAGAGAGATTAAAAAATATAAACTTCCAGTTATAAAATAATAAGTCATGATATGTAATATACAGCATAAGAATGTAGGCATTAACATTGTAATAATTTTGTATGGTGACAGTTGATAACTAGATTTATAGTGGTGATCATTTTGCAATATATAAACATCAAATTATTATGTTGTATATTTGAAATTAACATAATATTGTAAATCAATTATACTTCAATAAAAAATAAAGAGAAAGATTATATAACAATGAAAAAGTACTGGTGAGTGTACAAATGTTAATTATATTCTGTTTTGGGGGGAGGGTAATGTTAATATCTTTGAGGAAAAAAAGTAGATACTCCATCACTGTAGTTCTTTTGTTACCCTTGGAATATTATTGCCCTCAATCTACAACCTCAGTCATTCAGACTCTATGAAGCAATCAGAGTTTGGGATGTAATTTTAAAACATTAGGCTATGCTCCAAATGTAGTTTATCTTTGGGCAACTTTTCTACCCTTTCAAGACATTGTTCTGCAGCAAATACTAAAGATTCTTTAAGAGAAAGATTGCCTTCTTTAAAAATGTATTAAGAATCAAGTTTTAAAGATCTCACTGAACCTTTGTTTTGATCATTTTAATAGTCTCCAACTGGTTTTCAATGAAATATTATCATCAAATGGGTAATCAGAAAGTCAGTGGAGGGTAACAATTAGAAGCTGTGCTTTATTTCAAGCTGTTGCTGCTGCTGCTAAGTTGCTTCAGTCATGTCTGACTCTGTGCGACCCCATAGACGGCAGCACACCAGGCTCCCCCGTCCCTGGGATTCTCAAGGCAAGAACACCAGAGTGGGTTTATTTCAAGCAGTTATCTTTAACTAGGTCTTTTGGTTAAAACCTCCAGGAAGATTCCCCTACCTCCCCCATCTACCCATCTTCTGCTGTCTTAATATTATTTTCTCAAACTCCTTGGCATTCAGTACAGACTTTACTAATCCCTTGTCCTTAGTAGGCAGTCTCCTTAGTAAACAATAAATAGCTCCTTGGCTTATTCATTAAAAGCATATTGTCACTCACAACCCAGCTTCTGGAATATTTCTGAAGTGGATATGTATTGCACTGCCCAGACCCATCTTTAAGGCATTAATTTCCCGTTACAGGAGTGTTGGCTACTGAGGACTCCTAGCCGAATTCCTCTTCAGGTGCTGCCCACTGCCGAAGGAAGCTGCCTCATCCAACATCGTCTCCCCTCCCCTAGGAAAACTCAAATGTAAAAACTGGCCCACATACAGGGGTACAACTGCTCCCTCATTTCAACTCGAGAATCTTTGAAAGAATATCCTAGCTCTAAAGCTCTCCATGCAATTACAGCAGCCTTTGTTGCCACTGCATCGCAATACAACTTCTCCTTCTCCCCAGTCCCACTTCTTATGCTCTCCTGAAGTTGTTGATCCTTAAGCCATTTCCTAGTAAATTTTCTGCTGCTGCTGCTAGGCCGCTTCAGTCATGTCCGACTGTGCGATCCCATAGACGGCAGCCCACCAGGCTCCGCCATCCCTGGGATTCTCCAGGCAAGAACATTGGAGTGGGTTGCCATTTCCTTCTCCAATGCATGGAAGTGAAAAGTAATCTCTATTTCAGAGTCGGTTTCCTAGGAAACCTGTGCCCGGTGAGAATTCTCTGGTCATAATCAAACCACCACTTTTAGTTATTTAATAATCTAAAATGTTGATGGTGATTTGTGTATTAATCGTAACAGACTAACTTCTGTAATAAACAATACCAAACTGTTAGGGGTGTAATCCAATAAAAATTTGCTTCTTATCCAACACTGTATAGTGCACTGTAGTTCAGAGGGGAGAGGGACAGTCATTCAGGATCCAGACTCCTTCCGGTTTGGGGCTTCACTCATTTCTAGGACGGAGAAGGCAATGGCATCCCACTCCAGTACTCTTGCTTGGAAAATCCCATGGGCGGAGGAGCCTGGTAGGCTGCAGTCCATGGGGTTGCTAAGAGTTGGACACGACTGAACGACTTCACTTTCACTTTTCACTTTCCTGCATTGGAGAAAGAAATGGCAACCCACTCCAGTGTTCTTGCCTGGAGAATCCCAGGGGCGGGAAAGCCTGGTGGGCTGCCGTCTATGGGGTCACACAGAGTTGGACACGACTGAAGCGACTTAGCAGCAGCAGCAGCATTTCTAGGAGTTCTGTCCTTCAACCAAAAGGTGAGAGAAAAAATGAGAACAACGCAGGAAGGTTTGATGGCTTGAAAGAGTGCACATCAATTCTACTAACCTTCCGTTGGCTAGAACTCTATCATATGGCAGCTCTAAGACAGGGAGGCTGAGGATCAGCAGTTTCTGCTATTCATTTATAGAATTCTTGTGATATTCATATCTTCCATTTTCCATGACATGTGACATTCTTGTGTCAATCTTCAACTTGTAAGGACTGAAAATTTCATCTTTATTAAAGAGTTTAAAAGATTAATGGTGTCTCCCCTTTGATAAAAGTCTGTATGGTGTGGGTGTGCGTGTGCGCAGATGCATGTGTGTGTGTGTATCTTTAACAAATAAGAGATATTAAAAAAAAAAACGGAACAATGATATATATATCACTTTCACACCCAATAAAATTAAAGATGATTCTTTAATACATACAATATTCAGTATGTGTACACATTCTGACTGTTCCTCAAAAGTCTCTTTCTGAAGTTCTTTTAATTCCTGGACAGGTACTGATGGTGGTGTCAGAGTTCAGCAAAGTCTTTCCAAAACTTCTGCAGGATCCTCTTATTCCTTCTCTTTGAACTGCTCTGAAGGCCTTTGTCAAAATCAGAGCCGTGCCTATTTAAAAACCATAAACTAAACCTGCCTGGATTCTCTAACATCAACAGATATTTTACTTATATTTTCTTTTCCTTCTTCAGATAGTCTTCATCCATTTCCTTAGTTGTCACTCTTTTAAATGTGGCTCTGGCTAGCCCTTCAACAGCAACTCTTACAAATGCAAGTCTTGGGGCCACTCCTGCTACAGTCTTTCCAGGTCTAATATGATTTATAGGAAACTGCTTCTACAGTCTGAGAAAAATCACTTTTTAAAAAAGGATTAAATCTTTAAGTTCAATAATAAGGGTATATGTTTACTCAATGACTTGTTTCAAATAGCACTTTATATCTTCAGATTGTATTTGGGATCTTATGTAAAACCAAGTGAATTGATTTCAAAATAAAATCTTAAATTTCTAAATTTATTTTTACAGCTTCTAATGTAGTACAAATACTTCTCATCAAGAGGTTAGAAAATAAACTAAAATGACTGACCCAAGCTACTTTACATCTTTAGCCCCATTTCTTACAGTACTTGTTTAAAGATAAAACGAAGCTTGATAGGAGATTGCTAAAAATAATTTCTAGAAGCCAACTGATAATAAATCTACTAGTGAGACTATTTTAAATTCTATATCCCTGTGGGAATTTGAACCTTAGGGACTTCAATTTCTGCTATAAACTCTGTCACAGCACAAATTCAAACCCTAACGTTTGATCCATTTTCTGCACATGACAACGTCCTACAGAGTTCAAGACAGTACTAACATCCACAAGTGCTATGTTCCTTGGATTCACTGGGATTTTTGGCTGCAGAAAGGAGAAAATTCAGCTTCAACTAGCTGAAACATTGAAGTGAATTTATGGATTATGTTGCAGGAAAACTCAGAAATAGATATGACTTCAGGGAAGCTTTCACTCAGCCCAGCAGGTCAAGAATCAGGACAGGCACCCAGTTTTTCTCCCTCAAAATTTTGGCTCTGCTTTGTCAAGGTTGAGTCCTTTTTTTTTCACCAGGCCCTCACTTTGTGGTCAAAAAGATGGTTGCTAACAACTCTGAAGCCACCTTCTTCAGGTTCATTTTCTAGCAGAAAAGTGGGAGTTTGTTTACCTAATTACTCAAACCAGTTCTGAGAATGGAGACTCTTTGCACCTTACTGGAATATTTTCATCTATGAAACAATCATTGGGTCAGGGGGATGAAATCTACTGACTGGCTTATACTAATCAGGGTCTACCCTTGGAGCTGTTGGAGGAAGGGTCAGTCCCATTCAAACTGGATAATTGAGAAATTCAAGGTATTACTAGGAAGAAAGAAGAGATTATTGAGAAGGAAGCAACACATGTTCACTACAATACTGAATCTAAATTGACTGACTTGGGCATTCTATCAAAATAAAATACAAAGTAAATTATAGCTTTAAATAAATTGCATTTTTCTTTGTCATACCTGTCCTCAAAGGAATTCCCCACTGATGTCCATGCCAAGGGTGAACATCTCTGCACAATGTTCAAAGCCCATCGCAATAATATCTACCTTCAAGGTGTATGTTTCTTATCAGCTACGTTTCTTCAATCTCCCTCCTGTAAGTACTGGTGATCCTATACTTTTGTGAAAAAAATCTGGTTATAAAAACAATACATGCTAACTTAAAGGTCAAGCAATACAGAAGTGACTAAAGTAGAACACAGAAGTCCACCATATTTAGAGTGAGCATTCAGTTCAGTTCAGTTCAGTCGCTCAGTCGTGTCTGACTCTTTGCGACCCCATGAATCACAGCCCACCAGGCCTCCCTGTCCATCACCAACTCCTGGAGTTTACTCAGACTCACGTCCATCAAGTCGGTGATGCCATCCAGCCATCTCATCCTCGGTTGTCCCCTTCTCCTTCTGCCCCCCAATCCCTCCCAGCATCAGGGTCTTTTCCAATGAGTCAACTCTTCGCATGAGGTGGCCAAAGTATTGGAGTTTCAACTTTAGCATCAGTCCCTCCAGTGAACACCCAGGACTGATCTCCTTTAGAATGGACTGGTTGGATCTCCTTCAGTCCAGGGGGACTGCAACACCACGGTTCAAAACATCAATTCTTCGGCGCTCAGCTTTCTTCACAGTCCAACTCTCACATCCATACATGACCACAGGAAAAACCATAGCCTTGACTAGACAGACCTTTTTTGGCAAAGTAATATCACTGCTTTTCAATATTCTATCTAGGTTGGTCATAACTTTTCTTCCAAGGAGTAAGTGTCTTTTAATTTCATGGCTGCAATCACTATCTGCAGTGATTCTGGAGCCCCCAAAAATAAATTCTGACACTGTTTCCACTGTTTCCCCACCTATCTGCCATGAAGTGATGGGACCAGATGCTGCTATACTTATACAGTCATTCCGAATATAGCTCTATAAATGAGGATTCCCCTCGTTGTTTTAACAGAAGAAAAAAAAAATTAGTCCTAGAGATTAAATGAATTCAGTTCAATTCAGTTCAGTTCAGTCGCTCAGTTGTGTCCAACACTTTGCAACCCCAAGAACTGCAGCATGCCAGGCCTCCCTGTCCATCAACAACTCCCGCAGTGCACTCAAATTCACGTCCATCAAGTCGGAGATGCCATCCAGCCATCTCATCCTCTGTCGTCCCCTTCTCCTCCTGCCCGCAATCCCTCCCAGCATCAGAGTCTTTTCTAATGAGTCAATGCTTTGCATGAGGTGGCCAAAGTACTGGAGTTTCAGCTTTAGCATCAGTCCTTTCAATGAACACCCAGGACTGATCTCCTTCAGAATGGAAAGGTTGGATCTCCTTGCAGTCCAAGGAACTCTCAGGACTCTTCTCCAACACCACACTTCAAAAGCATCAATTCTTCAGTGCTCAGCTTTCTGCACAGTCCAACTCTCACATCCATACCTGACTAGTGGAAAAACCATAGACTTGACTAGACAGACCTTTGTTGGCAAAGGAATGTCTCTGCTTTTGAATACGCTATCTAGGTGGGTCATAACTTTCTTTCCAAGGAGTAAGCGTCGTTTAATTTCCTGGCTGAAATCAACATCTGCAGTGATTTTGGAGCCCAAATAAATAAAGTCTGACACTGTTTCCACTGTTTCCCCATCAATCTGCCATGAAGTGATGGGACCAAATGCCATGATCTTCATTTTCTGAACATCGAGCTTTAAGCCAACTTTTTCACTCTCCTCTTTCACTTTCATCAAGAGGCTTTTTAGTTCCTCTTCACTTTCTGCCATAAGGGTGGTGTCATCTGCATATCTGAGGTTATTGATATTTCTCCTGGTAATCTTGATTCCAGTTTGTGCTTCTTCTGGCCCAACGTTTCTCATGATGTACACTGCATAGAAGTTAAATAAGCAGGGTGACAATATACAGCCTTGACGTACTCCTTTTCCTATTTGGAACCATTAGAGACAGAATACAGATGTCTGGTTGTACATATCCACATTTTTTTAAGGCAGAAATCATGACTTTTACATTTTAATTGGGCTGTCCTACCTCTTGTCAAAATGGCTTCATCAGGTGGTTGTATCAAAAATGTCCTACTTCTGTTTGTGGTTTTTGTTGTTGTTGTTGTTGTTGTTTTTGCCTTGTTTGCTTTCTTCTCTGCTGTTTAGATCTCTGTCTATACGAATCTCAGTCATCTTTCAGGGCCTAGCTGAAATCATACCTCTTGATCCCTACTCCCTTTTTAAAACTAAACTTCTTCAATGGTCATAAACAAAATATAAAAACACGAAGAGTATTTTAAAAATTCTTCCCTGACTTCTCTAGTTCAAATGAACTTTATTCTCTATTTAGAGCCTATACTACACAATCAGCATGCAACTACAAATTATTTATATAGTTTGTTATTGTTCCATATATGTAGGAGTAGGTGAGAAGGATGTGGGTAGAACTGTTTTATGGAGTACTGGGCTAGGGTGTGGACTTACAGAATCATGACATAGCAATGAGTGCAAGGGAGGTGTGCAAACAGCTAGCCCTGGAAAATTACAGAAAATTGGGCCATAAATTTAGAGCAGGGGTCTGAATCAACTCCTGAAGCAGGCTTTGTACACAAGCTAGAAGTCAGAACAAGGAAGTATGTCAGGGCCAAGAATTTGGTTAGATATCTGGAAATCTACAGGAATGGGAGAGGGTATATCAGGGCATAGATTAACAATGAAAATGATGATATATGATGCTTAATTAAAATAATGTGTGAAACATAATTGATGTATAACATCAAAAATATCAAAACAACACAAAAATTGCTCAGTTTTACCCAAAATTGAAAATGTGACTATCTTTTGGCTCAGCAATTCTAATTCTAGGATGTTATCTTATAGAACGATTCAAACAACAGGACAAAATGAATGTATTCAACACTGTTGATAAGAGAAAGAGATAAAAGGGAAACAACCCAAATAATTATCTACATGCTTATCTGCTTATACTCTACTATTCAAACATACAGTGGAATAATAACCAGCTATTAAAACAGAGATGGATCTGTGAACATTGTCATGGAAAGGGGTCCAAAATATATTTTATTTTAAACGAAACTTTCAGAACAATATATAAAGCATGATTTCTTTAAAATATAAATTATAGGCATTACTCATATGTTAAATGAGTTTTTAAAAAGTTTTTGAAAGCATCATCATCTATTTGTATGAAAATCACCTAAAGTACCTAGAGTACATGTTAAAATACATATTCTTAGACTTCATATAAATCTCCTGATCTATTAGACCATATAAGATCTTCTACTGAACTACATACTCAGTTCAGTTCAGTCGCTCAGTCGTGTCCGACTCTTTGCGACCCCATGAATNCATGAATCTTGTGCCCAATACAGTTTGAGGATTACTGGATTGATATAGTATTAACAGGGGTTCCACCCAAGCCAAGGAACTTGGAGGGCAAGCAAAGGTGAGGAAGGATGTGAGAGGTCGAGGGGGGTGGGGTGGAGGGCTGAGAGTTTTCCCTTTCATTTTACTTTATACTCTTTCGCACTTAAAAATTCTTTATGAGAATTCATTACTTAGTAATTATCTGTATCTACTAGAGGTTTTTGAGTTTTAAAAGACAAAGACGTTAAATATGGATTTTCTAGGTCTTGTAAATAAGAAAATACATTACCAGTTTAGCTCATTCAAGAAAAGACTATCACATCAGCAAGTATAAATTTGGGTATTTTTTTTACTCATATCTGAAAGATAACAGAAACAGTCATATGACAAGTTGATCAAAAGCCACTATCTTGATCTAGGGAAGAGCTTGAAATATTTAAGGGAAAGTAAGTAACTCAGTGTTCTTGCCTGGAGAATCCCAGGGATGGCAGAGCCCAGTGGGCTGCCATCTGTGGGGTCGCACAGAGTCGGACACGACTGAAGCGACTTAGCAGCAGCAGCAGCAAGTAACTCAGTGAGGCTAGAGAAGAATGAGCAGGAGTGTGTCGTACCAGACTGGGTGGAGAGATCACCAAAGCTAGATCATGTGTTGTTTTGTAAAGAATTTAGATTTTATTCTAGGAAGCTGGTGATTGGTTCTAAGAAGGAAGTGATGTTATCTCCTTTGCAATTTAAGTGATAACTTTCATACCTTTTGATGTGATATTTTCATTTAGAGGAATTTTCCCACAAAAAAAGTTTTTCAAAGATGTTCCTAATTAGAATTTTACATTGAAGATAACCCAACAATACAGTGAATGTGTAAGCAAAAAATGACTTAGAAATACATGGAATATCAAGGGAATTCCCTCCGACTCTTTGCAACCCGTGGAATGTAGCCCACCAAGCTCCTCCGTCCATGGGATACTTCAGGCAAGAATACTGGAGTGGGTTGCCATTTCCTTCTCCAGGGGATCTTGCCGACCCAGGGATTGAATCCAGGTCTCCCACATTTCAGGCAGACGCTTTAACCTCTGCACCACCAGGGAAGCCCTTAAATATAAGAATCTAAGTACTAACATCAAAGATTTCAAGGGAGGAAAGGAAGACAGGTTGAAAGAAGAAGGGGGAGGAGGCAGGAGGAGCGGGCGGCGAAAGGGGTGGCCTTACAGACGTCTCCTGCCACCTACAGATACCCAGGCATTATGGGACTTTTCCCTGGGCCTCCAGAGAAGGGAGGACTGGAACTCGGCCCTACCAGAAATCAGACCAGACCAGAACCAGAATTCGAGTTCTCTGCCAAGAGAAGGTGATCAGTCTCCAATCCTCATCTCAGGCTGAGGGCCCTTCGACCAGATTCCTGCGTCCAGGACCGGGGGACTAGAAAAACAGGGAAGGATAGGAAAGGTTAAGGAGAGGAAAGAGAGAAGGAAAGGGAGAGAGGTCAATAAAGTCTCTTGTTCCTTATTGGTCGGGGCACTCTGGCCAGTTGTCTGCGTCAGGAGGAGACCAGGGACAAAAGGGTCCCAGTTGCGGCCGCTGGGTCTGGTCCATTGGCAGGCAAGCTGGCCCCTGAGTACCTCAAGTGGTCAGGATGTCAGTCTCAGCAAAGAAGAATCCCACCAGAGTCGCCATTTGTTGCAGGAAGGCGGACCCCTTCCAGGGCCCGAAACTGGGCTCTTGTCTAACACTCAGAAATGAATTGTCCGAGGAGACACATCTGCTGACAAAGCAAGAGATTTTATTGGGAAAGGGCACCCGGGTGGAGAGCAGTAGGGTAAGGGAACCCAGGAGAACTTGACTCTACTTTTCTGCAGTAGGGGTCATGGGTTGGATCCCTGATCGAGAAACTAAGATCCCATATGCCCCAGGGTGTAGGCTCCCCTCTTCCCCCGCGCCCCGCAAAAAAGAAGAAGAAATATATGGAATAGATATGGCTATTAAAAATTATAAATATATGGGACTTCCCTGATGGCACGGTAGATAAGAATCCACCTGCCAATGCAGAGGACAGGAGTTCAATCCCTAGAGCAAGTAAGCCCATGTACAACTACTGAGACCACGCTTAAAGCCTGCATGCCTCAACAAGAGAAGTTACCACAATAAGTCCATGCAACTAGCCCCACTCTCCACACCTAGAGGAAGCCTGTGAGCAGCAACGAAGACCCAGCGCAGGAAAACAAAGACCAAAAAGCAAAATTATAAGTATAGGGACTATAAAAACACACTGAAATAGTCACAAGAAATGAAGTCAAGCAAAACAAATATTTTAAGAGATTAAATCTACAATGAAAAACATGTCTTTGTTTCCACTGTTATATGTTTACTTTGTCCTAGCTAGGTTCCGATCATGGTACATAACATGTATGTTTGATTTAAACAAGGAATTCAAACAGTCATAAAAGTAAGTATGTATATTAACAAAGATTAGGGAAAAAAGGTATGTTTGGGGTCTTAACATTTATTGTAAACTTGGCTTTCCGTAAAGTTTTTTATGATTACATCATAACAGCAAACAAAAAATCAGATGCTATCCTTTAACAACAAGAAATATTTCAGGGAACCCTATTCTCTCTAGTTAAACTTGACTTAGACTGAATATATTGAACAAACTAACACTGGTCATAGTTTTTTAAAATAATGAGTATGTGTAGCACAACATCAATCATTCTGTTTTACTTCATTGATGCTACACAACAACTCTATAAAAGTTTACTTAGCTCTCGAATTAATAAGTATTATCAGTTCAGTTCAGTTGCTCAGTCGTGTTCGACTCTTTGTGACCCCATGGACTGCAGCACACCAGGCCTCCCTGTCCATCACCAACTCCTGGAGTTCACTCAAACTCATGTCCATTGAGTCGGTGATGCCATCCAGCCATCTTATCCTCTGTTGTCCCCTTCTCTTCCTGCCTTCAATCTTTCCCATCATCAGGGTCTTTTCAAATGAGTTAGTTCTTTGCATCAGGTGGCCAAAGTATTGGAATTTCAGCTTCAGTAACTATTGTAATAATATACAAAATAACTATTTTAAGGATATAGAAATGATTTTCACTTTGGATATATTACTCCAAATGGTGAAAAGACCATTTCTTGTTATTTATTAGTTATACTCATCAAATTACTGAAAATCTGATGTAAGGGAAAAANGTGGCCAAAGTATTGGAATTTCAGCTTCAGTAACTATTGTAATAATATACAAAATAACTATTTTAAGGATATAGAAATGATTTTCACTTTGGATATATTACTCCAAATGGTGAAAAGACCATTTCTTGTTATTTATTAGTTATACTCATCAAATTACTGAAAATCTGATGTAAGGGAAAAACCTCTATACTTATTTTTGAAAGGAATCAGTCGTGTAAATGAAAAGGCAAACATTTCATAAACCAGTATAAGGATCAGGCATACTTCAGTGCAGACGATAATTGACTATTGATACCACATTATTGATATTTCTATACAGATCTAAGTCCAATATGGACCTTAAAAGACCTTAAAATTAGCTCTCTACCAAAAGTTAATATAATCCAAGACACTATCAAAAGGTATAGATGAAAGTATACTATCAAAATAAGTTAAGTAGATTATTGAAAAGTATACATGAAAGAATTATAACAAAGAAGATGGACTAGATAAATAACCAATCAATGTCTATTCAGTACCTAGTTCCTAAGTGGCCAGTGTTTAGAAAATACCATATGGAAATTCAGGCATAATCAATAGTTTTCAACCAGTTATACATATATTTCAGAATCTTCCTGATGAGTTTTTAAAAAACAGACCACCTTAAGCTCCCCGCTAGAAATTTTAAACTGTTAGGCCTCGAGTAAAATTTGTGCTTATGCATTTTTATTAAAATATTTCTTAAGTGTGTCTGATAATCATGGCTGGGGGAGAATCACTCAGACAGGGCAGTCATTATAGATTAGATTGAGCGGACAAAATACCATAAAGAAAGCCCGCATACCTACAGCTGTGCTTTGCCACATGGAAAAGTTTTAAGCAGAGAAGAATATGGGACTTCCCTGGCGGTCCAGTGGTTAGGACTCTGTGCTTCCACTCCGGGGGTCATAGGTTCAATCCATGGTCGGGGAAATAAGGTCCCACAAGCCATGCAGCACAGACTAAAAAAGAGGAGAGTAAATTATTTACTCTATGAGCATAAACTGAGGTGGGAATGGGCAAGGTATTGTTTGGGAGAGAGCAGGTTGGCCATTTTCCAGTGAATTCAAGGGAAATAAAGATGGTGGCGTATACTGAATGAGGTAATTACAAGGTAATTGTTGACTTTAAAAAATTTAATACAGTAGAGGACTGAATCCAGGTCTAGGGGTTAGGAAATGAATGGGTGATGTGGAATCAAGGTAGTGAATATTTAAAGCAGTCATTTGAGAATTTTGCAGGGGAGGGAAAGAAAAAAATAGAATGGAATTTGAATAGGAAGAGAAGGATCAAGAAAATTTTTTTCCAAGACAAAGGAGTCTGAAAATGCTTACAGGCAGGAGGAGAAATCCAACAGAGAAGAAAAAAGCAGATATTATAGAGTGGGTACAATTGGGATTCATATCTCCCAAGTGTTTTAAATGTATTCCTTTAAGGACTGAAATATATTACAGTAAAATTACAAGTTTAATTAGAATTAAAATTTGAGTAAATTTAATGGGAATGGGAATCACTGACAACCAAACAGAGTTTCCCAAACAGCTGAGGACAGAAAGTAGATAATAAAGTCAAAGAAAGTTTCTATCAACTTCCATTCAATCCTAAATTCACAAACTTTGTGGAAGTAACTTAGATGCAAACATTGAACGGAAAATTTCAAATAAGATGTAGACAAGTACATATAATTTGAGCTAGAACTGAAGCCAAGTCCTTCCTCTGCTCTTTGCCAGAAGAGCAGGTAACTGGTTCTGGTGAGTGCTGCCCTCTGCTTCAAATCTTGCTCACTGTCTTGGAATAATCTCTTAACGTTTACGTACTAATGACTCTCTTTAACGTTTATGTACTAAAGCAGACAAAAAAAATTTAATCTAGGCTTTATAAGGAGATTGGCTTGGCTTTATTACAGAAACTATGATTTTTTTGAAATGGTTTATCAATTCAGGATAGGGTAGGACAACAGCTGCTACTGCTGCTGCTAAGTCGCTTCAGTCGTGTCCGACTCTGTGCGACCCCATAGACAGCAGCCCACCAGGCTCCCCCATCCCTGGGATTCTCCAGGCAAGAACACTGGAGTGGGTTGCCATTTCCTTCTCCAATGCAGGAAAGTGAAAAGTGAAAGTGAAGTCACTGAGTCATGTCCAACTCTCAGTGACCCCATGGACTGCAGCCCACCAGGCTCCTCCGTCCATGGGATGTTCCAGGCAAGAGTACTGGAGTGGGCTGCCATTGCCTTCTCCGAGGACAACAGCAGCCACTATGAATAGAATATGACTTGATGGAAATTATCCTTGAGCAAAATTATTCTGTAAAGTAAGGTAGGAAGGACTCAAGTGGGTAAAAGAATACAGACAGGTCTGTTAAGCTCTTGCTATCCTCTCAGATATGAGGTGTTGAGGGTCAGAGCCAAATTGCAAAGTGTGTTTAATTTTATATCATTGGATATAAAATTTCAAGTAATGATCTGAAGATTACAGTAAAGTATTAGGCTATGTTTTATAGGGTGGTTTACTCTCTTTTTTAACTTGATTATACTTATAAATACAGAATACTATCACATTTTGTTATTTCATTTGATCCTCATGAAAATTTTCTGCAATTGAGAGAATAGAAGTTATTTTTCCAGGCTGTTTAAGAAAGTAACCGAGACTTGGAGCAGTTTAACAAGTTAATTCATTGAACAAATGTCTGAGTGCCTACTATACGCCAGTCACTGTTCTAGTCACGGTTATATAGTTTGCTAATGCTGGAGCCAGAGTCAGAATTCTTGATATAGGATGTTGATAGAAACGTAGCCGCACTGCATTTATTTACTGGTGCTCTTCAGAAGGCCACTGGCACAAAGCCCAAGATGCAAGTCTTGGGAAATATAAATGCTGGGTGGGGCATACAGAAAAACATACGCCTTTTGGGTATGACCATAAAGGAAAGGTTTTTATGTTTGACAAGTAGCACATTTCATATGTTTTTTTTATAGAGCAGGATAATGTATATATTTTTAAAATACCTTTGACTATGGATTAAAGGTTTAGGCTTCTAATTATATAGCCCACGGAAGGCAAGGTATGTGTCAGCAACCATGATAAAACACATTTTATGAAGCAATTTTAAATTTAATAGGTGTATAGCTTGATTTCTTTGTATTCTTAAAAGAATTTGCAAGCAAATACATAGATACTTTATACCTCAGTCACAGAGACATCAGAGGTGTTCTACTAGACAGAAGCTCAAAGAGTTCAGATAAAACGCTCAAGATAATTAAAAAAAAAAAAACTAAATCCTGGTTTGGTCAAATCTTATTTTGAAACAGAGGTCCTAAATTGAGATTTACAGTAGTCATTTCTGATATGTAAAAGCTGGTTTTCAAAGTTGTCTGCCTAGTGTTTTTCTCACAGACATTATTTTTACTTTAGACTGGATCTAAGAAACTTTGTTCTTTGATAAGTATGCCTTCAATACATTTAAGTTACAGAGTCCAAATCTTTCTCAACAAATTTTTTAGGGTCTACTTGACTTGATTATATTAGGATAAAAACTCTAGCCATTTGCATATACTCCTACACACACTTAACACACACATATCCGGTTTCCAATTCTTTAACTTTAAAACTATGTTTTAAATTATCATTACAGGGAGATTAACAATGACTAGAGAAAGCAGGGCACGATAAGTGTGTTTCCTCCATATCAAGTCCTAAAACTAGAAGCAAATGTCACACGTTTGGAGGTTTGTACACAGTGCTGTAAACATAGTTTCCACGATCCCTGTCCACAGGGCCTTCCTGTTCTGCCAGGATGAAGAATCCTGCTCTCCACACGCTGGTGTGGTCAGACTCAACTGACTACTGAAAAGGCACATTTCTTCGTCAACTTTATTTGGCCCTCTGTCCTTGAATCATAGTTACTGGTTTTATGGTCCAGGGCAAATAGTCTTGAACTCTACAGCAGAGCCAAGACATCTGCATCGGATGCATCATAAATCGAGCGGTCAAATCCCCCACTCCCCGCCCACGCCGAGTTTCTTTTTGAATGGCGATGAGCTGTAAGTCAAGGCCATGAAAAGCGGATCTTCATTCCGACTAAGTGTGGGTGACACCACAAAGGTTTCTTCTTCTACCACTGGACGGGAAACCTTGGGACGTCTCCTCGCACAGGCCACCTCTAAGAAGCAATGGCGGTGGCACTGTCANGGATGAGCTGCTGTAAGTCAAGGCCATGAAAAGCGGATCTTCATTCCGACTAAGTGTGGGTGACACTTCAAAGGTGTTTCTACCACTGGATGGGAAACCTTGGGACGTCTCCTCGCACAGGCCACCTCTAAGAAGCAATGGAGGTGACACTGTCAGATGAGACACTGAACCCATGCTGTCAATGGCCGACCCCTAAATGCACATCCCCCAGCCTCGCGCTCCAGCTGGAAAGCCCAGAAACCGCAGGGAGCTTAATCCATTCCAGCAACAGTGCAAATTCTTGGAAGCGCAGATTCCCGCCTCTTCCAGGCCGCGCGCCGAAATCAAACTAGACGCAGGCTCCCTGGGGGCCTTGCCGCGCGCGCTCCGCTCCCCCAGCCGGCCTAGCCTCGGCCGCCGCCCCGCCCAGCCGCGGAGCTGGGCGGGGCCGCCTCCAGGCAGCCGGGCAAGGCGGGCCGACCAGGAAAAGACGCGGGAGGCACGCTCTGCGCAGGCGCGCGGCGCCCCGCCTCCCCAGCGTCGGCTCTTGGGCGGGCGGCGCGGGCCCTCCCACTCTCCCCCGCGCCGCCGCACCGCCCCGGCCCTCGCTTCACCCCGACGCCCCGGCGTGCGCGTCCTCCCGCCGGCCTGCAGGCCCGGGGCCTCTGCCTGCCAGCCCGCCGCTGCTCCTCGCGGCCCCGGCTCGCGTTCACGCTGTCGCCCGGGCCGGCGCGGCCGCGGGCAACCGCTCCCTCTCCCACACCTACCCCGCCCCCTCCCCGCCTTTTCCGCCCTCCGGTCCCCCTCCCTCGGCCCGCCGCCGCTGCTCCAGATGAGGTGATGGCAACGGCCAACTTCGGCAAGATCCAGATCGGGATTTACGTGGAGATCAAGCGGAGCGATGGTGAGCCTCGCCGCCGCCCCTGCCGTGCGGCCCCGCTGTCGGCTGTGCGCGGCGGAGACGCGGGCGCCGGCCGCCTCATTGATTGCTCCGCCGGGCTGTGGGGG
Organism: Cephalophus harveyi; assembly: GCA_006410635.1. Classification (NCBI taxonomy): domain Eukaryota; kingdom Metazoa; phylum Chordata; class Mammalia; order Artiodactyla; family Bovidae; genus Cephalophus; species Cephalophus harveyi. The sequence goes on along the minus strand of SJYT01034765.1, from coordinate 5,295 downwards.
CGGGAAGGCGGCGGCCGCGGCGCTTTTGTGTGTGGCGTGTGTGCGAGTGAGGCCAGCTTGGGGTCCGCCCCGGGTGCCGCTGCAGTGCCGGACCGGGGAGGGGCCCTGCGGGGGGCTGGGCCGGGGGGAGGCCGACGGGGAAGGGCCCGGGATTCTCCGGGGGTCTTCGGGTGGGTGCGTCGGAGGGTCCCCGGTCCGGGGGCCCCCCGCTCCCCCGCCACGATCTCCATCCTCCCCGGGGACAGCAGGCTCCGATAGGACTGACCCAGCCTCGCGGCTCACCCCGGCCTTTTCATTTTCCGGCCTCATATCTGAGGGGATGGGGGGTGGGGAGAGCGTGAAGACCAGAGATTTCAGCATTTAGGGAACCGACTACTGGTCCGAGGCCAAGGTGGGAGAGAAAGGCCAGCCCCATTGGTTTAAACTGTTTGGTTGTCAGGTTTCTTCGTCTTTCATTTCTCGAGCATGCCTCTTTCTTTTTTGCCAGTCCCTTCCTTGGAAGAAGGATGGGGAGCCTGTGCTGCTCAGCCATGAATAAGGGTAGGGGAGCGAAGGGAAGAAGTATTCGATAAGCTTCTCAAAGGTGATGAGACTGAAAGGGAAGGAGCAGGATGATCCTTGTCTGTGCGAGGCACTCCTGAGAGGGTGGGGGTGGACGACCGGATGTTGATATTCTCACACCCTCCTGAGAGGTAACCGAGAGAAAAGTGTAAGACGAGGTGGAGGCACATGCCTAATTAAAATTATACAGAAGGAAAAAGCCCTCGGCTTGTGTCTCTTTCTATAGGTTTCTCTTGGGGAAAATGTTTTACGCCCCTAGCCAGCGAGGTTTGGAAATAATTTATATTGTAAAGGAGAAAACGTATGGAGGCGGGTAAAATTATGTTTCAGTCCAAACATTGAGCGAAGTAGAGGTGTGTAATACTGAGAGGCGTGCAGTGTATCTTATCCTGTGCCTTTAGGTTATGGCTTCTTATCGTTTAGCCTAGTCAATGGTAACTGTCGCTGTCTCATCTACAGCCTCTACCGAGGGGCTTCTACCAGGTTTGACCAAGTTATGTGAAGCTTAGATTGACTGTCTTTTTTATCTGTGATAACATATATTAGAAGACCCTATCCAGCTAATGATTTTTTCCCCTTTCATCTGACATAATTTGTGTCAACATTATTATGCAGTATGTGAAAAGATAAATTATAACACATAGACCTTTAGAAATTACCCATAACACTAATGGGAAAGAGATGTCTCTTTTACTTTGGTTGGGGTTTCTTCATATTTTCTCTTCAAATTGCTTTCCTTAAGCTGTGCTGTTACTGTAATTTCATTTTTAGGTAAATGCAGGTTCATTGTATACTAGTAAAAGTAGGGTTTATATATATTATTTAAAATTTGGGGTGAAGCGATGAAATATGTGAGTTCTTTACATTCTAAGACTTTTAACTGTGATTGTAGGTTTAACTATAGAAGTTATCAGAAAAAGTATCATGATACCTGAAAGGTTTGGTTAATTTTATGTTTTCTGGGCTAACATCTTTTTAAATGTGTCAGACTGGAGACAGTTTTGGTTTGGGGGGGATTCTAGGATATTCTTTATTTAGTACTATATTTAGTATTCTTTCTGCCTTCATCTTCTGCCTATACCAGAAACCCAGACATCTAAGAGCTTTGTGTTCTTACATAAGTGCTAGTAACCTAAAATCACATTTCAGAGCAGTTTGCCCTTGAGAAATAATGGAAATCATTACAGTGTATCTCATCTTAACTTACAGTCATGTATGTATTTATGTTCCTCAGGTGCATAGTAGAGTTGAAGGTAACAGATAAGCAGACAACTTAAGGAAATGATCATTTGCATTGGGTAGTGCTGTTTCATAGTAGAAATTGAGGTCTGGGAAACTCACCTAAAGCCTTCCCTTTTTCACTTTAAAGAAGCTGTTTTGTTTCCTCCCATTTCTATGGTGTATCTGTTTGGATAAAACACTAGTGATCATTGTAACAGAAATAAACTTTGTAGTTGAATAAGCACTAATGTAATGCCTGAGACAGTGGAAACCACGTGAGTGAAGAAGGGCTGTTCTACACTGCTGTTCACTGGTAATTTGATGTTTCTCTGCATGCTTGCTAAGTGGTGACCCTTGTCCTTGTTTCTGAGCATGCTTCTCCCATCCGTGATGCTCATATATTAAAAAAAAATATTTCCAGGTAATTAATTTGGACTTGTATCTTTCAACATCTTGCTCAAAACTAATTCCCAGTATGTTTTCATTGATTACTAAAACTGGATGGCCAGTCAGTCACTGAATTTCTAAGTCATTAGGAGACTCATGAGACAGCATATTTCCTTAAGTATTAATGTTTGGGTACATTTTTCTTAATATTATGTTTTCAGACTGCACCAGAGAAGGGGTGGTATGGAGAATGCTATTGATAGATGGCAGACTACCCACTTCCATTTCAGCCACAGCCTGGGCATTACAGGATTTTAAATTCCCAGAATTCATTTGCTCCTTGATGAGTTCCTTGCATATAGTTTTTGAGTGAATCACTCATTATTGGACTTAGTTTTCTAACATTGTTTTGACTGATCATTACGACAGAATCTTAGTTGGAAGTAAAACCGTTCCATCTATGCTCATCTGTGCTGCCACTTCCTTATTCTGCTCCCCCATCCCCACCCCAGTGCCTCATACAGGCCTCTTAGTGCAACATTCCCGGTGTTGATTGAAATTGAGTGATCTAGCAAGGCTTACTGACTGTTTTGGTATTCTCAGATTAGAAGTGACAGAGGTTAGGCTTGGACTCCTAAGATTAGTCTTACCCACAGGAAATAACCTGGTATGAGATTGGACTGGTTTCTGGAAACGAACACTCGATGTTTGTTTTCTTGTATGTGTCTTTCTATTATCTTTCTGATTCAGTTTCTTTTTGAAATCTAATGACTCTAAAAACTGCAATGTTAACTGTTGTGTAGTCTTCATTTGGAGACCACACACACACACACATACAAAACTGCACTGTTAAATTATCTCTTGTTTGTTCTGCAGTAGCTTTTACTATCCTTTGGAGGCTGGGGGGAGTGATGAGAAATGTTGTGCATATTTGGAAGCTGCAGCCACGATGGAATTATTCTTCGAGGTGTCTTAGTCACATAATTGATAAATGTGATCTGAAGAGAATCATACACTATTTCAACCAGACAGATCCTTGGAGATAATCAAGTTCTCATTTTTAAAGATGTGGAAACTGAGTCCCAAGTTACTGTAAGTGACTTGTCTAGACTCATACAGTGGAAGCCAAGAACCTGGCTTAATGTAGCATAGAAACCAGAGTATCAACAACTGTGACAGGAAAGGAAGAATTCTCTATTATTTGGGAACCATATACAGCTTTCTCTAGCTCAGTTAAAGTAAGGAAATTGCTTCTCACTCATGGGAAAGCCACTGGGGAGCAGCGTTATAGAGCCCAGTTGGAATGATCAGTAAAATGTGTTGGGGTATGTTTACTAGGTCACAAAAGTCAAAAATTGTGAGAGGAAAAATACATCTGTTTCTTAATTAAACAGTGAAAAGAGTGTTTTAATTAAGCATCTGAAATCCAGAGGAAAGAAGATTTCAAAGGACCCATCAGGAATCTTGAAGTTTAGGGCAGGCCATCTTAGAAAAGATTTTAGTGACCTAATTCGCTACCTATTTTGCCACATTTATTCTTCTACTTGTTTATTTTTCCATGTCATTAGACAGGCTTTTAGAGAATGGACTGTGATTTAGTTAATTAAAATGAACCACATAGCAGTATAGTTCCTTTTGGTACAATTATGTGATTTTGATTATGGAGTGAGTGGAATGGAGGGAATTGTGGATTCAGTTCAGGTCAGTTCAGTCATTCAGTCATGTCCAACTCTTTGCCACCCTGTGAACTCCAGTACACCAGGCTTCCCTGTCTATCACCAACTCCTGAAGCTTACTCAAACTCATGTCCATCAAGTCGGTGATGCCATCCAACCATCTCATCCTCTGTCATCCCCATCTCCCGCCTTCAATCTTCCCAGCATTAGGGCCTTTTAGTGAGTCAGTTCTTCGCATCAGGTAGCCAAAGTATTGGAGTTTCAGCTTCAGCACCAGTAATTCTAGTGAATATTCAGGACTGATTTCCTTTAGGATGGACTGGTTGGATCTCCTTGTAGTCCAAGGGGCTCTCAAGAGTCTTCAACATCACAGTTCAAAAGCATCAATTCTTTGGTGTTCAGCTTTCCTTATAGTCCAACTCTAATATCCATACATGACTACTGAAAAAACCATAGCTTTGACTAGACAGATCTTTGTTGGCAAAGTAATGTCTCTGCTTTTTAGTATGCTGTCTAGATTGATCATAGCTTTCCTTCCAAGGAGCAAGCGTCTTTTAATTTCATGGCTGCAGTCACCACCTGCAATGATTTTGGAGCCCCCCAAAATAAAGTCTCTCACTGTTTCCATTGTTTCCCCATCTATTTGCCATGAAGTAATGGGACCAGATGCCATGATCTTGGTTTTCTGACTGTTGAGTTTTAAGCCAACTTTCTCATTCTCCTCTTTCATTTTTATCATGAGGCTCTTTAGTTCTTCTTCACTTTTTGCCATAAGGGTGGTGTTATCTGCATATCTGAGGTTATTGTTATTTTTCCCGGCAGTCTTGATTCCGCTTCTGCTTCATCCAGCCTGCCATTTCACAGGATGTACTCTGCATATAAGTTAAATAAGCAGGGTGACAATATACAGCCTTGATGTCCTCCTTTCCCTATTTGGGACTAGTCTGTTGTTCCATGTCCATTTCTTCTAACTGTTGCTTCTTGACCTGCATACAGATTTCTCAGGAGGCAGATCAGGTGGTCTGGTGTTCCCATCTCTTTAAGAATTTTTCAAAATGTATTGTGATCCACACAGTCAAAGGCATTGGCATAGTCAATAAAGCAGAATTGTGGATTAATGATTTCTTTTTACATGGTGATTAGCATGATGTTGGTTATATATTTTAGGTCTTCATAATTTTTCAAATAGGTTATCTACCTGGATCCTCCTAGAAACCCTGTGAGGTAAGTAGGGTAATTGGCTGGCAGATTTATTGCTTTATAGGTGAAGAATCTGAGGTTGGAGAACTTGCCAAGATCATATGGTTAATAAAGAGGCTTGCTTGGAACAAAACCTGAGTCCTTTTGCTTCCAGCTCTCTTTCAGTTCAGTTCAGTCACTCAGTCGTGTCCGACTCTTTGCGACCCCATGAATCGCAGCACACCAGGCCTCCCTGTCCATCACCATCTCC
>SJYT01034762.1:18088-121913 GCA_006410635.1 Cephalophus harveyi | reverse complement strand
AGGATGAGATGGCTGGATGGCATCACGGACTCGATGGACGTGAGTCTGAGTGAACTCTGGGAGATGGTGGTGGACAGGGAGGCCTGGCGTGCTGCGATTCATGGGCTCGCAAAGAGTCGGACACGACTGAGTGACTGAACTGAACTGAACTGGAGATCCTGGACAAACCCCATCATTTTCATAAGGCAGGTCATGAGAAAGAGCAAAGAGTTCCCTGGGGAAGTCTTCTCTCCCCAGGGCCTTCCTACCTTGCAAGTAACCCTTTTCCCTGGACTCCATGGGGTTGGCACACCAAGCTGGCACCCAGGTCTCAGGACACCAGGTCACCAGATCCTGCATTGGCCTCAAATGTCTGCAAGCCTTCCCACCTCAGGACAGTCAGGGGAGGCTGGATCCTGACTCCACAGCACTCCTGTGGCTCTTTCCTCAAAACTCTCGCTGCCCCAGGCCTTCTCACCAGGTGCCTGTCAGCTGCTGCTCCTCAAGGTCCAGCTGTGGGTTTAGATCGGCCCCTGCTCAGCCCCTTCCTACCCACCCTCCTACTGCTCAGCAAGGACCTACCCCCTCCCCTTCTCATCCTTTCTGGGGAACTTCACTTTTTCTTATTGAAAGAGATAATTGGCTGGATGTGAGCTTGCGGGTGTCTTATTGCTCAGATAAGAGGTTTTCATATCAGTCCTGATGAGAGACAGCGGAGGGGCTCTTCTTGCCACCCGCTGTAAGAGGCAATTTTATTCTGACTCCTCAAGTCTGGAAATGCTTTAGGGAACTGAGCTGCCCTTTATCTAAAAAAATCCTTTCCAAGAAACTCAGTGTCCAGAATCGATAAAAATGACTCAGCCCTCGATGGAAGCAGTAGGAGAGCTCTGTCAATCCATCGTTTCCCTTCCTTCCAACGTCAAGCACCCAGCAGCAGCACCCTGTTTATGGGGGTGGGATGGAGGGAATGAGCAATGGAGGTGGATGTGGTGGTGGTGGTCCATAGAGATGGTCCAAAAACTGCTTATCTAGCCCCCATTTACAAATGAAGAAACGGAGGCCAGGAGGGAAAGTCACAAGCCCAAGACCACATGGAGTGTGCCTTCTGGGACTTGGTCTCTGGTCTGGTTGGCCCTGCTCTCATTCTCTCTTCTGGGGGCCTCTGCTCCATCCGTGCTTGGATGCATCCACTCATCCATTCATCCAGTATCGCTGGATCTCTGTGCCCACCACCACATGAGCTACAGATGCAGCAAGGAGCACCACACGGTCCCTGCTCCTTGCAATCATGCCACCTCAGCTAACCAGGTAGCTGCAAAATTTTCCCACCCCGGCACAAGCCCCCACCCTGCCTGTCACTCAGGCTCCCAGCAGCCAGAGCTAAAGATAGAATTGAGGGCAGCGTTTTAAGTCAGCGGCGGCAGACCTGGCTGGCCGAGTGGGGAGGAGGGGGCCCGCTAGACCGAGCTAGGAGACCTCTCCTGAGCAGGTGGCTGGGTTTCCGGTGGCAGCCCATTTCCACAAGACTGGCCTCAACTGTGGACATGGCCCTGGGCGAGGCTGATGGAACCTCCATCTGACACCTCACGCCAGATACCCACCTTCTCTGGACTTCAGATTTATTCTCTTGGCTTTCTCTCTTCGCTGTCCACTGTCTTGCTGACCCTGGGCTTTGATTATATGCACATCTACAGGTCTGCTCTGCCCTCGTGCTGATGTTTCACAGGTTAGCACGTGGCCAGGGGAAACCAGGTGATGAAACCCAGGGCTGGGGAGGTGGGGTGTTCTGCCTGGAGCCTACAGGCCTTATTCCTGGGCAGGGGGAGTTCTGCTGACTGATAGAACCTGGATGTCATCTCCAGAACTTTCTGGAGGATGAAGTCACCATCAGACCCCAACCAGTTGGATTTCCTCTTCCTATCTTCAGGCCACCTGCTTCTCTTTGCTGCTCCCTAGTAATGGGCCAGCTGATGCTGGTAAACATCACACTGGCCTGGCAGGGAAGTAAGTAACATGGGGGAGAAGAAAACCCTGGATTTATTCCCACTCTGGGCCATAGCTCTCCACCCTGTGGGCAAGGCAGGCCACTGAGTAGCCCTGGGAAGAAAAGCAGGAAGAAAGGACCAGCCCCTTGGAGCAGCTCACACCTTCCCAGAAATGCAGGAGGGGAGGGAAAACTGCTTCCTCTCTTACCTGGGCCTGACTTGGGGGGGTCATCTCAGCATTTCAGCATCAAAGGAAATGACAGAGACAAGGTACCTCCTGCCGTCCTCCAGCTTGGTGTGCGGGTGTCAGCCATGCTTTCTAAATCAAAGGGTTTGGTGAGAGCCCCCAGGGAGTGGCAGTCTGCAGAACCGAGGCGGGAGGGTGGGCAACTCTGCTCAATATTCGCCCCCTTGCCCCACAGTGGCAGAATGGGGATTACCATTCCAAGAACCTGCTTTCCAGGGACAGAAATAGTAGGGAAGGGTGGGGTGCGGAGGCTGGGACTGCCACGTACTGCTTTTCCACGGGCATTCTGGGTAAGAATATTAATGAGACTATTAATAACTTCTTACCTCTGTATAAGCCTTCAAGACCTTTCTCTAGATGTTTTCACCGCCTGCACACCCATTATCTCATTTGGTTTTCAAGGCAACTCTGTGAAGCTGTGAGGTCATCACCCCCATTTCATAGACGAGGAAATTGAGGCCTGGAGAGGGGAATTGTCACATGCTAACCAGCTCATTCTGCTAATAATTGGCTGAGCAGGGACCAGAACCCAAATTTCCTTGAGTCATCTCTTCCATGGTCCCATTGGAACGTGATTTGAAAAAGCCAGGGCTTTCTGCTGGGCTGTACTGAGGTTACCTCTGAGGATGATGGGATACCAAGTCCTCCGAGGCCTTTGTCCCATGGGTCAGTTACTTAAGACTGATACACTTAATGCTTCACATGGTCTATACCCTGCTTCAGACCCCAGAGAGAGCTATCAACCACACATGGTTTTTGCCTTTAAAGAGTTCGCAGCTTGATGAGCAGAGAGACAAACTCCCAGACATCTCAGTGCCACAGGATCCATTTGAGGACCAAGGAAGAAGAGGGCATTGTGAGAGCACAGAGTTTAAGCTTTCAGCCAGTCTGGTGGTACCAGAGAGGGCTTCCTGGAGGAGGTGTTGTACCAACCAGCTCCTTAGCCAAGGTTATTCTCTCTGATTGTGCTCTTCTTCTCAATACCAATCCATGCTCGTCTTCACACTACTCCCTCCTGCCTATAACCCCAGCCTCTGGGCATTTACAGGACTGACGGAGCCAAGCAGCAGTGGCTAGACTGTCCTAAACTTGCAGACCAGAATGGACCCATTCTTTGTCCCAGGGGTTGCTATGGTCATATCCCACTGCTGGAAATAGACAAGAGATTGTGTTCTGAGCTCGGTGCCAACCTAAACTTCCCCTCACGCAGCCACGGAAGGAAGGTATGGTGAGTTACCCAACCCACCTGCTCACCCTTAGCTCATTCTACTCAGCAATCATCTCAGATGTGCAAAAACCTAACCTCCTTTAAAAGTCTGCTGATCAGACTCCACAATGCTCTACTAATTCCTGGCATTTAATGCTTTTCTTTATTTTAACCCAGATCTGTCATTACTAAAAATTTACCTTTCCCTATCCTGTTTTTGGAAGAGACAGGGAAGTTGGTCATATTTTCCAGGCCAAGAGTCTTCTGAAGACTTGAAAATAATAATCAAACCACACTGTAGGCTTCTCCGCTTGAGGTGGATGATTTTCAGTTACCTCCTGCATTCATGTATGCCTTTATCTGTACTTCCTTCAGGCCTCTTCTCTCCTCCTTTAGCTGAGGAATTCAAGACTGGGCAAAGAGTAGCCCTGAGGTGCTGCTCTGAACTGATGACGCTGGGAGGAGGGCAGGAGCCAGGGAGCATTCTTCAGGGGTGCAGTGGGCACCAGGAGATCAGATTTTCAGAGGCCAGGTGATGTTCACAGAAGGGAACCCTGAGGTCAGAATCCTGAGGTGCAGCAACCCTAAGAGACAAATGGGAGAAAAGGAGTTGTCACTGCCAGCAAGGAAGGGCCAAAAGGCAAAGAAAATCAGGGAGCCTGTGTTATCACAGGAGCTAAGGAAAGACCACCTCAGATAGGGACTGAAATAGCTTCCGGATTTCGAAATAAGGAATTCTGAGAATCGAGAGCAATCTGAGTGAAGAGCAGAATCTGGAGACAGGGCTTCCCTCATGGCCCAAATGGATAAGAATCCGCCTGCCAATAGGGGACACTGGTTCGACCCCTGGCCTGGGAAGAGCTCACATGCTGTGGAGCCACTAAGCCCTTGTGCCACAGCTATTGAGCCTGTGCTCTAGAGCTCATACGTACGTGTGTGTGTGTGTGTGTGTATTCTTATATATATATATATATACACATATGCTTCCCAGGTGGTGCTAGTGGTAAAGAACCCACTTGCCAATGCAAGAGATATGAGAGGACACGACAACCCACTCTAGTTTTCTTGCCTAGAGAATCCCATGACAGAGAAGCCTGGTAGGCTACAGTTCACAAGATCACAAACAGCCAGACATGACTGTAGCAACTTAGCATGCACGCATATATATCACTTCAGTTCAGTTGCTCAGTCGTGTCCGACTCTTTGCAACCCCATGGACTGCAGCACACCAGGCTTCCCTGTCCATTACCGACTCCTGGAGCTTGCTCAAACTCATGTCCATTGAGTCGGTGATGCCATCCAACCATCTCACCCTCTGTCATCCCCTTCTCCTCCTGCCCTCAATCTTTCCCAGCAGCAGGGTCTTTTCCAGTGAGCCAGTTCTTCACATCAGGTGGCCATTGGAGCTTCAGTTCAGCATCAGTTCCTCCAATGAATATTTAGGACTGAATATTTTCTTTAGGGTTGACTGGTTTGATTTCCTTGCAGTCCAAGGGACTCTCAAGAGTCTTCTCCAACACCACAGTTCAAAAGCATCAGTTCTTCAGCACTCAGCTTTCTTTGTGGTCCAACTCTCACACCCATATTGAAAAAGCCATAGCTTTGACCAGACAGACCTTTGTCGGCAAAGTAATGTCTCTGCTTTTGACTATGCTGTCTAGGTTAGTCATAGCTTTTCTTCCAAGAAGCAGGCATTTTTTAATTTAATGGCTGTAGTCACCATCTGCAGCGATTTTGGAGCCCAAGAAAATAAAGTCTGTCACTGTTTCCATTGATTCCCCATTTATTTGCCATGAAGTGATGGGACCGGATGCCCTGATCATTTTTTGAATGTTGAAATTTAAGCCAACTTTTCACTCTCCTCTTTCACTTTCATCAAGAGGCTCTTTAGTTCCTCTTCATTTTCTGCCATAAGGGTGGGATCATCTGCATATCTGAGGTTATTGATATTTCTCCCTGCAATCTTGATTCTAGCTTGTGCTTCATCCAGCCCGGCATTTTGCTTGATGTACTCTGCACATAAGTTAAATAAGCAGGGTGACAATCAACAGCTTTGACCTACTCCTTTCCTGATTTGGAACCATTCTGTTGTTCCATGTACAGTTCTACCTGTTGCTTCTTGACCTGCATACAAATTTCTCAGGAGGCAGATAACGTGGTCTGGTATTTCCATCTCTTGAAGAATTTTTCCACAGTTTGTTGTGATCCACACAGTCAAAGCCTTTGGCATAGTCAATAAAGCAGAAGCAGATGTTTTTCTGGAACTCTCTTGCTTTTTCAATGATCCAACAAATGTCAGCAATTTGATCTCTGGTTCCTCTCTCTTTTCTAAATCCAGCTTGAATACCTGAAAGTTCTCAGTTCCTGTACTGTTGAAGCCTGGCTTGGAGAATTTTGAGTATTATTTGCTAGCATGTGAGATCAGTACAATTGTGCAGTAGTTTGAACATGCTTTGGCATAATCTTTCTTTGGGATTGGAATGTAAACTGACCTTTTCCAGTCCTGTGTCCCCTGCTGGGTTTTCCAAATTTGCTGGCATATTGAGTGCAGCACTTTCACAGCATCATCTTTTAGGATTTGAAATAGCTCAACACACACAGATTATATATATTATATGTGTATATTATATATGCACACATATGTATACATAAATATATATATTTATATACACACACACAGGGGTGTTGAGATAAGAAGGTGGGTTTAAGGGAGAAGATTTACTTTGTTCTTAAAGAGTGAATCTCATGCATATTCAAATACTAATGAAAAGAAGCTGGGAGAGAGGGAGAAACGGGAAACACAGGAGACATGTGGTTGGAAAACCAACCAAAGGAGATTTCAAAAGGAATTGGGAAGAGGGAGTTACCAAAGCACTTGATCAGATGAGCCCGAGTCTGGGCCTCTCTGAAGTCCTGCTTGTGACTGGGCTGTGGCCCTGCAGCGCCCTCACTCCGTGCAGCTCTGTGATTTTTCTCCCACAGCCCCAGTATCCTAGGTAGTGGTGCGCATGTGCGGGTGTGCTCACTCACTGCAGTCGTGTCCAACTCTTTGCGACCCCATGGACTGTATCCACCAGGCTCCTCTGTCCATGGGATTTCCCAGGCAAGAATCCTGCAGTGGGTTGCCATGCCCTCCTCCAGGGGGCCGCCCTGACCCAGTGGTCGGATCCGCGTCTCTTATGTCTCCTGCACTGGCAGGTGGGTTCTTTAGTACTAGCGCCACCAGTGCAGAGAAGGCAAACCATTGAGTGAACTCTGGGCTGGGGCTTTGCCCAAAGGGTCTTATGACAAGGGGACAACAGAGGTAAGAGTGATTAGGAAAAAAAAAAAGAAATACAGACCCCAGGCTGACTCAGAATAGAAGGGAAAACAGGGGGCACTGATATAGGGAGAAAATGGAAAGCCCAGGGACTGGCAGACCAATGACATCACAGGTCAGCTGTGAGAAAGGCTGTGGGGAGCACAAAAGGGTGACGGGGACTGTCCGCAGGCATCTGCGTTTAACACCCCAGAGCTGGGGTCGTCCCAAGAGGACTAGGTCCAGGGTGTGGCTGTGGAGTAGGGGGTGCATCTGAGACATCAAGCTGATGAGAGAGTAGCCCGTGCAGATGTGACGTCATCCGGTGTGATGGTGATGTTTAGGTTTGCAGCGGATAAAGTTGTTCCCAGAAGAGAGAGAGTGAGGGCTCCCTTTAATGAAGTGGCTCCAGGACAGCGCCAGGGCTTCCCTGAGAGCTCTGTTGGTAAAGATCCGCCTGCAATGCAGGAGACCCCAGTTTGATTCCTCGGTTGGGAAGACCCACTGGAGAAGGGATAGGCTACCCACTCCTGTATTCTTGGACTTCCCTGCTGGCTTAGCTGGTAAAGAATCCGCCTGCAATGTGGGAGACCTGGGTTTGATCCCTGGGTTGGGAAGAGCCCCTGGAGAAGGGAAAGGCTACCCGCTCCAGTATTCTGGCCTAGAGAATTCCATGAGTTCATGGGATCGCAAAGTGTCAGACATGACTGAGCGACTTTCACTTCACTTCATTTCATGACAGCGCCAGGGAAGAGTGGAGTGCAAAGCAAGCGCCCGAACCTGCTGGGGCTGGTTTTCCCTGTAGGGCGTGGGGCATCATGGTTCACTGAGCCAGAGCCACCATTCTGCCTCCTGAGGCCCAGGGCTGAGAGAGAAGGGCAGCTTCCACCTGAGATGCCTGAAGGGAAGCCGTGCCCGTGCCCAGCAGTCCGTGGAGCAGCAGGGGTGGGGGAGAGCCCAGAGGCCCAAGGAAAATTTTGGAAGGGGAGAGGGCCATGGGAGGTAAGAAAGGGAGGGAAGCTCAGAGGGACATGGGATGAGTGTGAAGAAGAGCCTAGCTGGCAGAAGGGGCTATCCCCTTGGGTCTGGTGGCTTGAACTGGCTGCAATTTTTAAAGGAATCTGCGCAGGCAGTGCAGTTATCGGGGCTGGGAGAACTGGAGCCTCTCGGAAGGGGTCAGCAGCAGCTTCCAATCACTCTTCATGTTTCTGAGGAAGCCCTGGTACATGGGCACAGGCTGGTGCCAGGACTCAGTATGCATGCGAATGAGCCGTGTGGCTTTGATGGCTGGAGGTGAGGAGGGCTCCGAGGCCTGGGTCCTTACACCAGCTGCCTGGAAGGGGCTACAGGTGTACTGCAAAGCTCCTGGACCAGAGTCTGGTCTGCTGGCTGAGGATGTGGGCTACCAGGTAGAGTTTGGGGGATGATCTGATTGGCCCAAGGCTAGCAGAGAATAAGAACAAGTTCTTGCTAGACTCTTGGGCTCAGAGGCCCCTGTTCAGAGTCTTAGTCACATGATACACCACGTGACACTCCATGCCTTCCCTGCTGCTGCTGCTAAGTCGCTTCAGTCATGTCTGACCCTGTGTGACCCCAGAGACGGCAGCCCACCAGGCTCCCCCATTTCCTGCTGGCTTCTGGCCCCTCCCCCCACGCCCCTTCCCTCTGAGGACTATGCTGTTTGTGCCGCCCTGGTAGCTGGGCACTCTGCTGGTCTCAGAGCTCCGCTCTGACTGTTCCGAAGAACTCCTCTGCCTGGCCCGGCATTCCACCCTCCTAGTTGGTGCCCGTGCTGCAGACACACTCACACTTGGCGCCCCCCAACCTGTTTGCCATCAGATAAGATGGAACGGGTGTACTTCCCAGCACACTGCAGCGGGGTGGGAGCAGTGAGGTCAGGAGGACACAGACGGAAAACAGGCAGAATTCCCCAGAATCTGTTTTCTGCATCTTGGCCTTCTTAACTGTAAGGTGGAACCCACCATATTTGCTCACTTACTTTAAAGCAACCGTATGAAAGTGACTGAGATGATATATGGAGGAAATTCTGTGTAAACTGATCCAAAATGCCCACTGAATTATTTTCTGGGTGGAAAGGAGAGCCATGTAGATGCCAATAGTGGCTTTCTTTATACTAACAGGCACTTGCCTGGCACTTTCTAATATACAATGCATTTCCACAAACATGCTTAAACACAGCCTTATTCAAAAGTGCCTAGCAGGGAGTCTAACATACAAAATTTATTCAACAAATGACAGCTGTGATTTTCTCACTCAGTCATCACAGCTCCATTTTATTTTATTTGGCTGTGCCGGGTCTTAGTTGCAGCATGTGGGGTCTAATTCCCCGATCAGGGATTGAACCCAGGCCCCCTGCATTGGGAGTGTGGAGTCTTAACTGATGGACCATCAGGGAAGTCCCATCACAGCTCTGTTTTATAAACGAGAGAACTGAGGCTTAGAGAGGTTAATGAACCTACCCGAAGTCCTCTCAGAATTAGTTCCTAGAGTCCCCTGATTCCAAATCTGGGGCCTTGGAAATGTCAGCATGCGCCTCTGCAGGAGACTGCAGCCCTCTTTCCTTGATGATCCCGGGCTTTGGAGAGGAGAGAGAGGCACCCGGAAGGGGACATGGGTGCCCCACTTTGGGCCTCTTTTCTGCCCTCCTTTGCAGGACAGCCCTGAGAAGCAACCCATAGCAAACCCAGATCTGGGAATGAGTGGAGGAGGAGGGAGGAAGTGGAGGGAAAAGGGAGAAAATAAACAACCAAGCTGAAAACAGTCAGTGAAAGTAACTGTGACCAGCGAGGCAGAGAGCTGATGGATAGCAACGTCTCTGGAGGAGGAGAGGCAGGGCCCAGAGGATGGAGGGAGCGTGCCAGAGGTCCAGGGAGGGGCTGGGAGAGCAATTCTGGGTGACTCAAGCGTGCAAAGGCTGTGTGTTCCTTCTCAGCGCAGCATATTGATGGCTTATTGACCCGAGTCATGGGGGAAGGGTAGCTGCAGGGCTGGCTCAGGGGGTGGTGGCGGTGGTGGTGGTGGGGAGTGGGGTAACAAGGCTGTGGGCAAGGATGGGAGGAGAGACCCAGGGAGAGAGGAGACGGAGGATGAATGTAGAAGAGGGAGGGGTGGAGGAGGTGGGTAGGAATGACCCCTTGTGGCCTAAGAGAGGGCACTGACCCGGCACCCAGCTTGGTGGCCTGAGGTCAGCGGGGACTTTTTGGGCAACTAGAAACAGCCAGCAACTCTGCCCTGCCCTCCCCACGCCACGTCTCTCCCTTGGACACCCTGGCCCCACTCACAGGCCCACACTGGTCCTAGATGCTTAGCATGCATCAGACAGCGTGCAGACGATTGCGACAAAATTAGCCAATTTCCAAAACCCATTAAATACGCCTCCTGATCGCATCTCTCCCTGGGCCATTTTCAAAAGCGTGAGATGCCTGGGGAGGCTTCCCCATGACGGGTTCTGGGCTGTCCTTTCCTCCCCCTCCGCCTGATTCCCCGGACTCAGTGGTCTATCTTGGTGGCTCTGGCAGAGCTGTGACCCCGGCTCCTGGCATCCTCACCGGCACTCTCAGTGCCTCCCTGGGGAGTGTAATTGCACGCATCCAGCCCTGACTGATGGCCACTGCAGTGTGCCAGGCTGCTGGACTGTGGGTGCCAGCCAGATTGGCAGTGTGACCCTCCCCACCCCCGAGCTCTAGTGACCCTTCTTTTAAGATGGAAGCAAAATGAATATATAACTGACTGGGGAAAGGAAAAACTACCTACTCTCCCTCACTTTACATGTTAAAAAAAAAAACCAAGGCCCAGAGAGGTGATGTGATTTCCTGTGTCATGTAGTTAGTTAGCAATAAAGCCAGGTGACTTCCCTGCTGGCTCAGATGGTAAAGAATCTGCCTGCAAAATGTGGGAGACTCAGTTGGATCCCAGGATTGGGAAGATCCCCTGGAGAAGGAAATCACTACCCACTCCAGTATCCTTGCCTGGAGAATTCCAAGGACAGAGGAACCTAGCGGACTATAGCCCATGGGGTCACAAAGTCAGACACAACTGAGCAACTAGCACTTTCACTTTCCAGGACAAGAAGCCAGACCCCCGGCTCCCAGGTTTCTCCTCTCCCCATGGCTCAGTCTGATGAATAGTTCTGGGTCAGATATGAAATAACCATCAGACTCCAAGAAAGTACTGGAACTAGAGTCCAAAGACCTGGGTCCAAACCCTGACCCTGTCCCTTAATAGCTACCTGAACTTGGGCAAGGCTTTTAAACTTGTTTGCATCAGTATGCTCTTCTATATAAAAGGGAAAATAGGGCCTTTTATTTGGAGTTTGCCCATAAAACTCCTTATGAAATGGAGAAGAAGGCATTTCCCTGGCACCTAATAGAGACAAGTATTCATTTTTCCCCCATCCCACACCTACCGTCCTTTCTTCCCTGTTCCATAAGAAATTCTATCTTTTATTTAATTATAAATTCCTTGATGGAAAGGACTGCTTTACTCGTCTTTGTAATCCTGGTGCCTGGCATACAGCAGGGTATCAAGAGAAGATTCTGCAACACTGGGAAAGTACCACAGAGCAGTCCAAAGTCGGTCTTGGCAGCTCTTGCTGCAGTTTTCTCATTGGAAATTTTCTCGGGCAGCACAGAGAGGGAAGAGAAAGGGCTTGAGGGAGACACACTCTCTGCTTGCGGTCTGAAGTCAACGAGACGGCCGCAATAGGTATCTGGGAGGCATTGCTTGCAGATGTGGGGTTGGGGCAGCCAGGGCTTCTGGAGAAAGGAGCATCCCTCTCCTGGAGAAAGACACCACTGGGGGCTCAGTCAGCCACTCATGTGGGAGGGAGAACAGCAGGTTTGGGGAGGAAGGCAGCCAAGAAGCGGGCTCAGAACTTCTGGTGAAGAAGAACTGGAGGGCTTTTCCTGGTGGCTCAGTGGTAAAGAATCTGCCTGCCAAAGCAGGAGACACAGGTTCAGTCCCTCATCTGGGAAGATCCCCTGTGCCTTGGAGCAACAAAACGGTGTGCACCGAACTATTGAGCCTGTGTTCTAGAGCCCGGGAACTGCGACGAATGAGCCCATGTGCCACAACCAGGGAAGCCCACACACTCTGTGCTCCAGGACAAGAGAAGCTGCCACATTGAGAAGCCAGCACACCACAATAAAGAGGCGCCCCGGCTCACTGCAAGTAGAGAAAAAACCCATGCAGCAACTGAGAAGACAGTTCAGTTCAGTCTCTCAGTCGTGTCCGACTCTTTGTGACCCCATGCACTGCAGCATTCCAGGCCTCCCTGTCCATCACCAACTCCCTGGAGTTTACTCAAACTCATGTCCTTTGAGTTGGTGAGGCCATCCAACCATCTCATCCTCTGTCGTCCCCCTCTCCTCCCGCCTTCAGTCCTGCCTAGCGTCAGGGTCTTTTCCAATAAGTCAGTTCTTCCAATCAGATGGCCAAAGTATTGGAGTTTCAGTTTCAGTGAAGACTCAGCACAGCCATAAATAAACTTTTTTTTTTTTTTTTTAAAGGACTGAAGAAGGAAAAGAGGTGGAGGAGAGGCTGGGGAGAGAGAAGGAAGTGTCAGAGGTCACAGCAGAGAGGGGAAGAAGGAGGTGTACTAGCATTTCTGCTTCGGTGGGGCGGCAACTCCGGATAGGATGGTGTGGAGCTGGTTGTGTGCCAGACTCCAGGGCAGCGCCGGGACAGAGAAGGTGTTCCCAGCCGGGCCAGCCTCCTCCCTGGTTCTCCCCTTCTAGGCAGAGCACAGACGATAATGAGAATAGACAGCCCGCCAGCAGGGATGGGGGAGGCTAAAATGTGAGGTGAAAAATGGGAAGTGAAATGCAGCAGTTGGGTGCTCCCTGTGCTCTGTGAAGACCAGCAGCTCTCAGCCCAGCTGCATGTTAGAACTGTCTGGAGGTGCTTTCCAGAAAGTGTGGATGCTCTAGCTTGTCCCGCAGAGAACCTGATGAAAGTGGGTTTGCGGTAGACCTCAGATACCAGAATTTCTAAAAACAAAACAAAACAAAACACCCCAGGGGATTCTAATGTGCAGCCAGAGCTGAGAGAGGAGGTGGAGGACAGCTGGGTCCTTTGTGCCTCTTGGTTCCTGGTGTGGCCTTCCACAGGAACCACAAAGGTGGGTGGAGTGTCACCGTGGACAGCTCCAGGATCCCTGATGGAGCACAGAGGAGATGGACAGCCCAAGTGGGAGTCAAGCGGCTCTGCCCCTCACCTGCTGTGTCCTCAGACCAGGGACTGTGTCACCCAGGCTTCAGCTACTTAAAAAAGAGGGTGGACTGGAGGGGTGGTTCCGAATGGCCTTGGTACTCTTGGGCTGTGATGCTAAGAACGCTCTACCTCAAGGGGACGGCATTACTTCTCTTTCTTGTCCCCAGCCCTCCAGGCTGATTGATGAATCCCAGAGAGGTGGAGAGGCTTGCCCAAACTGCTTCCTGCATTTCCATTCCCCACATCACAAAGGGAGGGTTCTTCGCTCAACCCCACTTGGCCCACCACTTCTCACTTCCCCTCCTCCCCATCCACTTATTCCCTTCCCACCTTGCTTTCAGAAGAAAAGGGGGGAAGAAGTGAGTGAAACATGGGTGTATCCGTCAGGGTCCTCCAGAGGAACAGAACAGGAGGATACATAGATGTGGAGATCTATTTCAAGGAGTCGGCTTATGCAGCGGTGGAAATTGACAAGTCTGAAATCTGTAGGGAAGGTCCACAGGCTGGGAAATCTCCGGTAGGAGGTGATGCTGTAGTCTTCAGACAGAATTGCTTCCTCCTTGGGGAAATCTCAGTTTTGCTTTCAAGACCTTCCTACTGATAAGATGAGTCTTACCCTCATTTCAAACATAGTCTCCTTTACTTAAAGCCAGCAGGCTGTAGATGTTGACCACAAATACTAAGATCTTCTATAGTAGCATTTAACCCAGATATATTTTTAATTGCAATAAACAATACTTGGATTAATTTCTACATTGCATTTTGTGTATTTCATTCATTTCATCCTTTGATAGTTTTCTCCCTGCTTGATTTGCTTTGTGTGTGTGTTAATTGAATTTTTTTCACTCTACTTGTTTCTGGTATTAGTTTGGAAGATATTGTTCCGGTGATTGTCTTAGAAAAAGTCTACATTCTTAAATTATTGAAATCTAAAATAAATCAGTATTTTTACCCTCTTTTCAAACATTACAAGAATCTTGGACACTTAGTTTCTGTCTTCTGAGCCCTGGGTGTATAAAATCTCAAACCTAAGTTTACTAAGGTTGAGAAGACCTCTTCAGGGTGATAACCAGGTTCAATAACCTTCTCAATTATTTGAATTCCTTCTTCCACTCTGAATATTCCTTACTTCCTTTCCTTTTTTATTTTTTGAGTAATTTCATTTATTTATTTTTGACTGCGCTGGGTCTCGTTGCTGCAAGGGGTTTTCTCTAGCTGCAGCGAGCAGGGGCTCTAGTTGCGGTGCCCTGTCCACTCTTGAAGGCGGCTTCTCTTGTTGTGGAGCCTGGGTTATAGAGCATAGGCTCAATATTTGTGGTATATGGACCAAGTTGCTCCGTGGCATGGGGGATCTTCCCGGACCAGGGGTTGAAACCGTGTCTTGTGTACTGGTAGGCTAATTCTTTACTACTGAGCTACAAGGGAAGCCCTCTTACTCCCTTTCTTAATGCTAAATCATTGCTGCATTAAAAATATGTCTTCCAGGGAATTCCCTGGAGGTCCAGTGGTTAGGATTCCGCACTTTCACTGTCTGGGCTTGGGTTCAAGCCCTGGTCAGGGAACTAAGATCCCAAACACAGCCCGCCCCACAAATAATTTTTTTTTAATCCAGAATATTTAGTTGTTTTTAGTGGAAGGGTTTTTTAGTGTATCTAGACTTCCATGTTTCCAGGAATGGAAGTCTGCCTAATCTCTCTGAGCCTCATATTAAATGGAGATAATAATAATAATAATTACCTTACAGGGTTGTTTTGAGGAATAAATAAAAAATATAATAAAGTAGTTAAAATATTCAAAAATAGTTTGTCAAATTTATATGTATATAACATGTATATATATGTATGTACATACATATGTGCGTATATTTTTAAACATTGGAAGCCTCTTATTCTCTGGGCTAGTTCACTTTTGTGTAAACCTTCGAATAAATGTCCTTCTGCCACCTTTTTTTTTTTTTTTTTGCTGTGCTGCACATCTTGCTGGATCTTAATTCCCCCACTAGGAAATGAACCTGTTCTCTCGGCAGTGGAAGCACAGAGTCTTAACCACTGGACCACCAGGGAATGTCCCTAATCTTGCCATCTTTGATTAATTAGAGAATATCTTGACATTGTTAGGTAAAACTGTTATTATTTGCAGCTACTGATCTGGATGAATCAGAATTTTAAGGTTCTTTTACGGTCAAAACAAAATAAAGGAACAAGTTGGTTTCCTGCAGCCAATAGAACTCCTAATTTTCTTTTTTATTTAAACATTATTCGAACAACCTCATTTTTATCATTTATTGGTCTTAAATAAATACTGAACTTATAAAGTCAGTTTCTTCTAACAAGTATCATTTTATCTGTTTGATTTATTAGAGTTCCATATAAACAATTGATATATCATACAGGGTCCTCAGTGCTACAGGAGTTGAGAACATCGTGAGTCGAAGGAGCTGATGAAAGCTTCATGGTGGTGCTAGCAGTATAGACCCCGCTTGCCAATGGAGACAGAAAAGACGTGGGCTCAATCCCCAGGTAAGGAAGATCCCCCAGAGAAGAAAACGGCAACCCACTCCAGTATTCTTGCCTGGAGAATCCCACAGACAGAGGAGCTTGGCGGGCTGCAGTCCACGGGGTGGCAAAGAGTCAGACATGACTGAGCAACTGGGCGCGCAGAAAGAGGGATGCTCTGGAGGTTTGGACCTTCAGAGGGAAATCATTCCTCCCCATGTGTCACCCCTAACCACAGTTATTGATTCTGCTTGCCCTGCCTGACCGTTACCGTGTCATTTCTGAAGAAAGCAGCTTTAATCTCTTCCTAGCCCAGCTGTTCCCAGGTCTCCCTTTCAAGAGAGCTGAGTCCCTTTTGTAGTTCTAGAATGTAAGTTTCACTAATGACATGTGGAAGCACTAAAGTCAGGGTCAACTCATATCTTTTTCTCTAAGGCAAATACCCTCAGTCCCCAGTTTACTCTGGGTGGAATGCTGTCCTAAGTATTTTATTTTTTACTTTTTTTTTTTTTGCCATACCACTTAGCATATGCAACTTCCCCACACAGGACTCAAACCTGTGCCCCTCGCAGGGAAGCTCAGACTATTAACCACTGGACCACCAGGGAATCTCAGACTCCTGTCCAATCTCTCTCCTCCCCTTCCCAGTTGTGAAACACTGTTGTATATTCACTGTGCTCATTCCCTCACCTCCCAGTCTCTCCTCAACCCTGGCATCCACCCTGTCACTCCACGTTTACTTAGCTCTGGCTAAGGTCACTGACGATTTCTGTGTTGTTAAATGCAATGAGCATCCTTCAGTCCTATTTTACTTGACCTTTCATCATCTTTCCACATGGCCGAGCACTCCTTCTTTCGTGAATCCTTCTTGCCTTCACTTCTGTGACCCACGATTTTTAGGCTTGGTTTCGCCTCCCCTACCCTCCTGTCACCTTGTTAGGCTCCTTCTTTTTACCCAAAATTAGATGTTGAGTTTCCTTAAGGATGAGACCCAGGTCCTCTCTTTTCTTTACATAATACTTGATTCCTGGGACATCTCATTCAAACGCATAGTTTCAGTTGCTGTCTGTGCCAGTTTTCCCCAAACTGTATTTCCAGTTCAGACTCACAGATCCAGCTGCCTGCTAGACAACTAGACTTGACTGTCTCAAGGGACCACGAGCCCACAGGTCCAAAATCATTCAGGCTCTTTCCCCAACACCTGCTGCTCCTCTGGGAGCACCTCTCCTAGAGAATGGCACCGTTAGCCATCCAAACCAGAAATCTGGGCATCGTCTGTGACAAATTCCTCTCCCTTACTACACCCCTCCAATCCCAGCTCATCTAATCCATTACCGAGTCCTGCTTATTTCATCTCCTAAATAGCTTTCTAATCTATTTACTTTGCTCTAACTCCTTCTATTCGCATTCCTTTCTAAGCTACCATCTTATTTCACCTGGACCACAGTAGTGGCCTCCATGCTGATGTGCCTAACTAATGAACTAATTTTACCACCTGTCTCCAAATCTATTCTTAGTTACAGATCTCAGCTAAAGGAAGATTTGATAATAACATCTTCCTGCATAACCCTTCAGTGGCCTCCCACTGATTTTACAATAAAAGCAAAACATCATGAGACCCTGCTTATCTTTTCCTCCTCATCTAGTTCTCTTTTATTCTCTTCCCTCCAACCTCATTGGCCTTCTTCCTTATATGCCACCACAAAACTTTTGTACATCCTATTTCCCTTCTTATTCAGTTAGCTATCCTCATTCTTAAGTGCTCAAAGCAAGTATCACCTTCCCAGGAAAATCTTACGTAAATTTTCTTATTACATCAATCCCTCTGTTATAAAGTCTTATAACTGTTGCCATTCTTAGCTGCACTTTTCACAGTTAAAATTTAAATATTCATTAGTATGACTACCCAGTCATTGTCTGTGTTCCATCTGGTATTTCTCATAACTAAATCCCAATGCCTAACAGAGTGCATGCCTCACAGGGAGACTTCAACAAACATTTGTAGGGTGAAAGATCAAAAAAGGCAGGTAATATTTTTAGGATAGGTGCTATTATTAACCTCATGTTACATAATGAAGAAATTGAGGCTCAGATAGGTTAAGTACATTAGGGAGCTAAGAAGTGGCTGAGTCAGAGTTTGAGCCTGTCTTTCTGATCCCCAGAGCCTGCAATGCTTAAGCAGCACTCTGCTTTCCCAAGTAGACCAAACACCAAAACCAGACTAACCAGCAGCTTTCCAAGGACACTAGTTCCCTGCAGCCCCATTTGCATGCTCCTGGACATCAAAAGCAGAATCCTGCAAACCAAAACAGAATCCTGGAATCCTGGAGCTGTGTGGGATTTAGAAATCCTCTGGTGAGAAGACACAATCTGCTCAAAGTCACACAGCAAGGTGGTGGGGTGGCAGGTTTAGGGTTAGAACTTCTAACTTTAAACTCAGTGCTGTATATCCTGAGTTCTACATATCCACCCTGCCTCTTTTCTCAAGGCAGGAGCTTAGTGTCCAAGCTCCAAAGTTCAATCTGCCAAGAGCGATGGCCTCCAAATTTTTTTTCTTTACTTTGTAAAAAATTTTAATGTGGACCATTTTTAAAGTCTTTACTGAATTTGTAACAGCATTGCTACTGTTTTATGCTTTGGTTTTTTGGCCATGAGGCATGTGAGATCTTAGTTCCCCAACCAAGGATGGAACCCCACCTCCTGCTCTAGAAGGAGAAGTCTTAACCACTGGACTGCCAGGGAAGTCCCCCCTTTTTTCTTTTTAATATTTGTTTATTTGGCTGCACTGGGTTGTGTTGGCTCTAGAGCACATGAGCTTGCCCCATAGCATCTAGGTTCTTAGTCCCCGATCAGGGATCAAACCTGTAACCCCTGAATTGTAAGGCAGATTCTTAACCACGAGGCCACATGGCAAGTCCCCAAACTTTTTAGACTATGGTCAATTTGTGACTGGGGAGAGGGGAACAGAAAGCAAGAAATCCCTGGATCCATTTAGTCTCACTTTCCAAGATAAAAGAACTTAGTGCTATCCGTTAGATGCTATCCTACAAGCAGATTTAGGGAGATCTCTATCTATCTGCTCTAGCACTGGGAGTGTGGCTGCTTCAGATTTGAATCACGTTGCTTGTTCTGCCCTGACACTGTTGTTGCTGTTTAGTCGCTAAGTTGTGTTGACTCTTTGCAACCCCATGGACTGCAGCATGCCAGGCACCCCTGTCCTCCACTACCTCTTGGAGTTTGCTAAAACTCATATCCATTGAGTCGGTGATGCCATCCAACCATCTCATCCTCTGTCATTCCCTTCTCCCCTTGCCTTCAATCTTTCCCAGCATCAGGGACCTTTCCAATGAGTCAGCTCTTCACCTCAGGTGGCCAAAGTATCGGAGCTTCAGCTTCAGCATCAGTCCTGTCAGTGAATATTCAGGGTTGATTTCCTTTAGGACTGACTGGTTTGATCTCCTTGCAGTCCAAGGGACTCTCAAGAGTTTTCTCAAAAGCATCAATTTTTCCATGCTCAGTCTTCTTTATGGTCCAGCTCTCACAGCCATACATGACTACTGGAAAAACCATAGCTTTGACTATATGGACCTTTGTCAGCAAAGTGATATCTTTGCTTTTTAATATGCTGTCTAGGTTCATCATAGCTTTTCTTCCAAGGAGCAAGTGTCTTTTAATTTCATGACTGCAATCACCATCCACAGTGATTTTGGAGAATACTGGCCTATGTTGCCATTTCCTCCTCCAGGGGATTTTCCCTACACAGGGATCAAACCTGAATACTGGAGTGGGTTGCCATGCCCTTCTCCATGGGATCTTCCCAATCCAGGGAACTCTTGTGTTCCCTGCTTGACAGGTGGATTCTTTGCCACTTGCGCCACCTGGGAAGCCCTCTCTTGCACTGGCAGATGAATTCTTTACCACCACACCACCTGGGAAACCCTTCATTATTAGCTATTTGTCCTCAGGAGAAAATTATGTTTTTAAATCTTTGTGGGTGGGGAGGTTTGAAGACTGTACTTAAAGCTGCTTTTCTTTGGTTTCTTTATCCATCCCCTACCTCCAGCGCCCAGTCGGGATATTAACAAGCTTAGAAATTTTGATCAGCCATAGGAATGTTTGCAGGTCAATTTTATTCAAGACGGAATCCAAGGCTGGGACCACAGTCCCTTAACCAAAATTCTGAAATTCAAAATACTCTGAGATCAAAAGCTTTTTCATAAGTCTAAGGCAAAAAAAAAAAAAAAAAACCTATTTGAAGGAAGACCTTGAACTGCCATGAAGCTCTTTAACATCTTTATTGATCACACTTGGGATGATTAGTCATACATTTTTCTAAGGAAATATCGACATGCTTGGTTCTGTGGTGCAGCTCTGGACCTCACTAAGGATTTTACATAATAAGCAGTAGATGCACCATATTCCCTTGTTAATATCGGAAAAATTCTAAATTCTGAAAAACATCTGGCTCCAAGGGTTTCAGATAATTTATTGTGGACCTGTCTTTCCAGACAGACTCTCAAGTCTTCCTTGTCCACAGTCCAACTGCTTCCTATTATTCATCAGCTGGGTCATCTGTGAGGGCAGACAAATCTGGCTAAGACTCAGAAGCCTCAGGGCCCTACTGGAAACTCAACACCATGGACAGTAACACACACCACAGTTGATGCCAAATTTGCTAACATCTTGGACTTGGTTTTCCTACACAGAGAAAGAGATTGGCGCAATGCACCATGCGAGAGAGGGGCAACCATTATTTTCCAATAGTAAAGCACAAGGTGTAGGGTTGGGGGTGGGAGACAGTTGATGTCATGGTTCTGGGCAGAGGAAATAAATGTGTTTCTTATCTTTTTCCTCCAGCTGGTTCCAGGCTCTTCTCCTCTGACATTATTAAAAGCCTGGCAGGTACTTTGAATGTTTGTTTCCATCAAGTTTCCTTGCTTTTCTAATCTGCAAATACTTCTAAATGGTTTCCTTTCCTGAGTTTACTGTGTTGCTTAGCCACTAGATTTTCCCAGCCTCATCTTCCCAGCAACCAGGTAACTAGGTGGAGATCTTGTTAGATGTGGAGGGGAAGTTCCTAGTGGACTCCTGCCAGCCCTGGCCACTCTAATAAAAGGGAAGTGAAGTAAATCACAGGTTCCCTATGCTATCCATGCCCAGATTATCATTAGGTCTTTGAGGAGGAAAAGCGGGGAGGTGGTTTCCATCACTACCAAGTGCAGTCACATCCAGCCTCAAAGAAAACAATGCCTCACCTGGCGAGTATAAAGTCACAGTATGTTAGACCTGCAAGCGACCTTAGAGATTTCATGCTGGAAGCAGCAGAAGCAGAATGGTTGCTTTTGTCTAGTCAGCAATTATCTATTAATTGTCTAGTTATGTCAGGCACGATTAATATGGGACTTCCCTGGTGGTTCAGACAGTGAAGAATCTGCCGGCAAGGCAGGAGACCCAGGTTCGATCCCTGGGTTGGGAAGATCCACTAGAGAAGGGAATGGCAACCCACTCCAGTATTCTAGCCTGGAGAATTCTGTGAACAGAGGCTACAGTCCACGGGGTTGCAAAGAGCCGGGCATGACTGAGCGATCAACACTATGTCAGGCACAACCTAGTTACCAGGGATGAAAAATACAGTCCCATCTTCCTCTCCGAAATCAGAGTCAGGTAGGAGAGAGAGACAAGTAAGATTTAGAAGTACAATGTGCTGAGTGCTCTAGGATGGAAACATGGAGGAACTTAGAGAAAACCAGAGGAGGGGAATCCAGCCCAGGCTGAGGAGTCTGGGCAAAGATGCCCGAGAAGGAAGCACCTGAGCTGAGATTTTAGTAATGTGGGTGGATGCACAGGTGGCTGCAGCGGAGGATTCCGAGGAAGTAGAACAGTACCAACAGAAGGCGGGCGCTATTCGAGAACCGACTCATCACCTCTTTGTTTATGTTTGTATTTGGCCTTATTCCACAGCTAACATCAGCTTCTCTCTGATGACTAAGGCCATGGCTTGTGTCTCCATGTATCCCCAGAACCTATTGCATTCTCTATATACAATAAGCGCTCCATCAATGGTTTTCAGTGATAATGGCTTTTAGGCCACACACATCAGAACTATAGTCAGGCAGATGCTGTCACAGTAGAAATCAGAACGTGACAGTAGAAACTTGGAAACCTGCACTCTCTGCCTCCAACCCTTGACACATTGTCCCGAGCAGGAAATTTGACCTGAAGCCTCCAGCAAACCGCAGAAATTGAAATTGCTCCCAACTTCCTGGGGCCGCAAGTTCCTCAGGAATGTGTGTGGCCACACCCTTGTTCTCGAGAAATTTAGCTTTGAGCTCCAGCACCGTATTAATCAGCCCGTCGACACAGAGAGAATTCCATGGTCTCTCTAAGCTGTTGCTTCTTTTCTCCCCACAGATATCAAGCTTATTCCTGGATTACCTATCTCAGAGGCATTTATCAGGCTAAAAGAAGGGTAGCTGGATTCACCGTGAGCCCTTCGAAGACTCAAAACATCACTCACTCATGTTATAAATGATTGTTCTACTCATAAGAAATTAGAAAGCCCAGACTCCCCTGCTGTCACCAGCTGCTGGTTGTAGCTAGTTGTTCTCTCTCTGGACCTCATTTTTTTTTTCCTGTGGTAGATTATACAGATGACCTTTGCAGATCTCACATTGTTCCATGGTTTTCTTTTTCTTTCATCCTTTTTCAGTGCCTATAAACTAAAAGTCTTATCCAGCCTTTGCAAACTGTGTTCTGGGACAGCTGGGTGTTAATCCCGAGTTAATCATGTCGTAACTCATGTCCATTGTCACTAGAGCTCTACAGCATGGGCTGGATGAATGGCAGCAGGGACGATCTAGTTGTCCTTGGCAAACTGCAGTGGCTACAGTCCAGAAAGGTCCTTTTTGGTTGGAGATTTGAGGACTTGGGAGTGGCCAGTCACCTGGGAGAGCGATTCAAGTTACAAGCCCAGGAGAAGTGTTCCTCTAGATGGAAGTCTCATGTAACTGCAGAAAATGGTTTCTGTAACATTGGAGCAATCCCCTGCAGCTTAACAGACACCTTGGCATTGAAAAGAATTAACTGTCTTGCAGGTTGCTATAGTCTCTCCCTCTGTCTCTCACTCTCTCTTGTCTTCTTTTCTGCCCACTCTTTGTCTTGCCTCACCACTCATTCGCTTTCTCTCCTTGCAGTTCCCTGACCATCTTGGGGCTCAGCTCTCCTTCTCCACTTCCCCTTTTCTCCCCAAGCTGTCTTCTTTGCCCCCTTCTCCGCTCCTGACCTTCTGTTTTCCACTCTGCATCCACCCTGCTGGTTTCTTCTTTGCCTTCCTTTTTTTCGGTGAAAATCACTAACTAGGCCTTTAGTCCACCCAGCTGTAAGGAGAACACAACCCTTTAGAAATGTGACCTCATTTACTATAAATCTCCCACTGTGCAGGCCCGGGGAGAGGTCACCCCCGCCAGCCCCCCATTATCCCTGCTGGAAGTGATGAAATTGGGAGAGGAGATTGAGTCTTCAAAGGGCACCCAATCTACCAATCATACAATTGAGTAAATATCTGTTTTTATATAAGTTTTAAAATAATTTTACAGTAAAGCATGTACACTGCAGAGAATTTGGAAACTACAGAAGAGGAAAAGAGGAATATCTAAATGAACCATGGTTGCCTTCACCCAGAGAAAACCCTTAACGGCTCTTTGCTTTAATTCCTCCTAGGATGTTTCTAGGCTTTTTTTGCACGCTTATGGTTATATTGTATGTATGACTCTGTAACCTACTTTTCCCCACTTCGTATTATAAGCATTTCCCTTGTGGTATTGTAAACTTTTTAAAAACGTTATTTAAATTTGTGCCCTGTTTTCTTAGACATTTATATGTGTTCCAAATTTTCTATAACAATAATCAATACTGTAATAGCCAGATTTTTAAATTTGTTTCAGTTTTTTGTTTGTTTTGGCCCTGCCACATGGCATTTGGGATCATAATTCCTCGACCAGGGATCAAACCTGTGTTCCTTGCATTGGAAGTGCAGAGTCTTAACTGCTGGACTTCCGGGGAAGTCCTCTTTTTCTCCCTTTTTTCCAGTGATAGCTAGTTTTATGTGCAAATTTTATACTGTGTGTTGTTGAGTTGAAGAGCGAGGCCTTGGAGACTGTCTATCTAGCTTGAAATCTGGATTCTACCCTTATAAGCCATAATCTTGGGTAAATTACCGGTCTTGGTTTTCATATCCTGTACAATAAGGATGGCAAAGTAAGTTTTTCATAGGGTTGTTGCTAGAATTAAATACGATGACTCTTCTAAAGCAGTTAGGACAGTGCCTGGCATGAATAATTATAAATGTTACTTATTACTGTTGTCTTCGGGTAGATTCCCAGTAGTGTATTTACTTTGGTCCTTGATACATAAATGCCAAATTGCTTTCCATAAAGAACTCACCTGTACTGACAAGAGCACTCCTGATTTGAACTCAGGACCTGCCTGATGCCAAGACTCCTGTTCTTTCTACTTGCCGCACCCCTCCAGTACCTCCGCAGGCAAAGACTAGGGATTCCTGTATTAATTGTTCTCTTAATACAATAGAGGTGGATTATTGTTCAGGCTTAGTGAAACATTCAGCACAGTCCCTGGCACTTCTTAGAATGAATACAATTTATATGGTATAATGAATTCTTACTTCATAGATTTAATAGCTGATTCATTGAGATAATACTCATTAAGCTCTTAGCCTAGTTCCTGGCACATGGCAGGCACTCAAAAAAGCCTCTCATCTATCCATCCATCCATCCCACTGCCCGTCCCTCTGTCGTCTGTTGTGCGTCTCTCTCCTTGGTTCTCCGGTGCCCAGCCTGGCAGGGTGTGCCTTCACAGCCCTGTTGTGGAGTATCCTCACTGACACCGCAGAGCCCCGTTGTGGCGGTGTAGTCAGGGCCCAAGGTCTGTAAAGGAATAATAGGTTTGGGAGCCAGAGGGAGAGGATGGAATACCAGGATTGGATGAGTGATGGGATATAGGCTGCAGGGGAATCAAGTGTGTGCTCGCTAAGAGGCAGGGCTTACGTGGGTGCCCCAAATGCTGCTGAGACCAGGAATCAAGAAGCTGACAACTGCAAGTAGCTTGGTCTCTTGAGGACTTTTCCCTTGTCCCTTCCACACACATACACACACACACATACACACACCCCTCACACACACATCTCTTCCACAACAGGCGAAGAAAAGAGCTCTGGGAGTGAGTGTTCTGGACGAGGGAAGCAGCTTGAGTGTTGCATTCTGGAATTTGTCACCTTCCTTTCAGCTGGCACACCCTGCTTCCCCCACCCCCCAGGGTTGGGCTGCCTCTGCTCCTTTCTCTCCCGCCCCTGTTCCCTCTTGAGTCCCCTTAGTCCAGATGAACCAGGCCGAGAACTTCAAAAAGAGCATCAGAAAAATCAAGGGAAAACAAAAGGGAAATAACAGCCCCCCGACAAAGCACTTGAAAACCCTTAGTCTTTGAATGTGGCAAACACAGATTCCTAACCCAACAGAGCACGTGGGGCCTTGTGGATCCCAGTTCCACCTGAGAGCGAATGTATATCCTGAGAGGCTCTTTTTGCATTTTGAGGCTGTTTCCTCTTCTGCTCCCTCGTTAAATGTCCCAACTCCTCAGACCATGATGGAGATGAGTAGGGTTGCTGGAGAAGAGAGGGGAAAAAACTCAGCTTTGGCATCAGACAGACCTGGCTTCAAATCTTGCCCATCGTTTGCTGAAATGCGTGAATCTGGAACATTAACCTCCATGAGCCTTGACTTAAATTATTTTGAAAATGAAAAGATAAAAGCATCTGACACAGAGCAGGGACCCAGGATGAGTTTCTCTTGCTCACCCTGAGCTGAAAGATATAACAAGTACTCAGCTTCTCTAAGAACATTTTCTTAGCCTCAGTAGCTCTTTAAGCTCCCTGCCTCCTCAGACTGTGATCTGGCAAGGAGTGAAGGGTCATTTCTCTCATCAGCATATCAGACACACAGACACGTGCAGCAGGGAGGCATAAAAAATGTTTTCCTACACACAGAGGAAGAAAAGTCTCTCCTTTCCCGGCTTAGAAATTCACCCCTGGGGCAAGCACACAGTAACACACACACAGATGGGAGAGGTCCTAGGTCCTGTATATAGCTCTTCAGAGGGTTCCTTGAGGGCAAGACCTGACAGAAGTTGGGGGCCCACTGTCTCAGTTCAGGGTGAAGGCCTAAAAGGCCTCCCCCTGCAGACCCCACCTGGCTGACTGTAGCTTCCAGGGTCAAAAGCCAGTAGACTTCCTTCACTCTGCATGACAGACTCTAGGTTCATCCACATTACTACAAATGACCCAGTTAATGCATATATATGGAATCCAGAAAACTGGTACTGATGAACCTAAGGAATAGAGACACAGACATAGAGAATGGATTTGTGGACATAGTAGGGGAAGGGGAGAGTGGGATGCATTGAGAGATACACATCACCGTGGTAAAATAGCCAGCTAGCTAGCGGGAAGATGCTGTATTGCACAGGGAGTTCAGTTCCCTGCTGTGTGATGACAAAGAGAGGCGGGATGGGGGCTGGGTGGGAGGGAGGCTCAGGAAAGAGGAGATATACGTACACTTATAGCTGATTCATGTTGTTGTACAGCAGAAACTAACACAACATTATAAAGCAATTATACTCCAATAAAAAAAAAAAGACCCTGCAGCTGGTCAGACTTCTTAGCAGAGAGTGCTATAAAATTCTAAAAGACATCTGGTAGGACTATTGCTAATTCACATTTCAAAAAAAAAAAAAAGCCAGTAGAACAGACAAGGTGACGAACACCTTAATTTTATGACAGGCTTTGGCCAGTGGACAAAGCCTTCTCTAAAGCCAGACCCACAAACTTTGAAATGGTTTTCGTACCAATATCATGAGAAATAATTCAATTTTAACTTATTTCTGTTGCTTCTTACTTACCGTTCATTTCTTCTCTACCAGCCTATTGTTTCTAGATATTTTGTGTAGCATAATGATAGACCATAAAATTGCTTTACTGCCTCGACATGAAAAAAAAGTGCCTTCTCAGGTAGAATTAGGATGCCACAAGGCCCCATGTTCTCTGCTAAGTCAGGAACCTGTGTTTGCCAAACTCAAAGGCCAAGGATTTTCATGTGCTTCCTTTTGCAGTTTATTTCCCTTTTGCTTTTCCTTAATTTGTCTGATGTTCCTGGCCTGACTCAGCTGGGCTTAGGGGACCCAAGAGAGAATGGGGTGAGGGGGTGGGGGTGGGAGGGCAGTGGCAATGCAACTTCTCTTTGGTTTACTATTGACCTTTGACACCTTTTTTCCAAGTGGGAAGTTGCTTAACTTCTCTGGGCCTCATTTCTCCCATCTTTAACTTGAGAATGACACATGTTTATGAAGAACATATGAGATATTGGCTGAGCAGATTTCTGAGCTCCAGAAACTGCAGTGGGTGGCTCCGTGGTGAGGAATCCACCTGCCAGTGTAGGAGACATGGGTTCAATCCCTGATCAGGAAGATCCCACATGCTGCGGAGCAATTAAGCTTGTGCTCTAGAGCCCCGGAGCCGCAACTACTACACGCAGCACCTACTGAAGCCCACGTGTGCTAGAGCTCGTGCTCAGCGACAAGTGAAGCCACCTTGATGAGAAGCCCGCGCACCACAACCAGAGAGTAGCCCCTGCTTGCTGGAACTAGAGAAAAGCCCACGAAGACCCAGCACAGCCAAAAATAAACAAACAAACATTATTTTAAAGAAAGAAACTGTAGCGAGCAAGGCAAACATCAAGCATTCTTATTCTTTCACTCAGTTTCGTTTTCATTATTCTATCAGGTGGAAAACCCAGTCGGTCTGCTTGCTGCTGCTAGTTCCCATCCACCCCACCCCACCCTCCAGACCCCCACACATACACGGTCTGGAAAAGTGGGGGAGTGCCAACAGTTCAGGTTCCTCTGCCAATGAGCCAATGCTCACATGCCCCCGAGGCAGCCTGTGGATGCCAGAGTTGATGGTGGAGTTCTAAACTGCGCCATCTGCAGCTGCTGCGTTCCTCCACCGGATGCTCTGGTTCTGCCTCTCACCCATTCTCCTTCCAGACTTGAGTGAGCCTGTGGCTGGCAGGAGGGCAGGGAGTTCCACAGGAGTGGTGCTGAGAACTCTCCTCATCTCCTTTCTCTGGCACGAATTGGTGTGTTGCTAAAAAAAAATATTGCCTTTGCAATTCAGCTTTGTATTCTCCTATGGAGAGAAGTGAACAGCTGTGGTAATGAACTTCCAAAGGCCTCCAAAGAAGTTTAAGAAACAGATTACACACCCTCTTGCTGGTGAGGGAGGGGGAGGAACGCCTCTAATTCAAGGGTCTAATTCAGAAGCAGTGAAGATCTCCAGTGTTCTCCTTGAGTCCAGTGTGTGCTTAGTCGCTTAGTTGTGTCCAGTTCTTTGCAACCTCATGCAACCACCAGGCTCCTCTGTCCATGGGGATTCTCCAGGCAAGAATACTGGAGTGGGTTGCCATGCTCTCCTCCAGGGGAATCTTCCCAACCCAGGGATCAAACCCAGGTCTCCCACATTGCAGGTGGACTCTTTACCATCTAGGCACCAGGGAAGCCCAAGAATACTGGAGTGAGTATCCTATCCCTTTTCCAGGGGATCTTCCCAATCCAGGAATCAAACTGGGATCTCCTGCATTGCAGGCAGATTCTTTACCAACTGAGCTACCAGGGAAGCCGTCTTGAGTCCAGAGTTACGCTTATACCCAGGAATGAATCCTGCTTTGGAGCCATGTCCATGGGAATAGGATTTGGGTGATAAGCAGCCCAAAGACCTGCTTATCACTGCGCTCTGCCAGCTTGTCTCCCTGCCACCACTCCACCCCAGCCCAGAGTTTTCTGAGTCTCAGCCATATAGCCTTGAACATAAGTTTGATTTGGACAGGGATGAGGGTGGGGTTTGCCTTCCTCCTTATGGGGAGCATCTCTTCCAATATCTGGCCTATTGATGTAGTGAGCAGAGCAGATTTCCCCACACTTAGGGCTGAATTATATTCCTTAGGGAACATTGTAAGCAAATCAACCCCTTGTAAAAGAGCTAAGAGTCTGTGCATGAAAGAGCTTATGAAGGAGAAGTCCCCAGGTGGAAAGAGATTAGCAACTGGAGCTAATTCCAACAGAAATGGAGCCCGTCATGTTATTCTGTTCGGGGAATGTCAGAGAGCAGAACAGGACATGAAGACATCTCTTCCAAGATTTTCACCCAGTGCCTACTCTATCCCTTATCTGTGGGCATTGTTCTGGTCCCAGCTAGGATACCTGTTGCTTCCTCCAGGAAGGCTTCCAGTGCTGCTCTGCCCCACTGAGATCTCCTGTTCCAAGCCTGGACCTTTCCCTTTTCCACTTAGACAATCAAGATAAGATGAGGTTTGGGAGTGAGGGGGTTCAGAAAGTTTGCTCGGAACTAAAAAAAGAATAAAATTGAAACAGTGTAAAAACTTAGAAACTGAGGGGTTTGTAACACTCAGTAGCATTACCCAGGGTAAGCAGACTTTTCTTACCTCCCCACCATCGCCCTCTTGCAGGTAACATCAGCTTCCTAGAAGTAGATGACCCCAACATTATCCTTGATGCCCTACTCTCTTCCCCACAATAAATCTCTCCACTCTGTTCTCCCCTAGAAGTGTCTCAAACCCATCCCCTGCTTCCCCTTCTGCTGAATCTGCCTTATTCATGTTCCCACCATTTCTTTCTTGGATCCTGCTATAGCTTCCTCATCTGTCCTCCAGCCTCATCTCTTCACTCCAGCCTTTCTATCCAGAATGTTCTCCTTTCCTGGCCTGCTTGATGGATGTCTTATCCTTTAATAAAACTCAAATCAAATGTCACCACCTCCAGGAAGCCTCCTGGGACTTTCCCAGGTAGAGTTAGCTAATCATTTCCTCCTCTGTTCAATTTTTTTTAACATTATTTATTTTATTTGCCTGCGTCCAGTCTTAGTTGGGCTTAGTTGCTCCGTGGCATTTGGGATCTTAGTCCCTGACCAGAAATTGAACCCAGGTTCTTAACCACTGGACCACCAAAAGGAAGTCCATTTCTCTGTGAACTTTTCACTTACCCTATGATAGTATTTCTCTTGATGTATTAGAATTGCTGGTTATCATGTCCAGCCACCCCACCACTTTTTGAAAAATATTTATTTACTTATTTATTTGGCTGCACTGAGTCTTAGTTGCAGCATGCAGAATCTTTAGTTGCGGCAGGTAGAATCTAGTTCCCTGAGCAGAGATCAAACCTGGGCCCCCTGCATTGGGAGCGTGGAGTCTTAGCCCCCAGACAGCTAGGAAAGTTCCACCACCGTCCTTCATGGCAGCTCTTTCAAGGACCCAGACTATGACTTATACTTTGTATTTTCAGGGTCTAGCCGGGGAGCTGACTTTCATTACGTAGCAGGAAAGGCTCAGTGGAGAAAGGAAGGGAGAAAGGAAGGGAATGGCAAATGCCATGGAAACTCTGCGCAGTTGTAGATTTTTCAGTGCCTGAGCTGCCGCCCATGTCTTGAGAAGGATAAAGGTAATTTCCTTGAAATAAACTTGTACTGCTGCACTGCCCCACCGTTCTCTATCACAAGACTCACACAGCGCTGACCGCCTTAATGGTTTCCTCAAAGCTGCTGAAGAGGTTTACAATCCTAAAGAAGTAAAGGCCCAGGGAGATGAGGCAACTGCCTAAGGTCCCGCAGCCAATTCACGACAAAGAACAGACTAGAACTCGGGTCTCTTGGTGGACCAGAGACCAGGGCCCTTGACACAACACCAGCGGCCTCACTTCAAGTTTTCCCTCCAGGCAACAGCATATAATTATCAACATTAGTATTTAGAATTTATATGCGGCTTTTGCTTCACTGGCTTTTTTATTATCCGTTTGATTAGCAATTCCGTATGCAGCCCAGATATGGAGGAAAGCCAGAATAGAGAGGGGGGAGACAGAGGAAGGAAAAGGCCAAGTAGGGAGCCACGAGTCCCTGTGAAGGGGAAGCCAGAGGGGAGTCAAGGAGCAAGAGGGCGCTTAGACTCAAGGGACAGTGTCTTGTGTGAGGGTAGGGGTGGAGGGTGTCTGTGCAGATACCATATGGCCCTCAAGATGAGTGATCCAAGAGCCTTCCTAGTCTTGGGACTTCCACACTGATGGAGCAAGGGCAAGAAAAGCAAGAATATATTTAACATCCAACAGGTCAAACACCAATCAATACTAGCTGGAAGACAGAGTAAGACCACGAGCTTAGGGAGTTCCCTGCCCAGTCCTGAAGAGAAGCAGACCCAAACTCCATGATGGGGGCTCTTGGCTCCAGCAGTGGATGCTAGTTCAACAGAACTGGTGTAGATATTCCATGTTATGTGGGAGTGAGGGCGTCCTGGAGACCACCGTTCGGTGTGCTGTGCATTCTTGGTTGGGGGAGAGAGAACTCCTGCTGCCAGAGGCTGGTTCTCAGCGACTCCTGCCAGCCCCAGCCCCAGCTTCAGCTTGCTCTGAGGTTTGTTTATTTATTTTGTCTGCATCAGGTCTTGGTTGCGGTGCACAGGCTCAGCAGTTATGGTACATGGGCTCCAGTACTTGGCGGTGTGTGGGCTTAGTTGCTCCACAATGTGTAGGATCTTTTGTTCCCTGACCAGGGATCAAACTCTCATGTCCTGTTTGCAAGGTGGATACCTAACCCAATGGACCACCAGAGAAGTCCCTCTGAGGTTTACTTTGCAGGCCTCTATTTACCTTCAGAAAATGAGAATCCTCTCCTCTCCCAACCTCCTGGTACTACAGTGAGACTCAAGACCTTGTGAAAAACAGCCTTGTCCACTCATAACACTCAAGATGAGGATACCCTCATGCTTGAAAAAAGGAAGTTGGGTGGGGGTAGGGGTGATAAAAAACAGCACAGTCAGGGAGACAAAGCAGCCAGAAACCCTGGCTGGTATCTGAGGATCCAGGGACCCTTCTGGGAGGACCGAAGGGAACACTCACACACTGAGGGCCTATTTGGGGCCAACGTGTCACATATGCCATCTCACTTTGTCCTCATCTGACCCCACGAGGTGATTCAGCTCCCCCCATTTCGCTAAGGAGAAACTCAAGGCTTTGAGAGGTTAAGTAACTACTCAAAGTTATATAGTTAACAGGAGAGACACTAGGGCCAAATCTTAGGCCCACAGTCTTTAGAGCCTGTACACTTCCCGCACAGCACTGCGATCTCTAAATTAGGAGATTTAATCTCTATGAGGCTGGTGTCTTCATGTATAAAATAGGAAAGAAAGGAAAGAAAAAAAAAAAAAAATACTGCCTCATAGAGTTAAGAAAATTAAATGAGATGATATTTGTTAAAAAATCTTAAGACTCAGCATGGTGTCTGGTATATAGTAGGTGCCCTATAAGCGGCTTTTGTTTGCTTGTTTTTCTTTTCAAGGGGTCGGGGGTGCAGATCAGTATTAAAACTCAGGGCTCAAAAATGAGAGCACGCCCATAGCTCCTGGGGAAATGCGGGAGTAGGTTTGAGGCAAAGATCTGGGGAAAGGGAGCTCAGCTGCAGGAACCAGAGAAGCCCGTTCCAGCGGCGCGCCCCTCGCGCGGCCGCCTCCTCTGGGCTCCCCCCGACTTCCCGCCCCGCCCCGCCCCGCCCCGCCCCGGAGCCGGTCCGGAGTGCGGGGCTCCCGGGACCCAGCCGGGCTGGGCGGGCGGCGGCGGCGGCGGCGGGCGGCGGGCGGGAGCTGTCCGCGGTGCTGAAGCGGCGGCGGCGGCGGCGGGGACCCGGGGCCGGGAGCAGAGGCGCCCTTCTGGGAGCTTCGCCGAAGCCGTGAGGCGAGGGCGCCAGTCGCTCCCCGGCTCATGCCCGGCGGGGCCCCAAGCCCCTCGGCGGAGGTGGGACTGCCCTCGGCGGGACAGGTAAGGAGGCGTCTGGGGGCGTAGCGGGAGCGCAGAGCTAGGCGCCTGGCTGGGACTGAGCTGGGGAGGGCAGCGGGACCCCTCTCAGCGACGGGGGCTCTGACTTCCTTCCAGCCCGTGATCGCGCCAAGTCCATCCCTCCCCCTCCCCCTACAGGCTGGAGATGCTGGCAGGGGCCTGGGGGACTAGGGCCCACACAAGCACCCGGGTACCCTGACCCTACACCGGCCAGGCCTTGACCCCGACCTCAGGCAGCTCTGAGACATCCTGCTCACAAGGAACTGAGGAGAGTCTCTAAGACTCCTGATACCCCAGTCCACGCGATACTAGGGAAACCTGAGCCACTTCACTAAGCTCCCCTCTCTTCCAAGCCTGCTCATCAGGGTGACTGGGGTGGGCTGTGGTCCCCCTGCCTCAAGATTTCTTTCCCCGGGAAATGGCCCTTGGGCCAACAGATAGGCCAGGCCCTTTCCTCCAGAGAAGGAGGGAAGTACCAGAAGATACCTCAATATTTTTCCTGTGGCCCTCTTGACTCTCATGGAAGAAGGCTGGTTTTGCAACGCACTGGTTGGTGCATGAGGGCAGAGGTGGGGAACCTGAGTCCCATTTCTCTCAGGTGACTATATACTGGCGACCCTAGACAGAGCCTCTATTTGGAGTCCTCCTTCCTTCTGGCAAGAGTGTGCTGAATGAGCTCATTCAGGCCTGCAAAGTGCTTCCAGTTCTTCAGAACAGAGTTCTCTGAGTGGCAGAACGTGGTGATCAAAATGAAACTGCGTAGAGGAAGACTGGCCTATCGCTGTGGCTGACCACTGCTTTATCCGCATCCTCTCAACCCAGCATAACGTCTCCCCTGCCAGTCACAGAAAGAGCACTAGACCAGGAGTTCCTAGCCGGGCGCTGGCATTAACTGGCTTCAGGCCAGTTACCTGACCTTTCTGAACCTGTTTCCTCATGTGTCAAGTGAGGATAAAGTAGCTGCTCTGCTCACCTCAAGGAACTGCCGTAGAAATCAGTGAAACAACATGCGAGATTAAATGCTTGTCAACTGTATGCCACTAGACA
The DNA here is from genome assembly GCA_006410635.1 of Cephalophus harveyi. Lineage (NCBI taxonomy): Eukaryota > Metazoa > Chordata > Mammalia > Artiodactyla > Bovidae > Cephalophus > Cephalophus harveyi. The sequence goes on along the minus strand of SJYT01034762.1, from coordinate 88,468 downwards.
AGTGTGCGTGCCTCTATCCCCATCCAGCAGTGAGGCCAGCTGGCAGTGCCCTGATCCTTGTCACTTTCACCCCCATTTTCTCCCAGCCCAACCTCAGCTCTCTTTGTCCTTGGCCTTCTGGAGCCCCAGAGTCAGGGAAGCAGAACTTATAAATCCTGAGAAGCCCAGAGGGTTCCCTCCCCTTCTCCTCTTCCATCATCACCTATAGAAGACAATACAGGGTGAGAGTCTGACTCAGTCTGTTTTCTTTTTTTTCCCCCAAGAATCACAGATCTAGGGAAACAGCTCCTTGAAGGCAAGGATTGTGTTGTTTTCATCTCGTTGCTTTCCTCCACACCTCCCCTCCCCCATAGCACCTGGAAGATAGTAAGGACTCAGTAATTGGGTGTAAAATAAAAGAATGAAGTTTTACAAAAGCATTCCAATAGAAGTCAGAAGCCCTGTGTTCTGGTCCCAGATCTACCACTGACTCAGGCATCTATCTCCTCTCCCTTCTGTGGGCTTCAGTTTTCTCAACTGTCAAAGAAGAGGGTTGAAGGATACGAGTTTTAAGATTCTAAGCCCTGGTATTTTGTGCAGCTCTCTGAGGGCTGTCCCAAGCCCTCAAATCCCTCAGTTCTCCTTGAACACGGAAGACCAACTTCATTAACCTGGTTTGGAGAGTAAGTTATGTTCTCTCAGTAAAGAATCAGATTTTATTAATGAAGTAGAGGGAAGCAAAGGAACTAAAAAGGGCCATTTATATTTTCAGTGTTTTCTTAAGATTTCCCTCTCTTCCTTATTTCCCTGAGAATGCTATGAGGGTGTACAAAGTTGCTGAGCTGGAGGGGAGGTCCCTGCCTTCAAGCCCAGAGGCTAGGAAAGCACTCCCCACTGTTCAATCCAGAACACCCCTGTGTGTAGCCAAGGGCCAGGGACCCAGTCCTAGGCCATTTTCTCCTAGGGACCTTTCCTGACTGGGATTCCCCCCCCCCAACCAAGACTAGAGGAGGGGACAGTCAGGAAAGCTCCATCCCTGGGGAGAGTTTTTTAATTTGAAAACAAAATGAGCTTCTCTGACAATAATTTTCCTCAACTGCGGCAGGCCCAGAGATGTTCTGAAAAACCTTAGCTAATTGGCAGTTGGGTAGAGCTGAGTAAGCCATGCCAGTGACCTCCCAGACTTACCCTGCAAGTGCCCAGCCAGGGTGGGGGAATCAACCTCTCCCCCATGTCAGCACTTTCTGGCTCCCAGCTGTTGATGCAGCACTGGCAGGAATCAGCTCTCCAGAGTTAATGGGCAGTCACTAACCCTCACAACAAAGTGATGGCAACAGTGGCAGTAGAAAGCATAGAAAGGGGCTTTATCTTCCGTGTGACTGGCCTCTGGGCGTGCTGGTTTGCTGCTGGGGCTAAACAATGCACCGCCCCGCTTCTGCAGCTGTCTGAGTGAGTAGACTTTCCAGATTCAGAGGTGTCAGGGTGCAGGGCCCCTCTGGTCACCCAGGCAGACACATCTGGCTCCTCTCCCAACCAGGATAAGCTGCCCACTGACTCCTTATCTTCCCCTCCAGCCCCTCTTCCTACTGAGGCTCCTATTCTGACCCCCTTCACAAGGCCTTAAAGGGAAAAAAGAGTCGACCCTGGCACATGACTGGCTAATCTCAGTTATTTGGGGCTGGGAGTAGAGGGATGGGTGGCAGGGAGATCTGAGAAAGAGGAGGAGATCAATGTGACACGGTCGTTAAATAATAATGTGTGTTGTGTGTGTATGAGAATATGTGTGTGTATGTGTGTGTGTGTGAAGCAACAGATTGAAACTGAAATATCCACATGCAGGCCCCTTCCCCTGGTGGCACACACAAGATGACAGAGGCAGAGAATACCTGGAGAAATCTGTACATTATTAATTACTTTCAAGTTCAAAAGGCCAACGCATCTGTGCATCCTAGAGGGACCTCCAGTCTTAAAGTACACCACTCCAGAGAGAAAAAGGCAGAAGGAATAGGCTTCACTTTGGGGAGAAGAAATATCCCAGATCTTTAAACCTTTGGTATTTTACAAGCCCCTTCCCTTCTCAGGGGTTGGGTGCACAGCCTGCCTGGAGCAAGGCCCCCTCTGCTGCAAGCCAGGGGACACAAAAGACTGGTCTCATCTCTGCTCTGTAACCAGATCCTCTCTTCTCTTGCCTCCTCTTTTATTCTCTCTTCTTCCTCCCTGTAGCTCCTTTGCCAACCCTCAGCCTCAACCCCTGCCCCAAGCAAACCAAGCAGAGAGTGAGAGCCCAATGCTCTGCCTGCATCAGATGTGTTATCTTCCGCTGTTGGATGCTCTGTTTGCTTCTAAGTGTTTGGGAATGAGCTGCTTCAGTGGAGAGAGAGATTGTTTCAGTAAGAATAAAGATTTGATTTCCACCCGAAAACAGACTAATTTGTGTAATGGTATCACCACTCCTATCCTCCCAGCAATTTTCACCTTTGTCAGCCACAAACCCACCCCTAAGGCAAGCAGATTTTGCCCTGGAAGAGGCCAGTCCAGCCTATGGGCGTTCAGGGTGGCAGTGGATAAAACAGAAGGTGAACTGAAGTTCCCAAGAAAAGAGCAACTGAAACACCTCCTGTGGGAGCTGAGAAGTATTCCAGCTGTTTATCTTTCCTGGGTTTCCCCCTCAGCCCTCTTCTCCTCACTCTCCATAGGTCCTTCTTCATTCTCAAATCTCTCTCCGGACCTGACCACCACCCAGGGCTTCATCTCCATACATCAACTGCCAGGTGGGGTTTCTACCCTTCTATCCCAAAAGCACTTCAAAACCAAACTCATCCACTTCTCCTTCTCATTCTTTCCATCTGTGTGTGTGTGTGTGTCATTTTTTCAGCTTGGTACTTAGTGACCCATTTTAATCTAAATATTCTTTTTTTTTTTTTCAGTTCATGAATCATGTTCTACTTTTGCTTCTTTAATTATTATTTTTTTCCCTCTAGTCTCTCTGTTCTGTCTTTCTGACATTCCTGTTGGATGGATATTTGATCTCCTAGGACACTCCTCCCATTTCTCTTAACTTGCATGCTAAGTCACTTCAGTCGTGTCCGACTCTGTGTTACCCCATAGACAGCAGCCCACCAGGCTCCCCTGTCCCTGGGATTCTCCAGGCAAGAACACTGGAGTGGGTTGCCATTTCCTTCTCCAATCTTCTCCTTAACTTGCATATCTTCCATCTTTTTATCTTTTTGCTCTGTGTCTTGGGCAATTTCATTAACTTCTTCTTTTACATTAAAAAGTTAATCTTTAACTGTGTCCATTCTATTATCCAGAATATCAATTGAATTTTTAAAAATTTAGACAATTATTTTCAAATTTTAAAATACTTTTTTTATTCTTTGACTGCTCCTTTTTCATAGCAGCCTATTCTTGTTTTATGGATGCAACATCCTCTTACATCTCTCTGAGGATATGAATTGAAAAAAAATTTTATATATATTTTCTATAACTTGAATGATTTGGAATTCTTGTTGGGTCAGTTTTATATTTGTTTATTTAATCTTTCTCTTTTATTGTCACATAGCTACTTTTCATTATCTTTTGTTGTTCATTCAGACTCATGAATAAAAAAGATATTGACTAATATAGGCAGCTGGCATGTATTTCCTCTGAAGTTGGATAAGTTTGTTTCCCTAACAGGCCTCTCCTTTGAACGTTTATTGTTCTTACCTCTGATGTTTAGGACTGTGACTGTCTGTACTCATTTCTTCACCAAGGAATCTCATCTGCTTTTTATCTCCTAGAAATTCCTCTGTGTTTCTGGTCCACTGATAATCTTTTCTGTTTTCCAGTTTGGTTGTGATTTCATTATTTTGAAAATCTATCCTGTCATCTTAATGGAACCTTAAGAAGGAGAAGATGTGGACATTTAAGCTCAGGCTGCCTTCTCAAATCAGCAGTTTCCCCCTAGATTTTGCCTAAGTTGGTGGCATCATCTTCTACTTAGTTAAAGAAACCAGAAACCTGGAAGTCATTCTTGCTCCTCTCTCTTCCTCACTTATGGTTGGTCTCAAAATCCTATTGATTTAGCCTCCTAACTACTCCTCAAGTATTACTCTTCATCTCCATCCATTTCACCATCAGGTTCAGGCCCTCATCCCCTCCTGCCTGCATTGTACAATAGCCTCTTAATAGACCCCAAGCTTCTGTTCCACGACTGAGCGACTTCACTTTCACTTTCTGTTTTCACACTCCTCAAATCCTTTCTATCCACTGCTGTTGTTGTTGTTCAGTTGCTAGGTTATGTCCAACTCTTTGCGACCCCAAGGACTGCAGCATGCCAGGCTTCCCTGTCCTTCACTCTCTCCCAGAGTTTGCTCAAACTCATGTCCATTGAGTCAGTGATGCCATCCAACCATCTCATCCTGTCACCCTCTTCTCCTACTGCCTTCAGTCTTTCTCATTATCAGAGCCTTTTCCAAGGAGTCAGCTCTTTGCATCAGGTGGTCAAAGTATTGGAGCTTCAGCCTCAGCATTAGTCCTTCCAATGAATATTCAGGGTTGATTTCCTTTAGGATTGACTGGTTTGATCTTCTTGCAGTCCAAGGGGCTCTCAAGAGTCTTCTCCAGCACAGCAGTTTGAAAGCATCAGTTCTGCAGTGCTCAGCCTTCTTTATGGTCCAGCTCTCACATCCATACATGACTACTGGAAAAACCATAGCTAAAACACAGGCATGACTGTATCTCTTCCTTGTGACAACCATCATTGGCTTCCCACTGCCCAGAGTAAAAAGCTTCTCTGCAAGGAATTGGAGGCCTCCCCACCTCCTGTGCCTGATTCCATCAATATCAAGCCACCTGGCTCCCCCTCTAGACCACTGTCCCATGCCTCTGTGCTGTTTCCTCTGCTAGAAACACTCATTTCTCATCGTCTCACCTAATGACTCATCTTTTTCCTTCAAGACTCAGTTCAGATGTCACCTGCTGTGAAACCCTTTTCCTAGTTTCCTCACCTCCACCCCTTTCTCATGATAGGAGTCCCATATCAGTGTACCCACGACACTCCATGTCCTGCAGCACGACTTACTCCATGGCTCTGAAGCCTTGCGTTTGCTAGTCTGTATTCTCCCTTCCTCCTCAAAGCAGGTACCACTTCTGGTTGATTTTTGCATTCCAAAAACTGGTCTGAACTGCTTAAGAAGTGTTTGTTGTACAAAACTAAATATGCCCCAGCCAGATGTGCTCCATCCATCCCAGGTCCTGGAAAGAGTTTCTTAAGGAGGAGACTCAGCCCACCTAGCTCACTCATCCCCCAATTCACTCATTCATTCGTGAGACCAACTGTTTACAGAGTGCCTATCACACGCCAGGCCAGGGGCCGCAAGTATGAGGAAGCAGACAGAATCCCCACCCTCTTGCAGCTCACGAGATCTGGTGAGGGAGAGAGACACTAATCAAGGAATCACATGTATGTAAATAGAGACTGGGATAAGCTCTTGGAAAGAAAGAGCTGGAGCCTGGAAAGCAGATAACCAGCAACCTAAATCTAGGCTGAGGATGGAGGGATGACCTCCCTAAGGAGGTGACTTTTGAACTGAGAGCTGAAGTATTATGATGTGGGTGGAGACAGTTTCTGAGCAGCATAGCCATGACGTAAAGGAGAGGGAAAGGACAGGAGCTAAAGGAGGGGAGGTGGCATGGAAGACAAATGTTCCTCCCCTCTGTTTCTGCCTGACTACCTCAAAGCTTAGTGGCTAAAACAAGGGACATCTTATTTGATCTCATGACATTGAGGGTCAGAAATTCACCTAGACTTGAGCTGTTTGATTATTCCATTCCATGTGGCATGGGCAGAGGTCATCCAGTGGTTCTCGGCGGACAGATGGGCTGACTTGAAGAGTCCAAGATGGCCTCACTCACATGTCTGGCATCCTGGGATGACCAGGAGGCTGGGTTCAGCAGGCTCCGCAGACCAGAGCGTCATACACACGGCCTTTCCAGCCTGACAGTTTCAGGGTAATTCAGAGCAGCTCAGGGTCCCAAGGGTGAGTATTCCAGTGAGCAAGGTGAAAGATGCATGACCTTCTGTAACCTGGCCTCTGAAGTCTCATAGCATCACCTTAGCTGTGCTATGTGGTCAAAGCTGTCACAAACCTACTCAGATTAGAAAGAAGGGACATTAGACCCCTACTTCTCAATGGGAGGAATGTCAAAGTGTTGACAGTCAGGCTCTGCAGTCATCATGATTTCTTTTTTAAGCCAGGGAATGACAATATGTTTAAGTGCCATTAGGGAAGATCAAGAGTTAGGAGTATTTGAAGACAGAGGAGAAAGAAAGGATAATCAATTGTGTTAGCTTTCTGAGGAGGAAACTGAAGCAAAGCAAGCTAAATCTCCCATTTTCCCTCAACTCTGCTGCCTCCCACCCCAACCCTGACCCCTGACTCTCTCTCTCTTTGCTGTCAGATGCAACAAGCAGCATCCGTGACTCCAAGCTGGCTTGGTGGCTCTCTTGCTTACAGACCAGAAATCATCAAATCAAGCCCCAAGTCATCTACTAACAGCCTCTCAAGTCACAGGACTTCACAGTTTACAGAACAGTTTACATATTATCTGCCTGGAAGTTGGTCTAGCACCTATTCTTAAAGATGGCACCTCTCCTCTGGATTGTAATCATTTCTATTTAATCTTCTGCCCTGCTAGGAAGTTCTGGCTTTTATCTTCCAGTTTAGAAGCAGTCTTTCTTGTTGAACTGAGAGATAGTGGTCAGAGGTTGAACTTCCTCACTATAGCTCTGCATTTATTTGAATCCAGACCTTCAGGTTATCTAGGCAGCCATCCCTGGGCTGCTAAATCACCCCAAATCTCTTAATCTTTTCCTAAAGCTCCCATTTCCCATTCCCTTCAATAAAGTCTCTGGTTTTAACCCATTCAAGACCAAGTCCTTGCCATTCTCACACCCACACCATTTATCACAACCCTTTACACACAGGTAGGCTCTGAAAGGCCAGGTGTTGGACTCAGTTAAACCTAGGTTCAAATCCAGGGTCTGATACTGTTTAATCTTGGGCAAGTTACTTAACCTTTCTGAGCTTCAGTTTCCTCATCTGAAAATGAGAAATAATAATAGCCAATTTCATCAGTTGTTGTACAGGTTTGAGATACAGTGTGTGAAACACGGGGCTCATGTGAGAATGCAGTAAAAAGTAGCTGTTACGATTTTACAGCGTTCTGATAAGGACTGGCCCCATCCCACGGACAACAACCCAACTTCTGGTCCCACATCACACTGTCCTTGTGGTCTCTTTTTAGCAGTGTTCACCCTGCCTCTTCTCAGTGCAGCAGACCTCTAAACCCCACCCCCCACAGCTAATCCCAGAGAATTTGATATTGTTCAGGCCAGCAAGAGCTCTGATCAGACCGACTGGGTCAGATGGGGCTCAGCCACTCTCCCACTGTGTGATCCCAGAAAACCTATTTAACCTCTCTGAGTCGCAATCCGCCTCACCCATGTTAAGAGGACAGATTACATGAGATAACTACATTTGAAGCACTTTTTATGGCATCCAGAACAAAGCAAGCACTCCATAGATGGCTACCAACACATAATGGCAACAAAGCAAAGTAACTCTGGGGTCAGATTTCCAGGGTTTCATGTCCTGTCCACTACTCACCAGTTGCATGCCTGTGGGCACTTCCAAATTTCTTATGCCTCAGTGTTTTCATCTGTAAAATGGAGACAGTGATGGAGATAATGATTTATAGAGTTTCTATAAAGATTAAATGAGAGAATATATCACATTTAGAACTGTGCCTAGGACACAGTAAGAATTTAGTTAAGTGTGAGATGTTATTATTTCAACTTTAAACTTCTTTGTATTTTTATATTTAAAGTACATTGAGTATACGTAGCATATTGTCAGATTGTGTTGTTTTAAAAACCTAGTCTCTGTCTCTTTTTAAAATCATCTTTGAAGTATAATCTACATACAATCAGTTCAGTTCAGTTCAGTCGCTCAGTCATGTCCGACTCTTTGCAACCCCATGAATCACAGCACGCCAGGCCTCCCTGTCCATCACCAACTCCCAGAGTTCACTCAGACTCACCTCCATTGAGTCCGTGATGCCATCCAGCCATCTCATCCTCTGTTGTCCCCTTCTCCTCCTGCCCCCAATCCCTCCCAGCATCAGAGTCTTTTCCAATGAGTCAACACTTTGCATGAGGAGGCCAAAGTACTGGAGTTTCAGCTTTAGCATCATTCCTTCCAAAGAAATCCCAGGGCTGATCTCCTTCAGAATGGATTGGTTGGCTCGCCTCTATATATAATAGTAGTCACTAATTTTAAGTACACAATTCAGTGAATTTTGTGAAATACCCGCAGTCATGTAACCACTACCACAATCAAGATACAGAACATCACCCCCCAAAATCTTCATGCCCCTTTGCAGTCTATCCCCTCCCCACCTTGGCCCTTAACAACCACTGATATGCTTTTTGTCACCATAGTTTTGCCTTCTCTAGAATTTCATATGAATGGAATAATACACTATGGGACTATCATTGTCTTTTATGGGCAATTTTATTCCATTTACATCCAATATAGTTACTCACATAGTTGGGTGTAAGTCTAACATCTTACTATTTGTTTTCTATTTGTCTCACTGGTTCTATATTCCTTCTGCCTCATTAAGGATAAATTAAATACCTTTATTATTTCATGTCTGTTATCTCACTAGTTATATATTTTACTCTCCTTTCTGTGATTATCAGAGCAATGGTTCTTAAAGTGGGTCCCTGGGCCAGCAGATTCAGCTTACCTAGATTCTTGTTAGAAATGAAAATTCTCAAGTCCCATCCTGGAATCATAAACTCTGAGTGTGGAAGCCAGTTGTCTGGGTTTAACAAGTCCTCCTGGTGATGCTGAGACTGGCTAGTTTGAGAACCACTGCCTGAAGACAACTTTTGCTTCTGGCAAACAGCAAGGTTATATGCAGATCACCGTAATCCAGTTAGGAGCAGAGCTGATTCAAAGCATGGTTTCTGTCCTCGGGAGGGCTGATCTGTTACTGGTTTTCAACATGCTTACTGGAGCCCTTCTCCCTTAACCATCCTTGAACTCTAGTTTTCCTCCCTGCTGGAAGAGGGGAAAAGTATTGTCAAAGGTCAGGCTCACCTGTCCTTAGCCCCTTGACCCCTCAAATTCTTCCTTCCTCGGTGACTGTTCAGTGTCTTCATAGTTCCCCTGGCTTTCGGAGGCAGGTTTGTGTAACACAAGTTAGTCTGCAACTGCTGGAAAAGAAGCCCTCTGTCCTGTTGTTATTTCCCCACTAGAATTACAGAGTCAAAATGAGCATTTAAAACAGTTCAGTTCCTGGCACGTGGCAAAAAACTCAATAAGTATACGTTCTTCTTCTTCTTCTTTCTTCTCCCAGTAGAATCCTAGGGTCATCTTGAGCTGAGCTGTTAAAAATCAACCCCTTCTACCCTTTCCATACATTTTATAGATAAGCCAACTGATGTCACACTGCGTGACTGGACTCCAGTGCAATCAGACTCCCTTGGGAGGCTGTATTTGGATGGTTTCCTGTCCCTTGTCTGGGAGGTGGCAGTGTGCTCTCCTTCTCCAGGTCATCATGGCACACCCAAGAGCCCAGCTCAGTTCTCAGCTCAAAAGGAAAGAAGCCAGGGACCGTGGCTTCACAGACCCACCTCTCCTCCCGCCTTCTGGCCTGGCCCAGACCTCCAGCCACGACCACACGTTTGGGGCAATCTTCTTACATTCAGTACCCCAGACATCTCATGTCTTTCCTCTGGAGCAGAGTACACACATGCACACACACACACACACACACACAGAAATATGCTCACCAGCAATTGAGCACGTACACAGTACCATACACAATGTGGAAGGACCACAGTCCAGGTGAGACCAGGCAGCTGAAGTGGAGATGAGAATTGCTCTGTGTTGAACGCTAGTCCCTTATTCCAGGGAACAGAGGGAGGCAACCCTAAGCAACAGACCGAAAGGTCAGGCCAGGCCAAGGCCAGAGAAGACTGGGCTAGAGCCCAGCCACCACCTCCTGGTGGCCAGGACACAGAGCTGGGTCCCCAGAGTCAGCCCAGTGAACTCCTGTGTGACCCTGACAGGTGACGGAAAGAACACAACCTGTTAAGAGAATCGACCCTTAGCCGGACTGTGGGCAGGTGGAGCAGCCTGTGAATTGGTTACTTTATGAAAACGGGCATGTGTGATTGTGTACGTGTGCCCTGTGCCTCTCTGTGCATATTGGCCAGGGGGCAGGTTTTGATGCTGTGCTCAGCCTCATTCTTTCTCAGAAGGAATGCCCCAGCCTGGGGAGGTTTTAAACTGATTTTAGATAATTTGGCTCAGAAGAAATCCATTAATTTTTTTCTGATTTAAAAGTAATGCGTGCTCATCGTAAAAAAATGAATGTGGAAAACAGAAAAAAATGTGATGTTAAAAAAAAAAATGAAAAGCACCTGTGCTCCCACCCCTGGAGATAATCACTGTTGACATTTTGGCGGAGTTGAGATCACATGCACATACGGTATTCTTTTCTCCCTTCTCACTGAATCTGCAGAGAGCATTTTCTCATATTATTCCTTTTTTGCAAACCTGTTTGAAGGCCCTGTACCATTGTTTTTGCACCATAATTTATTTAACATGTCCCCAGTTGTTGGACACTCAGGTGGCTTCCAGATTGTCCCTATGGCGGAAAACCCAGGCTCATATACCTTTGTGCATGAAGCGCTGATTTCTACTCTAAGTCACAGGGCATGTGCTGAGGGGCGGGGGAACACTCATCCAGGAAAGGGTGCGTGGCTTGGGTTTCAGAGGCTCAGCTGGGTGTACTTTGACCAAGAGAGGGTGGCTGGCAGGAACTGGGTGATGGGCTGGGACACAGCCACCCCTGCTAGCCCTGGATAAGGGCCCTCACAAACACCCCTCAGAGCTCCAGGGCCTGACTCCTGGTCACAAATATCCCTCCTTTGCCCCTAGGGGATGGCAGTGTGGGTTCTTGGTGAGGCAAGCCATAGGGCAAGGTGAGTTTGATGCATTTATCTGTTCTGAAGATGCTAGGGCTGGTCTCCCCAACCCTACTCCCTCAGAAAGGCCCCTGCCCACCTCTTCCCACATGGATGGAAGCCCAGAGAGTAGGTGAGGTGAGCAGGGGCAGGGGCCAGGTGGAGGGGCAGGGCTGGGAGAAGGCAGCCAAGAGGGAATTGGGAAGCTGGGCTCATCTGGCAAATAGATGTCTTGGCTTCCCTTTGCCTCCCTGACCCTGCTGGAGGGGCTGTGTTGGGGAAGGAGAGCCCTGCACCCCCTGGGCTTATTTGAGTGTGCTCAGCCATTCCTGACTACTGAAAGAGGACAGGGAATGGGGGAATTTCACTTCTGGAGGGCTCCTCAAAGCTATGGAATTGTGGTATATTAGTGCCGCCATTGACATCAGTGGCTATTTAATCCAACTTCTCTGGGGGGAGGCTGTGACAGGGGCTCAGAAGCTGCCCTGGTGGGTTAGAGAGTCCAGCCCTGCTGGGAATCAGCCCAGAGGAGCCCAGCTCCCCATCAGCAGGAAGGAGCCCCTCCACGTCACTGTAGTCCAAGGGTTCTGCTCCCTGCATGTCTGACCTCTGGAGAGGAAGGAGGAGAGAGCAGCAGTGAGGCTTCTGGGCTGATGAGCACCACCACCACCACCCCCACCGCAGACAGCAGTGGCCTAAGCCCTCCCCCAGATCCCAGAACTCGCCTTAGAAGGGAGCTGAGCCTAAGGAGCACCCCCTGAGACCATACTTGGGGAGAAGCGCCTCCACCAGGAAGAGCTGACCTCTGTGAGCACGTGGCATGGGGCAAGCTCTGAGCTAAACGTGGGCCCTCCCAACCCGAGAACAAATCCTCTGTCGATGCAGCATCCCACCCGCCACTGATCCTGACAGTGTCTCCTAAGGCCCACCCGCCGTTTCTCCATCTATTCAGAGTCTCAGTGGTCCTCAGTTTATCAGAAGCCATGGCAAAGCCTCCTATCTGTGAGACAGTCAGTCCAACCACCCCACACACACAGCCACAAGGAAGGCTTCAGGACCCAAGTCTCAGCCTATCAACCCTACCAAGACCCCCGAGGGCCCCTTTGACCTCAACAGGGCTGCACCGTCTGGCCCTGCAGTCCGTCTCACACCTTTCTCTGTACCCACAGCCACAGCAGCCTCATCTCCAGCCTCCGGCCAACCAGCCTTTATCCACCCACTGCGTGAAATGTGTCCCCCTCCCCTCGCCTTGTCAACCCATCTTCTTCCTTCAGATCTCAGCTCCAAAGCGTCCCCTTGCACCTGTCAGTTCTATCCGTCATATATTCTGACACCCTCTGCTGTACCTCCACTTCAGGGCAGGCATCTTCTCCACCAGACTGTGAGCTCTGGAAGACCAAGTGCACATCCTTCTTCCCCTCCCTGCTTCATCCCCAGCATATGTACAGCGCCTGGCCATCACCGATGCTCAGTGACGATGCGGTGAATGGATAAATGAATGACCCAACTCTATGAGGTAAGTTCTGCTGCAGACAAAGAAACAAAGGATCTGAGTTAAGTAGCCAGCTCAAGGTCCCGCAGCTGGCCCGTGGTACAAGCAGGGTCCAGGGCAAGTCAGACTGGAGTCTGTGCTCTTCACTACTTCTTGTCCGTCCAGAACGCGGGCCACAGTGTCTGTCTGTCTTGCTCTCCCCAGCAGGCCCTCTGAGGACTGCTCAACTGGCCACCAAGTCCCGGGGCTCTGGGGCTCCCCTCCCCGGAGCTGCCCCCAGAACCATGGAGAGTCTAAGTGAGCTACAGAACCCGCTGCTGCCTCGGAGCCCCACGCACCTCCATAGCCCCTACCCCTACCCCGAGGCTTCTCCCGCCTGGCCGTGCAGGGAGAAGATCTATTCCTACCTCCTGGGTGGTGCTGGCCCAGCGCATGCCCACCAGCTCCTGGACCCCGGGTCCCTGCAGCTGGCCGTGGAGGCCTGGTACAGGCCCAACTGCCTCCTGGGGAGGGACAAGGTCAAGGATCCCAGGGCAGGCAGCTGTGAGACCAGCTTCACAGAAGACAGGGAGCCCCCGGCTGGGCCTACGGAGCAGTCCACGGAACCTGGCCAAGTGGAAGAGGATGTCGCTATCCAGACTGTGTCCTACGGGGTTCAAGAGGAGCTCCAAGGCCAAGAGGGTGACCTGGAGGAAGAAGAGGTAAGCACGTGCGTGTAAATGCAGATTCTCAGGCCCACCTCCAGGTACTGAGATTTTGTAGGCCCGGCCTGGGCCCCAGGAATCTGTATTTTACTAAAGAAAAGGCCCTCCGACACAGATGCTATCCACACTTTGAGAAATACTAGTTAAAGCTGACTAATTTTTTTTTTTTTTTTACTATTTATTGCATTAAAGTATCTTTCTATTGAAGCTCGTGTACAATATTATGTAATTTTCAGGTGTACAGCATAGTGATTCACAATTTTTAAAGGTTATGACTATTTGACTTTGTAATAGCATTTTTTGTTCTTGTTTTTTTTTTTTTTTTCCAGTTCAATCAAGATATAATTATTATGTAACATTAAGGTATATAATGCCATGATTTGATTCATGTATGTATCACAAAATGTTTACCACAATAAGGTTAGTTAACACACCATTTACCTCACCTAATTACCATTTTGCTGTTGCCATAACGAGAATATTTAAGATCTACTCTCATAGAAACTTTCAAGAATATAATACATTATTAACTACAGCCACCACCCTGTAGCAGACCCCCAGAACTTATTCCCTTTATAATTGGAAGTTTTTACTCTTTAACCAACTTCTCCTCATTGTTCCTACTCTCCAGCCCCTGGCAACCACTGACCTACTCACTGTTTCTATGAGTTCAGCTTTTCTAGATCTTACATATAAGTGAGATCAAATGGTATTTATCTTGGACTTATTTCACTTAGCATGGAGAAGGAAATGGCAACCCACTCCAGTATTCTTGCCTGAAGAATCCCATGGACAGAGGAGCCTGGCAGGCGACTGTCCATAGGGTCGCAAGAGTCAGACACAACTTAGTGACTAACCCTACCAGTACTATTTCACTTAGCATAATGTATCAGACTCATGTTGGCCCACACGGCAGGATTTCCTTCTTTTTATGGCTGAATAATATTCCCTTATACATATAGATAAACACTGTCTTTGTCAACTCATCCATCCAGCTGTGGACTTCTGGTCTTTGAGGAAAGTTCACCTGGTTCTTGTTTTCTTAATTATATAAGCAATTTAAAGTCAATGCAAAAAATTATTCAAAGATAGCTATTATTTTAGTGAATAATCTTCCAGTCTTTTTACTTACGTTTTTTCCTACCTTACCCCCCAAAAGAGTTCTTGCTATTCATATTTCTGTAACTGAATTTTCCTCTCTAAGCAACGTATTTGCTCCATGTAATCTAATATTTTCTACCAAGGTGAATTTTAAGGGTTACATGGTATCCCATTGTAAATTCTTCCAACCTAATCTCCTGGTCACTGGGCATTGAGACTGTTCCTGATCTTTCACAGTTACTATCCTATAATGAACATCCTACTACATGTATACTTGTGCATGTATTCTTGCACGTGTATACTTGTAGTCTTTCCTAGTGATAAATCCCTAAGCGTGGAATCATCGAACCATTGTCAAGGTTTTTGGTAGCGAGTCCGGAGCCCAACCCACACTCTCACTAACGACAGATGAGTCTGCCGGCTGCCCCACACCACTGTCAATGGGTGTCCCGGACCAGGTCACAAGAGCCCACTCGTGTTTTGCAGAGTGACGCCACATCGACGGAGAGTGAAAGTGAAGACAACTTCCTTACGCTGCCTCCCAGGGACCACCTGGGTCTCACCATCTTCTCCATGCTCTGCTGCTTCTGGCCCCTGGGCATTGCTGCCTTCTACTTCTCCCAGGGGGTAAGAGCCCATGGGGCCCAGGGCTTCTGCTCTGCCCACCCCTCCCCAGGGCACCTGGGGTCAGGGCCTGGGGGGGTGGGGCTATTTTCCTGAGCGTGGGGATGTTCCCTTTCACCAGCGCCTCTCTCTCCTTAGACCAGCAAGGCCATCTCCAAAGGGGACTTTCGTCTGGCCAACACCACCTCCCGCCGGGCCCTTTTCCTGGCCACGCTCTCCATCGCTGTGGGGGCTGGTCTCTATGTAGCCGTGGTGGTGGCCCTGGCAGCTTACATGTCCCAGAATGGCCACGGCTAGTAGCCAAGAAGTTCTGGCGTCCTGACTCCCCTGCTCTGCCTGAGGAGGTGGAGGTGGGGTGCTGGGGGTAGAAGACTCTCTGGGGGGACAACTCATGGGGGTGGCTTGTCAGGAGGAGGCCTCCCAGGCTGCAGCCTGCAGGGCATGATCTTCACTGCCTCCCGCCCATTGCTGCCGGCCTAGAGCGGGCCGGGGGCATCACTCAGTCCAGGAGAGGGCAGGGCTGCCCACCTGGCCATCCAGGCAGAGCTGCCTCTGGCTGGAAGCTCTCCCTATTCTGCTCATTCCCCAAAGGGTCTCCTGCTCTGCGGTCACCCACTACCCAACTCTGCTAACCTCTCCGCAGAGAAGAGCAGGTTACAGAGAGAGAAAGGGGTGCCTGGGGGGCAGACACACAGGAGTCTCCACCTGGGGTCCCCCTGAACTTCCGAACTCCATTCTCTGGCCTGTGATGCCCAGACCTCAGCCAGCCAAGATGGAAATACATACAAAGGGACCCCCTTGGTCTTTCTGGTTCTAGAGGGTGCTTACCTCTTCTGTGAGCTTGTAAATTCTAGGTGGAGAAGGGGCACCTAGGGCAGGTAAACTGTACTGAGAGCAGGTTCTTGGAGCGTCTTTATGCAGGAGGGAAAGACAGATGAGATGACAGAGAGCCTGGAGGGCCCTGAAATATCGTTTCTCCTCTTCTCTGCCCCCATCCTCCTTTTCTGGATTCCTCCGGGGGCTCTGAGCTGGCACCATGCCAGGCAGACAGAGAGAGAGAGAGAGCCATCAGTCCAGCAGCCACTGAGTGCAGGATCCTGGTTCTAGCCATGGCGGAATATAGCAAGGAGACCCTGTGTAGTGAGTGTAGATGAGGGGGACACAGGGCTGGCATGGCAGCTGAGCAGCCCAGGAGGGCTCCTAGAGGAGGTGATCACGGTCTAGATGGATATAGAGAATGTATTGAAGGGATACTAAGGGATGACCCTTAGTATTTGTGGGCAGGTATGTGACAGGAGCCTCCCTCGGGAGTTTTGGAGCTGTTGGATTACACCTAAAACATCCAGCTGGAGCCAAACTGAAAGCTCCACCAACTCAAAAAAGAGGAAAGTCAGGCCTGTGTCTCAGATGCCAGTGATCTTTTTCCACCTCTGAATGCTGGAGGTCAGTGATGGACCCCTGGTCAACCTTGCAGCTTCTTCACCGGCACCTCTTCTCAGAGCTGCTCTTAACACTCTTAGCCAATAGGGAAATTTCAGAATTCTAGAAACACCCAGACAGGCAAGAGGAGCACACTTGGGAGCGCAGGCCTGCCAGCGTTCAAGCTATGGCTCTCATTGTGCATACTCTGTGGACCTGGTCATTCCGGGGCCCCATCCAGAGCCTGGGGCTGTGAACCTAACTCGTCCACCATCCTCTGCGAGCCCAGGCATTACCCAGGCCTCCAATCAATACATCCTCTGAAGTCTCACAGGCCCAGGATCAGCAGTTTTAATGTCCCATTACTGTATATACTTATCCTTGTAATAAACATTTCTGTTACACCTGGTGCCCTCTGCTGTCCCCGCCTACCTCCACCTTTGCCTGCATCCTATCCTTCCCCAAGACTGATCGCCAACCCCCAGTCTACTGCTCTTGGCCCCTTGCAGCATGTTCTCCAGAAGACCTGCCCACATCCAGGCCTTCGGAGAAGGGGTAGGCTCTCTGACTTGGAGGACTACTCTGCTGGGAGTAGCCTGGATGCTGAGTGATGGTGTGGCTTGCATTTGACTCTGCAAGACAAGGCAACGTCCAGGCTGAAGAAAAATCCGTTCTAGACTCGAGAGCCTTGGAGGTCAGGAGGAAGAGACATGGGCTAGGGTTACTGAGGCTCCCCTGAGCTTCCTGGAGCCATCAGGGGTGGACACAAGGTATGGGGTCACCAAGGACCCCACTCCCCTGATGCCCTCTCTTGAGTCCCAATAGGGGCTGCTCAAGCGTGGTATGGGGAGGAAACCATCTCTGTCTGATTCAGGCCCCAACCTCAGCACGGAATCCCCAGTATCCTCTCTGTCCCAGGCCCCCAGGAACCTGCCTGGGCTATCAGAGGGAACAGCCTGGCCTCTAGGTCACTGCGTGGAGGACACTGGCATGCACATACCCACACATGACTACTTGGAAGACACAGCTCTGCGCGCGCGCACACACACACACACACACACACACACACACGCTGCACAGGCTGGGTACCCCTGAAACAGAGATCACTGCATGATACTCATTAGAAGAGGGAGAACATTTGAGGAGAGGAGCAGAAGGAGGCAGATCTGAACTATGGAGAGGTCAGGCTGCTGCTGCTGCCAAGTCGCTTCAGTCGTGTCCGACTCTGTGTGACCCCATAGACAGCAGCCCACCAGGCTCCCCCGTCCCTGGGATTCTCCAGGCAAGAACACTGGAGTGGGTTGCCATTTCCTTCTCCAATGCATGAAAGTGAAAAGGGAAAGTGAAGTCACTCAGTCATATCCGACTCTTCACGACCCCATGGACTGCAGCCCACCAGGCTCCTCCATCCGTGGGATTTTCCAGGCAAGAGTACTGGAGTGGGCTGCCATCACCTTCTCCAGTCAGGCTGCAGTACTGGCCAACTGACTGTGTGGGCGAACCCAAGGTGGGGCCTGGAGCCAAGGTGCCCTCAGAGTTGACTCAAGGTGAGACGAAGGGCCAGGCCTCCATTGCTGCTTGTCAATCAGTCACTGGTGGGAGCCACCCAGAAAAGGGCTATGACCCTTGGGCAAAGTGGCTCTCTTCAGCCGAGGCTGCTCCCAGGTTGGGGGATGCCTGAAGGCTGTCTCCTGGAGGACGAAGCCCGTCATTCCTGCGGGGCCCTGAGCAGCACGTCACTGCACCCAGCACACCCATCACGCAGCAGCAGACCCGGTGATGCCACCTACATCCTGCAGGCTTTACCTCCCCACACCGAACGCTGCCTCCTGGGAACTCTGTACCACTGGGCCCACAGGTAGGATAAGCTGAAGGTGCTTCAACCACTGATGGATGGAAGCTGGTGGACAAATACCCCCAGGTATCGTGGCGTCTCGATGGAAGGACACCAGCCATATTCCACCTGCTCTGAGGATTTCCCAGAAGGATGGAGCTTCTGCTACTGGCAGTGGCAATTTAACCAAAAGCACGTCCCTCGCTGGTTGCCTTCTCTCCCCATCTTCTTCCTCATTTTCCTGCTTCCTGGGATCAGCTCCCAATAAACTACCCGCAATCAAACCCTTGCCTCAGAGGAACTCTGGGGAATGTAAACCAAGACACAGACATGCACACACATGCGCGCATACATGTACACAAAGCATGTGTCTGCCCGCACCTCCATACATACACACCTCCATCCACGCATGTGCACGCATGGACACAGCCCACACAAGCACAGATACTGTGTGCACACACTCGCATGCGCACACACACATAGCACATGCCCACGCTGGCGTGACGCAGGACACGTGGCAGCCCCACCCAGCCCCGCCTGCTCTGGGGTCTCCTCATCCCCAGTGGGCGGGGTGCCCGGCAGTGGGCAGCACCCACTCCAGTCCAGGTCCTGCAGCCCCTGCCTCCTGCCCAGCCCCCCAGAATGCTGCTCCACGCCTGGAGACAAAAGAGAAACAGGCCAACGATCTCCTGTGTTCAAGCCAGGTCTTTCTCCCCATGGTCCTCACCCACCCCCTACCCTCAACAGCAAACCCAGACTCTGCAGGAGAAAATGGAGTCAGCAGTAACAGAGCCCCTCAGGGCTTCTCTGCCCAGACCCCTCAGAAGGGCCCATCCCATGGAGCCCAGGGCCCGTCCTGATCAGTCCCTGCCATTCAGGCAGTGCCCTTTCCCCTGGCAAGCCGGGGCCTGCCTCTGGGCATGCCTGGGGCACATCAGGCCTCCTGCTTCCAGCTCTGCCTGAGTCTCAGTGCCCGAGGCTCCAGGGAAGCAGGAGGCCGGCAGTTACCCCCCACTTCCTGGCTGGTTCCTCAGGCTGGCAGAGGAGCTGGGGGTAGGGAGGATCCCCTGGGCATAGGTGCCCGTGATGAGCCGCAGTACCAGCACATCTGTGCAAATATCACCAATTATTTTCCCAACTATAAACACCCAGCAGGAAGGCAGGGAAGCAACCAACCCAAACTGTTTAAAATAGAAACCGAAATTGCTGCGCAGGGAAGTCGGGGCAGTGGGCAGAGTGGGGACTTGTACCAGGAACTGGGATCTCCCCCTCCAGCTGCCCTTATGGTGCACCTGCTCCCCTCCCCGTCCCTGCAACCCCATCTCAACTTTCTCCTCCACTGGCCAAGCAGAAGGAGATGGGAAGGGTCATCCCTGAGGGTAGGAGGGTGGGACAGGCCCTCTGTAGGAGAGGGAAGACGGCTGACACAAAGGAAGTGGAGCCAGTGGCGGGGGCAGCCGGGCTACATAGTGGAGAGGAGCGAGGGGAGGGAGCTTCCCTTCCCTGCTCCCGAGGGTGGAGGGAGGAGGGGTACCCTCGGATAGCAGGCTGGGGACCTTGGGATGCTGGGCCAAGTGGGACCAGTGACCTGCCACCCACTCTGAATGAAAGCACTTTTCTTGATAGTGGAAAGGGCTAGAAACCAGCTCCCCAGGGGCTTCAGCTGACTTCTCTGTCCCTCCCTCCCCACGAACAGAGCTGATAGACAGCAGGTCGCTGGTACAGTCACATGGGTCATCAGAATGCTGAAACGCTTCCTTACCAGTTGATAAACAGGCCCTGCCCCAAGTGTGCCCCCCCTCCCCGAAATATTTCCCTTTCCAGCCTTCCTGGTCCCTCTTCCAGGACCCCCAGCTGCCCCCTAGGAACTAAAAGGTTAACAGCGGGCACAGCAGCCCCCCTCCCCCCAAGTGCTCAGGCAGCCAGAGCTGCCCTGACTGTTAAATATCTCAGATGTCACCCCTGCCCCACTAAGGCATCATCTCTGTGCCCACAGCCTCTCTCCTCCCCTCAGGATGCTCCAGGGCAGCAGGCTCTCAGCAAACCCGCCGCTCCTCGGTCTGCCCCTATGTCCCTACTGCTTCCCAGCGATGGTCCCAGCACACGTCCAGCGCCCACCCAGAGGACAGGAAGGGGTGAGCTGAGGCAGGGGTCCTTGGCCATGCAGCAAGGATGTGAATCCTCCGTGCTGCAGTGAGAAGCAGCCTGAGAGATGATCTGATCACAGTCCCTGATGCTGCACAAGAGACAACCAAGGCCCAGAGAGGGAGAAGAGCTGCCCAGGGTCACTCAGCAATGGATGAGCCAAACCCAGGCCTCGTCTCCCAGGCCCTGGCGTTGTTGAGCTAAGCGGGTGATGTCTCTGCCGCCTGCTGCCGTGGCGACACTGAAAACCCAGGGAAGACTGCTGCTTCCGCGGTGAATATTAACAAACTGCTTCCCTCAGCCTTCCTTCCAGGCTCTCTCCCGCTTCAAAGGCTGTCCCAGCCAGGCCCTCCCTGGGGCCGACACCTCGGCCCTTCTATTTTGGTGGCGCGGCAGGGCAGGGCGGGAGGGTGAGAGCCTGGCCTCGCCTCGCTTGCCCCCAAGCTCACAGCAGCACCCCCAGCCCCCGACCACCATGGATGCTGTCACATCCTTCCTGCAATAGGGGGAGGCCCTCCTCTGAGACACGGGGCGGGGTACCCACCGAGACACTCACATGTGCTGAACAAAAATAAAAGGAAGTCCTGAGGCCCATCTGCATTTCCGAACACTTCCAACCCACATGCCTTGAACTGCTCTCACCTCGCTCCCTCTAAAGAGCCGGGCAGACTTCAAAGCCGCTTCTAGCTCCATGAGGAAATGACAGAGAAAGACATTCCCAGAAGGCTGGGTGCCCCCAGAGGTGGCCTGGAGGAGGGACAAAGGGGACGGCAGGTACGTTTGCAGCAGCGGGCGGAGCCAGGGGCGAGACGGCAGGGGCAGGCCAGGCTGACAGAGCACCTGCAGTGCCCAAAGGACCGCCACTCAGGCCCCCTCCACCCCTGAGGCAAGTGTCCTGGCCCCATTTTACAGACTGGAAGAACGAGGCCAGCCAGGCTCTCTTTCCCCCACCCCGGTTCCACAGCTCAATGAATGGTACCACTGTGACATCTGAGCAGCTACCATGATTCCACCCTTGTCCCCCACCCACATCACATCTGAGGCCAGCGCCTGCCCATTTTCCCTCCTTCATCCCCTCCAGCCCTGTCCTAACGTTTCTGCTCAGAGCCGGCTGGGAGTCGCAGCCTAACACAGTGGTTGAAAGCACAGAGTCTGGAGCCGCACTGCCCGGTTCAAATCCTATCTCCTGCTCTGTGCAATTGGGTGCTTTCCCAACTGGAAAATGGGTACTATAGTGGTGACTACTGCAAAGTGTTGGTGTGACTATTACAGTAATGAATACTTGTGTGGCTTCTAAAGCAGCATTAGGTGTCTCGTAAATGCTCTGTGCACGCCTGCCAATGCAGGAGACACAGGAGAAAAGGGTTCGATCTCTGAATTGGGAAGATCCCCTGGAGGAGGAAATGACAACCCACTCCAGTGTTCTTGTCTGAAAAATCCCAAGGACATGGGAGCCTGGTGAGCTACAGTCCACAGGATCACAAAGAATTGGACATGACTGAGTACGCATGCAGAAAGTGCTATGTGGATTATTTTTTGGCTGCACCACGCAGCTTGTGAGATCTTTGTTCCTCGATCAGGAATAGATCCCAAACCCTTAGCAGTGAAAGCACAGAGCCCTAACCACTGGACCGCCAGGGAATTCCCTGGAGAATTATTTTCATTATCTCCAGTTGACCACCCCACTAAATGGCTTCCGTGTCAGAAGCTCCTCACTTCCCCCCATCCCCACCCCATCTACAGTCAGAGACTAAAGCCAAGTCCTAGGGGATGGAGACCCTGCTGACTTCTCTCTGCAGATGTCCGCTGATAACAAGCTGAAGGCACAAGCCTGTTTCTCGTGTCCCCCTGGGAAGAATTCCCTTGTCTGCCCCACTTCCTGATCTTTACCTCCATGCTGATAGAAATCTTCCAAGACATAGTTTTAGAAAGTCACATCTTCTCTAGCACTTCCTGATGACTCTTCCCAACTGCCCACCCAAAACCAAGAGGAACTAATCACCTTCTTTCATGAGCCACCACCACACCTGTTCATACTGGTGTGTGTGTTAGTAGCTCAGTCGTGTCCAACTCTTTGCAACTCCATGGGCTGTAGCCCGCCAGGCTCCTCTGTCCATGGAATTCTGCAGGCAAGAATACTGGAGTGGGTTGCCATTCCCTCCTCCAGGGGATCTTCCAGACCCAGGGATCAAACTTGGTTCTCTCGCATTGCAAGCAGATTCTTTACTGTCTGAGTCAGCAGGGAAATACACACTGATATCAAGGCCATATCTACCATCCTTTGCTCATCAGACAGTAGAGCCCATATCTGTCTCCTCCTCAATAGGTCTGGTGCAGGGCTGTCCTGGTACACGTTCAACATGGGCTGTCTGGGTGCATGGGCTGGGAAAGAAGTGTCTTGCCATGTGACCTGGAGACGGTCGGGGTTAGGATTCTTTCCTCTGTGATTTTTCTCTCCACGGGGAGAGAACTACTTCTTTGGGGAGATGGGAGCCTTTCGAAGGTGGGTGGGTGTCTAAGTGGGAGGGACTTTAGAATTCCACGGAGAATGAAACAGACCAGAGAGAGCAGGATAGACACTTGTGGCGCCCAACCTGGTGCTGTCTGAACAGGGAGGGACAGGCCTCAGAACTCTTAGGTGCTGAACTCTTTCCATCTGGGATGCCATAAAGATCCACCTTTCCAGTGCAGCAAGGTCCGTGCTCTGTAGGAAGATGCAAACAAGGGGGAAGAGAAACCAGAGCGGCTGCTCACGCCTCCTTCTCTCTCGTCTCCGCGAGACTTTGGGCTGAAGGCAGAGAAGAGGTTCTTTCCCGGTTTCCTCTGCTCGCAACTCAGCCCCTGGATCAGCCACATCCTCCAAAGAAGCCCACAGTTCTGAGTGCCACGGGCCTGTCCACAGCCCCCTCTATAGGCTAAGTCCAGAAGCGGGAGCCCTGCCCCACCCAACCTCGCCACCAGCCCATCCTTCACCAAATCCCCTGACTCCGCCTCCCCCACGTCTCCCTGATCCTACCTGCTTCGTCCTCCTCAGTTGCCAGGCCCTAGGCCCAGCCCCCATCAGCTGGCGCCTGGGCTCCTGCAAAAGCCTCCTAGATGTCCTGTCACTGGCTACCACATGGATGAGCCTTGAGGATATAATGCTAAGAGGAATAAACCAGTCACAAAAAGAAAATACTGTATGATTTCACTTCTGTGACGTACCTAGAAGAGTCAGACTCACAGAAATGGAAAGTAGAGTGGAGGTTGCCAGGGGCAGAGGGGAAGAGGAAATGGGGAGTTATTATTTAATGAGACAGAGTTTCAATCTTGTAAGATGAAAATGTTCTGGAGATCAATTGTACTGAATCGTGAATATACTTAATACTACTGAACTGTACTTAAAATGGTAAAATGGTAAATTTTATATTGCTTTTTATCATAATTTTTAAAAGATGGGAAAGTAATAATTTTTATTATAAAGAAATAGTCTAATACTATCATAAATCTATTCAGTCTCTTTACAACAACGATTTTAATGAAAAAAAGTGAACTAAGAACGCTTGAGCTAAAGTGAACTAAAAGCAAATCTGGGCGAGTCAGCCCTTCACATTTACAGTGTCTTTGCTATTTCCTCTGCCTGAAATATTTCTCTTCCCTTCTTAGACTAAAAACTCCTATTCACCCTTCAAATCTTGGTTCCAAAGTCACTTCCTCCAGGAAGCCCACCCTCACAGCCTGGCTGGGTCTATTTCCGTTATTGAGCATTCTCTGATCCCCATGTTCCCCTTTTCAAAGCCCAGATCCCCACTGCAACTGTACATTTATTTATGAGAACTGGATTAATGTCTGTCTTCCTCCATCGTAACCCCAATGCCCAGATAGATGACAACTTCAGCAAACAAAAACAAATTCACTGTCATGCAAATCAAAACCACAATGAAAGATCACCTCACACCTGTCAGAATGGCTATTATCAAAAAGACCACAAATAACAAATACTGGCAAAGATGTAGAGAAAATGCAACCCTAGTACACTGTTGGTAGGAATGTAAATTGGTACAGCCACTATGGAACACAGTATGGAGGCTTCTCAAAAAACTAAAAAATAGAAATACCATATGATCTACTGATTCTACTTCTGAGTATTTATCCAAAGAAAATGAAAACACTAATTGGAAAAGATACATGCATCCCAATGTTTGTAGTAGAATTATTTGCAATAGCTAAGATATGGAAGCAACCTCTGTGTCTGTCAACACATAAATGGATCAAGAAGATGTGGCAGATACATGCAATGAAATATCACTCAGCCATAAATAGGAAACTTTGTCATTTGCAACTACACTGACAGACCTGGAGAGTATTATGGTTAGTGAAATAAGTCAGGGAAAGATAACCATTGTATGTTATCACTCATATATAGAATCTAAAAACTAAAACAAATGAATATAACAAAACAGAAACAGACTTACAGATACAGAGAATAAACTAGTGGCTATCAGTGGGGAGAGAGACGTAGGGTAGGGTAGGGATTAAGAGGTTCAAACTACTAGGTACAAAATAAGTAAGCTACAAGGATATATTTATTGTTCAGCACAGGAAATACAGCTAATGTTGCATAATAACCGTAAATGTAGCATAATCTGTTAAAATAATGGATCATTATGTTGTACACCTGAAATTAATATAATATTCTAAGTCAACAATTGTTATTGTTTAGTTGCTAACTCATGTCTGACTCCTTTTCGACTCCGTGAACTATAACCCATCAGACTCCTCTGTCCTTGGGATTTTCCAGATAAGAATACAGGAGTGGATTGCCATTTCCTTCTCTAGGGGGTCTTCCTGACCCAGGGATCAAACCCATGTCTCCTGCATTAGCAGGTGGATTCTGTACCACTGAGTCACCAGGGAATCCCAAATCAACTACTCTTCAATTTTAAAAAATTCACTGTCAAAGATATGTAAAATAAACTACATAAATTGAAATAAAATAATAAAAATATATCAAGTACTTACACTGTGCCAAGCCTGTACTAAACACTACATAAATATTAATCAATGAAATCTTGCAACATCACGAGGAGGCTGATTCTATTAGTATTTTATCCCTATCTTAAGGATAAAGAAGCTGAGGTCCGGAGAAGTCAGGTAACTTGCCCTCGGTCACACAGCTAGTAGGACAGACAGTAGCGGATTTGAACCCAGGCATTTGGGCTCCACTGTCCACATGCTTAGGCCATTATCTCATCTTGCCCAAGTCTGATGCCACCAGAATCACAGATATGTATCTCTGCCCCCTAACTTCTCCCATTGATTCTTTCCTCTTCCCTTCCTTAGATGATACTGGGCAAGTGTCATGGAGAGAGGACCACATGTTTACCTCCAACGTATTTTGAAGAATGTTTGCTCCTTGTAACACAAGAAGCCCAGCAACCCTGTCCAGCACCTATCAAGCCACCTGGTAGATGGTGAAGACCAAGGACAGCCTTTGGCCCTCTTCTGAGTGGGCAATGAGAGGTGAACACAGAGCCACAGGAGTCCACAGCCCCTCTAGGTGGTATCCAGAACAGATGCCTACAGGGTCTTCCCTGGCAGCCTAGTGGTTAAGACTCAGTGCTTCCATTGCAGGGGCTGAGGGTTCAATACCTGGTCAGGGAACAAAGATCTTCCATGCCTCGTGGCATGGCCAGAAAAAAAGAACAGATTCCTAGAGGGGGGGCAGGAATCTTGAGAAACCAGTACCTGGGGAAGGTGGTGGTGCGTGGGTGGGCGTGGCAGCTAGCATCAAGCCAGAGATGCAGGCATAAAGGCAGGTTCTTACTTTCAAGCTGTTCCCCTAAATGCTGCCCCATACCCAAGGGACAGGTCAGCCGCCACCCTATCCACGCAGGTGACCTATGTGTTGCCAAGGGGAGCTGGGATGGATGGTGCTGGAGTCAGAAGTCCCCATGGAGAGCTGACTGCTCAGGCGGATCTTCTCAACCTCAAACAGAAACCGAAAGGCAGCTTCAGAGTTTTAGGCTTGGATGGTCGAGTGCCACCATATGCTGGCTACTGGGCTCCTTCTTTTTTGTATTAACCCATATTTTATACACAGGAAAACTGAAGATCAGAGAAATAAGCTAAATCACCCAACTAGCTGGAAAGTTGGGGAGCCTTAAAATTAATCACCAAGTTTTCAGTCTTTAAATTAACCATCTGTACCTCAAATACTGTTGATGCAGCAAGAATGAGTCAGAAAGTGAAATAAAAATGGGTAAGCAGGGACTAGGTTCCATTCTTGCCTGAAACAACTCTTTTTTTTTTCTTTACCCCAATTTGGGCAGGAGCTGTGTCTGGTTATTCGAGCAAGAAAACATCTCAGAATTCACCAGCCCCCTCTGCCCAGCATGGATGCCCCACCTTAACTCAGAGCCCCTTCCAGCACCCCCCACCAGCTCCAGTCCCCCTCTTGCTATGCCCCCTCTCCCAACCAGGTCGGCAGGTGGAGAGGTGGTGCACGTCTCCCTGGGGTGGCGCATGGAGGATTCCACGCTCAGAGAAGCCAATTAAGAACCATCATCCCGACTCAGAGCTGCCCGAACACCCCAACCCCCATCCCCTGCAGGAGTCCACCCAGGAAGCCTCGGGGAGCTCCCCTCGCAGGGGCCAGGGGCCAGCCTGGGTAGATGGCAGCTGCTCTCACCTCTCCACCAGCCAAAAACCTGTGTAGCTTCTGCCACTGCCTCAGACTCTGCTGAGACTCCCGGTCTCCTCCATCCTTGAGTCAATTAAATATTGACTGAGTAGCTATTAAGCATGGAGCAGTCTACCATGCTCTCCAGGAGGATGGGTCTCTCTCCCTCAGAATTATGGCAGAGATGGCCTCCCTGCTGGTCTTTAAAACACCAAGCATGGTCTTGCCTTGCTCCTGCCTTTGCGCCTGCTGGTCCTTCCTCTAGAAACACCCTTCTCCAGATATCCACTCTGCACTACTTGCTCAAATGTCACCTCATCTTAGGGGCCCTCCCTAGCTGCCTCCCGCCTACCATTTATCTGTTTTGTTTCCCTTCATAGCTCTCTCCCTGCTTGATATTTTATTATCTGTGTGTTTGTCAGCCTTCCCCAACCAGAATGCAAACTCCATGAAAAGGGACCCCTGGGTCTCATTCATGGCTGGCTGAATCCTCAGTACTTAGAACCGGGTCTGGTTCTCAGTAAGGATATGTTCTGTGAATGCGACTTGGGTTCTGGCTCTATTATAGCTGGGACCCCTAGGGAGCCACTCCCCATCCCACCTCCCAAAGCTTGTCCTTTATAATGTGAGAGGATTGCTGGTCTCTAGCTGGGGTCTTAATTGGAGTCTGAGTTCCTAACAGCATCCAACGGAGAATGAGGATAGGCTACCTTTTTATTGAGGTGAAATTCTCACAACATAAAATTCATCATTTATTTTTACTTCTTACTGAGGTATAGTTGACTTACAGTGCTGTGTTAGTTACTGCTATACAGCCAAGTGATTCAGTTACACATATATATGCATTCTTTATTAATATTCTTTTCCATTATGGTTTATCATAGGATACTGCATATAGTTCTCTGTGCAATGCAGCAGGCCTTTGTTGTTTATCCATTCTCTATATGAAAGCGTACATCTGCTAACCCCAACCTCCCACCCCCCCTCTCCCCCAACCCTCTCCCCCACTGGCAACCAACCATCTGTTCTCTGTATCTGTGAGTCTGTTTCTGTTTCATAGGTAGGTTCATCTGTACCGTATTTTAGAGTCCACATTTGACATCATATGGCATTTGGCTTTTTCTTTATGACTTACTTCAGTTAGCATGGTCATCTCTGGATGCATCCAAGCTGCTGAAAAGCATCTCATTCTTTTTTTATGGCTGAGTAGTAGTCCATTGTATATATGTGCCACTTCTTCTTTATCTATTCATCTGTTGGTGGATATCTAGGTCGTTTCCATGTCTTGGTTATTGTGAGTAGTGCTGCTATGAACATAAAATAGCATGTATCCTTGAATTAAAATTTTGTCTGAATATATGCCCAGGAGGGGGGGTTGCTGGATCACATGCTAATTTTATTTTTAGTTTTCTGAGGAACCTCCATACTGTTTTTCACAGTGACTGCACCAACTTGCATTCCCACCAACACTGTAGAGGGGTCCCTTTTCTCCACACCCTCTCTACACTTGTTATAAAATTAACCATTTTAACTGAATAATTCAGTGGCAGTTAGTGCATTTATAATGTTGTGCAACCACCACCTTTATCTAGTTCCAAAGCATCATCATCACCCCCAAAACGAACCTCATATCTTAAGTAGCTGCTCTTTATTCCTCTCTCTCCAGCTCCTGGCAACAACCTATCTGCATTCTCTCCCTATGGATTTACCTATTATGAATATTTCATATAAATGGAATCATACAATACGTGAGCTTTTGTGTCTGGCCTCTTTCACTTAGCATAATGTTTCAAGGTGCATCCACACTGTAGCATTTATCAGTGCTTATTTCTTTTTATGGCTGAACAATATCCCATTGCATGGATATGCAGTTTGTCTATCCACTTGTCGACTGATACCATGAGCTGTGGGTTTTTTTTCTTTTTTTTAATGAGAGCATAATTGCTTTACAATGTTGTGTTAGTTCCTGCTGTACAGCAACGTGAATCAGCTCTGTGTGTACATAGATCTCCTCCCTCTTGAGCCTGCTTCCCACCCCACCCACCATCCCCCCAGCCCCAGGTCATCACGGACCATGAGCTGTTTTTAAAAGCTTTTCCAAATCTGTGATAAGACCACACCATCTGATAAAATATGTTTGGTAGCAGAAGCTTATAAAATACGGACAGTACAACGAAAGAGATGCTTGCAAGTTTTCAGGCCCTGATTCCACACAACTTTCCACAGCTCTACATAAAGTAAGGTAGCTAGGTCCACAAACACAGGCTCCATCTCTGGACTAGTCTAAGCACTGATGGCTTTCTTCCCCCTCACTCTCAAGGCCTCTGAGGTAGGACTTTCACAATGACTCATTCAGATGAGGCAAAATTCACTGCTCAGGGTCACATAGGTAAGAATGGTGGAGTTGGCATCTGAGCCCCGACCCTGGATCCAGAAGATGAATGCTCAACCACCTGGTAAGCTGTCTGCCTGGGACACTCAGGGGGGCCCTCCTGGTCACACCTCCCTGAGCAGTACTGTGAGCCAGGGGCCAGAGTGGAGCAGGTATGAGCTCTGAAGGAAGTCAGTGGTGCAGGGGAAGCACTGATGTCAAGTGGCAGCAACCTACCTTAAGGGCTGTTGGGATCTTTAAATGAGATCAACTATGAAGCTACAAATTTCAATACTATTACATCATGATGACTAATATATATCAACTATAGAGTGGCGGGAGCTTGAGCTCACAACAGATGTAAAACAGATATGATGATGGAGCCTGACTCAGAAGTGACTACTTCTAAGGGGGAAAAGAGACCCACACCACTGACCACGGTAAAGTCACTTGGGCTTTTGAGCTTCAGTTTCATCATCTGTAAAATGCTCCTGATCTCTGAGAAAGACGGTTTAGGGCAACAAGAAATTTTTAGAAGTTTGCATACTGTGCTATTTGCGTACATATTGTGTTTTTAAAGGAATAGATGTATATTTATAAATAAATGCAGAGTCTAGTTCTAGAATGCTGCTGTCAAATAAATTATGTTAGCCGCAAGCACAAGTCTTATAAGTTATTTACTTTTTTTTTTGGTATCTCCATTAGACAAGATAAAAAGAAACCGGTGAGATTAATTTTGATATATTTTTAAGCCAACATATCCCAAATCACACATCTTAACATCTCATCAATATTTTAAAATTATTTTCTAGCTTTCTTGAATTATAATCGTGTCTTTAAATTATTGATGAGATATTTTATACTTTTTTGTACTAAGTTTGATCGGGCATGTGTCTTATACTTACAACATATCTGAATTCAAATTAGGCACACGTTAAGTGCTCAGCAGTCAGGGATAGCTAGTGGCTACTATATGGGATGGCATCTTTCTGGAAGGACTTCAAATTTGCTCCTGGAGAGAGATTTTGGAGAACTGAAAATCATGGGAGGAAGAAGTTACTTTCACTGTATATTCTTTTGTTCTGTTTTGATTTTTTTTTTCCCCAAGTGTGTGAATTAGTTCTATTTTTTAACTCACAGTTTTAAAGGTAAGGAAAAACACAGAAAAGTCAGAAAGAGAAACAGAAAAAGCCGTGATCTTAGAAGTAGGAGGGGATTTCAGACAGGCAGGCACAATGTCAGGGAGGTCAAGAGAGGAGAGCTTTTCAGAAGACGACGAGGAGGAGGGGGCGGAAGAAAAAGCAGTGCCCGGAGGTGACTTCAGATTTGGCACCTGGGACACCGCTCATCACTCATCGGTGACATTTGAGAGCTATGTCAGGAGAGGGAAGGGGTGGAACAGGACGGAAGCAGGTTGTTAGGGGGTGGAGGCCACAGGCGAGGCCCAATGTATGGAGAGAAGAACTGCAGACCCCAAAACGGGAGCCGAACGACAGTGACTCCCTCAGAGGGGGCCCAGGCGGTACAGGCAGCTGGGGACGCCCCTGGAGGCCGTGAGGAGGCAGGACGCGACCAGAGGCAGGTGGAGAACAGGTGGCTCAGGCAGTAAACTCGGCCTGGAACCAGCACCGCGCCCAGGAGAGAGGAGTCAGCCTGGCGGGAAGGCAGGGGCCTACAGTTCACTTCCTCCCCACCTCGGAGACCCAGACCCCCTCGGGGATGTGAGGAGGGACAGGCCTCCCCGGAGCTCCTGCGGGCCACCTCGGACCACAAAATCTGCTGGAGCCAGCCACTGTGGCCCCCAAGACGTGCCCGAACCCCTCCCCACCCCTCAAAGTCTGACCCCACACCTGCTCTGGCCTTTTCCTCTGCCCACGACACCCGCGTTTCTCAGAGCCCTGTTGGTTCCAGGCCTTTTTGATCCTAGGTTCCCCCTTCCCCCTTCCTCCTTCCACCTCAGGAACTCTTCCTCCTCACCACGCAGAAGCCGCCTCTCTCCTCGAGACACGTATAATCGTTTAATCATGTCTTCCACTCAGCACAGTCTTTCAGGGTCAATGTTGCATATCATAATTGTCTCTTTGTGTAGCTCACCTGTTCCCATCTCCTCACCCACACAGGTTTTGTGCAACCAGAGGGCCAGAACTTAATCTGATCTATAGTTAGTATGCAACAAATGAATGAACGCAAATATCACCCAACTAGGGTGATATCACCCAAATATCACCCAGAAGGTCCCGTTTCCCAGCAGCCCCTGAGGACCCAGAGACTGCTTTTTCAGGACTGTGGTTGGTGATGGATCACGTTCTTAAAAATAAGGATTGAATCTGATTCTGTAACTGCAGAGTAGAAGTCCATGGAACCAGGGGATAGACAAGGTGCAGGATTGGGGAGGGGCCACGTGTAGGATTGCCAGATTCCTTTTTCAGTTAAGGTGAAATTTATACAACATGCAACTGACCATTTTAGAGCGTCCAATCTAGTGACATTAGTGTACTCAACAATGCTGTGCAAACTTCACCTCTTTCTAGGTTGAAAACGTTTCCAAACCTCTAGAAAAACACCCAGCATTCACTAAGCAACCACTCCCTGTTCCCCTCTCCTCCTCTCCCCTGGCAACCACCCACCTGCTTTCTAGTATCTCTACGGATTTACCTATTCAGGATATTTTACACAAAAGGAATCATATAATATATAATCTTTTGTGCATGACTTCTGTCACTTAGCATAACGTTTTTGAGGGTACATCCTAGTTGTAGCATGTATCAGTACTTAATTTCTTTTTTATAAAAATTATTTATTCCTAGTAAAATGTATATAATGCAATATTGGCCATTTTAACCATTTTTAAGTGTACAATTCAATGGTATTAATTAGACTCACAGTGTTTACAACCATCACCACTGTTTCCAAAATTTCTTCACCATTTGCAAACAGAAACTCTACAACCGTTAAGCAATAACTTTCTATTATCCCCACCTACCCCAAGCCCTGGTAACTCCTAATATACTTGCCGTGTCTGCTGTTGTGGAGTCATACAATATTTGACCGGCTTATTTCACTTAGCCTGTTTCAAGTTTCAGCCATGTTGCTGCATGCATCAGAATGTCATTCCTTTTCACTGATGAATATTGTGTGGATATACCACTTTTTGTTTATCCATTCATTTGTTGATAGGCATCTGGGTTGCTTCCATCTTTCAGCTACTGTGAATAATACTGCTATGAACGTTCACATACAAGTATCTGTTATAGTATATTTTCAGTTGGGGGGATATATACCTAGAAGTAGATTTTCTGCATCTTATGGTACAATGGACAAAATTGTGTCCCCTCCTAAATTCATATGTTGAAGCCCCAAACCCCCTCTGAGATAGTATTTGAAGATGAGGCCTTTGGGAAGCAATTAGGTCACAAGAGAGAATGGAGTCCACATGATGGGATTAGTGCCCCTATAAGAAGAACTATGGGAAAGCGCTCTCTCCTGTCTTTGCTAAGTGAGGATACAGCAATGCAAGGCAGTAGGAGGTTTCTCACCAGGATTCGGCCCTGCTGACACCCTGGATCTCAGACTTCTCAGCCTCCAGAACTGTGAGAAATAAACGTCTGTGTTTAAGCCACTCAGTCTGTAGCCATTTGCTAAAGCAACTCAAACTAAGACTTATGGTAGTTCTTTGTTAACTTCTTTGCTGTGACCACACTGCTTTCCACATGGTGGCTGCCCCATTTCATATTCCCACCAGCAGTGCACAAGGGCACCGTTTCTTCACATCCTTAACAACATGATATTTTTTATTTGCTTTCTTCTTACTATTTATAGATATCCTAGTGGGTGTGACATGGTACCTCATTGTGCTCTTTGATTTGCACTCCCTTAATGACCTCATGCGAAGAGTTGACTCATTGGAAAAGACTCTGATGCTGGGAGGGATTGGGGGCAGGAGGAGAAGGGGACGACAGAGGATGAGATGGCTGGATGGCATCATGGACCCGATGGACGTGAGTCTGAGTGAACTCCGGGAGTTGGTGATGGACAGGGAGGCCTGGCGTGCTGCGATTCATGGGGTCGCAAAGAGTCGGACACGACTCAGCGACTGAACTGAACTGAACTGAATGTGGTTACTACAACTTGCACACAAGTACACGAAGAACCGGTAAACATGAAGAAGAAACCCTTCTTCAGAAAAGTTTACGGGGATAAATTTTAAGTTAACAAACAGAAAAACGACAACTCA
The DNA here is from genome assembly GCA_006410635.1 of Cephalophus harveyi. Lineage (NCBI taxonomy): Eukaryota > Metazoa > Chordata > Mammalia > Artiodactyla > Bovidae > Cephalophus > Cephalophus harveyi. Next base: position 54,878 of record SJYT01034762.1, on the reverse strand, counting down.
ACATTCTCAACAAATACAAAAGGTCTGTGACTTATGCAAATCTATCTAATAAAATTTTATAAGGGGGGTAAGACATACCAAAAAGTGAAAGAACTATTACCGGAAACTACTTGAAAATACTTCTCGTTATACAGATAAAAAAGGATACAACGGACACGAAAACTATAGATTAAATTCTTAGGTAACGGTTTAAGCTTCAATATTTCTAAATAGGGATAAAAAAGAAGGTTATCGAAATATCAAAATGGGATATATGAATTTAACGACTAGGTAAAACTCAATTAAAAACACCCTCGTTCCATGATAAAGAAATTTTCTGATAAGAAAGGGGGTAACTTACCAAAGCCGTGGAAACAACTTTCGATTGACCAATATCTATAAAACCCAAACAAAGATCTTAGAGTTAAGATAAGATAACTAGACAAATAGGAAATGGGATCATGATGTTACAAAATTAATAAAAACCCGAAGGGACCCCGAGTATACCATTTCTTAGACGGACATTACGTCTTTTAGGTCCAAGTCAGCGACCCAATCCTTCTAGGGGACCTCTTCGTTTACCATGTGGGAGGTCATAAGTTCGGACCTCTTAAGGTGCCTGTCTCCTTGGACCACCCGATGTCAGGTACCTCAGTGTTTCTTAGTCTGTGTTGACTAATTGATTGGAACAGTGAAAGTTGACACACTAGTCAAACTTTAGACCTTTGCACTTGGAGGTTTAAACGAAAAGGAAAAGTCAGTTGTTGCAATTCAGTCCCTTGGAATTCCTTGTAAATATGAGAATAGGCTTTTCCATTTCTGAAAAGGAAAAAAAAGTCCATTGGAATTTTGATAGTGATTGCACTGAATCTTAGATCACTTTGGTGAGTATTGCTATCTTAATATTAAGTTTTCTAATCCATGAACACAGGATATCTTTCTACTTATTTAAGTCTTCTTTAACTTTTTTAGCAATGTTTTACAGTTTCCAGTGTACAAATCTTTCACTCCCAGGTTAAATTTACTCCACATTATTTTATTCTTTTGGATGCTGTTGTAAATGGTACTGTTTTCTTAATTTCCCTTTCAGATTGTTGAATCTGAAATCTTAATTTCATTGCTGGAATATAGAAACAAATCTGACTTTGATATTATACCTTGAAACTTTGTTAGATTTGCTTATTAGTTCTAATGGGTATTTTTGTGCATTCCTTGGCATTTTTGGTAATCTGAAAAAAAGATAACTTACTCCTTCCTTTCCAATTTGGATGACTTTTTTCCTTGTCTGATTTCTCTGCCTAGGACTTCCAATACATTGTTGAATAGCAGCAGTAGCACTGCCATATTTAACAAGTAAAAATATAGGACTCCCATACAATATTTGGGACTTACCAAACCATTATGCACTGCCTATCTGAAATTTAAATTTCACTGAATGTCCTGAATTTCATCTGGGAGAGTTCAGCTTATAAGTGCCAGCACTGCCCGCCAACCCTTCACCCTTCCATGACCTCCAAGGCTCTTGCCACACTTGCCCTGCCCTTCTGGAAGCCTGGATGCCAGGAATAGCTTTGTCTAAGCCCCGACCCTGGTCTCCTTGTGCTGGATACTAAGAAGGTGGATCAAAATAATTGCTATATTTTCACTCTTGCTCCCAACCAGCAGAGATGTGGGGTGAGACTTTGGCAGAACCTAGGAAGACAAAGCCTAAGCCATCATTACAGTTTGGCCAGATGCTTGGACCCTGAGGAGAAAGGTGTTCAAGCTGAGTCCAGAGGTTTGGGCTGGGATGGAAAGGTCTTAAGGACAGAGTGAGTGCCTAGGACTTTCCAGCTCCTGAAAGATGTTCCCACATGTTTTTCTCTCTGACCTTCCCAGTACCCCCCGAGGAAAGCAGAGCAGCTACTATTGCCTGCAGCTCATGACTGGGAGCTGAAACGGCTGCCCGAAGCCGCACAGCTGACCGGTCCTCCAGGGAGCGGAGCCCATGCCAGGCCTCTGAGCCCCGCCCAGCTCAGGGCCGTCTGGTGTGGAACAGAGTGGGACTTTGACTCCCAAGCCTGAGAACCACAGACCACACCAAACCCCTTCCCTCGTCACAGGGCCTGCCAGGGCTCCCCAAGACGCTTACCCACCTACCTCTTCACCCCCGGTTCTGGGGTGACTGGGGTCCACTTACCTCTAACTGGAAAATGAGCCTTATTACCTGTGCCCCATCAGAAATCCAGTTTCCCTACCCTTCATTTCCAGGGCCTCTCTTTTTGCCTCTCTCCCCATCCCAAAACTTAATACCACTGATGCTTATTTTATTGCTTTTATTTTTTTATATCATGTTATTATTATTATTTGGCTGTGCTGGGTCTTCATTGCTGCTCAAAGGCTTTCTCTATTTGCAGTGAGCAGGGCCTCCTCTCTAGTTACAGCACACTCAGGCTCTAGAGAACAGGCTTCAGTAGTTGTTGCTTACGGGCTTAGTTGCTCCACAGCATGTGGGATCTTCCCAGACCAGGGATAGAACCCATGTCTCCTGCATTGGCAGGCAGATTCTTAACCACCGGACCACCAGGGAAGTCCCTCATAGCACATTATTACTGATGGCCCAAGATCCACACATTCCTTGCAGCACGTTTATATCTATTCTCTCGGTGAATCAGTCAACCTTTCATTCAACTAATATTTTTTATATCTCTTGAGCACCTACTTTGTGCCAGGGACTATGTTGGGCCCTGTGACTAAGCCAAAATCCTGGCTTTCCATTAGTGGTTCTTAACTGGCTATACCTTATGACCACCTAGAGAAGTTCTTAAAATCCTGATTCCCACTCTCACCCCAAATAAATGATTAGGACTCAGGGGTAGGACCAACGCGTCAGTGCATTTTTGTTGATAGGTTATTTCATTTGTCACTTATTTCCTATATCTACAACATTAGATGATGCCATAGCCAACATTATTAAATAGGACAGACCTGTAATCTTCTTCAGCATTTAAATACCATCTTTGGCGTTAAATATGGAAGCCTGGATGTTTAAAAGTGGTATATTTTAAGCAAGACCCAGTACTTCTTGGAAGAGACTTCATCGGGACATTTTATGTCTCCCAACATTTTATTATAAGAAAATTTTCAAACATACAGAAAAATTGAAAGAATTTTACAGTGAACACCCACCTAGACTCTCCCATTATTAGTTTATCTATCAATCCCACCTAATTTTTAATTTTTTTTATTTTACTATTTATTTATTTGGCTGCCTTGGTTCTCAGTTGCAGCACGGGAATCTTTTGGTGTGGTGCACAGGCTCTCTAGTTCCTCTGCAACATGTGGGATCCCAACTGGTTCCCTGACTAGGGATCAAACCTACATCCTCTGCATTGCAAGGTGGATTCTTAACCCCTGGACCATCAGGGAAGTCCTCCTCCCAGTTTTTTAATGTATTTCAAAATGAATCATAGACATCTATCCACTACTCTAAATACTTCAGCTTGCATGTCATCAGCTAGAGTTCAGTGTTTAGCTACAGTATTATTTTTTACTTTCTATATAAAACTCATGTTACAATGAACTGCAAAAATCTTAAGGGTACATTTGTTGGGTTTTGACAGTGTCATACACCTGTGTAATCTGAACCCCTATCAAGATATTAGAAGACTACCGTCACTCCAGAAAGTTCCCTATTCCCTTTCCTGCTAATCCTTGTCTGCCCCACCGCCACCCACTGCAGAGACAATCTCTTGCTGTTTGTTTTCCTAAGATAGACTGGATTTGCCTATTTTGAAATCTCACAGAAATAGAATCAGACAGTATAAACTGGCTTACATTAGGCTCCTTTCACTCAGCGCAGTGTTTTTGATATTTACGCATGCTGTGTGTTCCTTTTCATTGCTGAATAGTGCTCTTTGTATAAACAAGAGTTTATTTATCCATTTTCTTTATAGGCATTTGGGTTGTTTCCAGTTTGGAGTTATTATGCTTCTATGAACAGTCCTACACAAATCGTTTTGTGGACATACGTTTTCATTTCTTTTGGGTAAATACCTTGTTTTAAGAAACTGCCAGATCATTCCCATCAACTTTTATGAGACGTCCCTGATATCAGTTTTCTGTCAGATGTTTTATAAATATTTTTCTCCCAATCTGTAGCTTGCCTGTTGGTTTCCCTAGAGGTATTTTTCAACCCAAGCATCCGTATTTTACTAACTTTTGATTGAAATGTATATACAGAAAAGTACACAAACCTCAGTGTACTAAGTTTGACTGATTTTCACAAGCTGAACATACCCAGAATTTAATTTAAGAAAAAGCATTCCCAACGCCCCCAGAAACCCTCCTCAAGCCTGTCTCCAAAGGTAACCATTATCCTGATTTCTAAAAGCATAAATTTTGCCCGTACTTTATGTTAAGTGGAATCATTCCCTTTTGTTTCTGGCTTCCTCACTTCAACATTGTTTTTGAGGTTGGTCGGTATTGTTGGGTATAGTGAGGAACATCATTCTCATTACTGCAAGATGTTCCATTGTATAAGTCCGCCACAATTTATCCATTCTACCAGTGATGGGCATTCCAGTTATGTGCAGGTATTAGGTATTATGAAAGTGCAATGCATCCTTAATAGATATTGCCATACAGTTTTCCTCAATGGTTAGATCTATTCACACTCCCACCAAAGGCACCAGAAGTTTTCACCATTGCCCCAGGTGATTCTAAGAATGAGAGCCACTGCCTCACTGTGCTGAGAAACTGCCGTGAGGGCTGTGACAGCCCACGGAAACCAGGAATGGCAAGGCTCGTAAGAAACCAGGAAGGGGAGGGTGTGGTACATTCAGTAGAATATTACTCGGCCATAAAAAAAGAATGAAATAATCTAGAGACTAGCATGCTAAGTGAAGTAAACCAGACAGATATCATATGACATCACTTGTATGTGGAATTTAAACAGTGATACAAATTAGCTTGTTTACAAAACAGAAATAGACTCACATGGAACATAAACTTGTGGTTACCAAAGGGAAAACAGGAGAAGGGATAAATCAAGAGTTTGGGACTAACATATACACGCTACTATATGTAAGACAGATAAACAACAAGGACCTACTGTATAGCACAGGGAACTATACTTAATGTCTTATAATAATCAGTAAGGGAAAATAATCTGAAAAATAATATATATGTATGCTTGCTGAATCACTTTGCTTTACACCTGAAACCAACACAAGATTGTAAATCAACTATCAGTTCAGTTCAGTTCAGTCGCTCAGTCGTGTCCGACTCTTTGCGACCCCATGAACCACAGCACACCAGGCCTCCCTGTCCATCACCAACTCCCGGAGTCCACCCAAACCCATGTCATCAAGTCAGTGATGCCATCCAACCATCTCATCCTCTGTTGTCCCCTTCTCCTCCTGCCCTCAATTTTTCCCAGCATTGGGGTCTTTTCAAATGAGTCAGCTCTTCGCATCAGGTGGCCATAGTATTGGAGTTTCAGCTTCAACATTAGTCCTTCCAATGAACACCCAGGACTGATCTCCTTTAGGATGCACTGGTTGGATCTACTTGCAGTCCAAGGGCAACTATACTTCAATTTTAAAAGGAGACAGAGACCAGGAAATGGGCAGGCCCCAGCGGGGACAGGGAGTGGGGGTTGGCTGGATTCTGCGGGTCTGAGCAGGGAAAATGGGGTTGGGGAAGCATTGCAGGTAGAGCAATATTCCCTCTGAAAGGCCAGAGCATGTGAAAGACTTGTACATCAGGGAGAGAGATCAGAGACTGCGAAAAAGGCAGTCCAGGGCTAGGCAATGCTGAGCTCTTGAGATCATGTTAAGGATTTTCTTTTTAACCTTTTATTTTAAACTATTTTCAACTTATAGAAAAGTTGCAAAAATAGTACAGAGAATTCCCATCTATTCTTCACCTAACTTCCCCTAAGATTAGCAACTCACATGAGTATGTACAGTTCTCAAAACCAGGAAAATAGCATTGGTATGATCCTACTAAACAAACAACAGCACTTATTCAAATGTCACCCATTTCCCCCCTAATCTCCTCTTCCTGTTCCGGAATCCAGTCCAGAGTCCACATCCCATTTGTTTGTTGTGTCTCCTTTGTCTCCTCCAGTCGGTAACATTTTCAGTTTTATTCTTCATAACCTTCAGACCTTTGAAGAGTACTCATCGTTTATTATTATCAAGTCAGTGATGCCATCCAACCATCTCATCCTCTGTTGTCCCCTTCTCCTCCTGCCCTCAATTTTTCCCAGCATTGGGGTCTTTTCAAATGAGTCAGCTCTTCGCATCAGGTGGCCATAGTATTGGAGTTTCAGCTTCAACATTAGTCCTTCCAATGAACACCCAGGACTGATCTCCTTTAGGATGCACTGGTTGGATCTACTTGCAGTCCAAGGGCAACTATACTTCAATTTTAAAAGGAGACAGAGACCAGGAAATGGGCAGGCCCCAGCGGGGACAGGGAGTGGGGGTTGGCTGGATTCTGCGGGTCTGAGCAGGGAAAATGGGGTTGGGGAAGCATTGCAGGTAGAGCAATATTCCCTCTGAAAGGCCAGAGCATGTGAAAGACTTGTACATCAGGGAGAGAGATCAGAGACTGCGAAAAAGGCAGTCCAGGGCTAGGCAATGCTGAGCTCTTGAGATCATGTTAAGGATTTTCTTTTTAACCTTTTATTTTAAACTATTTTCAACTTATAGAAAAGTTGCAAAAATAGTACAGAGAATTCCCATCTATTCTTCACCTAACTTCCCCTAAGATTAGCAACTCACATGAGTATGTACAGTTCTCAAAACCAGGAAAATAGCATTGGTATGATCCTACTAAACAAACAACAGCACTTATTCAAATGTCACCCATTTCCCCCCTAATCTCCTCTTCCTGTTCCGGAATCCAGTCCAGAGTCCACATCCCATTTGTTTGTTGTGTCTCCTTTGTCTCCTCCAGTCGGTAACATTTTCAGTTTTATTCTTCATAACCTTCAGACCTTTGAAGAGTACTCATCGTTTATTATGTAGAATGTCTCTCAGTTTCAGCTTGTCTGATGTTTCCTCGGGCTTAGACCAAATTATGAATTTCTGGCAAGACTTCCATAGAAGTTGTATGTCTTCTTCCTGATATTATTAACCTCAATCACTTGATCTCATTGGTGTATATCACATTTCTCCACTGTAAAGCTACTGTTTTGATCTTTTTCCTAAGAAAAGAAAGGGATGGCATTGAAAGATTTTAAGCAAGGGACATGACATGTTTAGTGACGTGTGTTTCAAAAATGCCCTCTTTGTTGCAGCATGAAGAACATGTTAGAAGAGGCTAGAATGTACCTGTGGGAGGTTGGTTCAGGGTGTAATACAGTCCAATATGTGATGATAAATGTGGGAAGAAGTGGGCAGATTTTAGAGATATTCAGAAGGTAAAATCATAAGGCAGGTTAATGAGATCATGCAGAGGTTCTGATAGAATTGGCCTGTGACTGGGCTTGGGCAAAGCCAGTTTAAAAGCACCCAGGTGATTGTCACGTTCAGCCACATTGAACACAGCCAGCCCACAGCATGGCCCAGATGTGCTTCAGGTGAAAACCACTTGGTGGCAAAAGTGAAGATGCTCAGTATCTCTCTGGATACATGGGGAGAACGATGGGGGTGTGGGGGTCCTCTGCCATCTCCCACAGGGAGAGCTGGCAAGAGGATGCTAATGAAATCAGAGAGCTCAGGGAGCCCTTGCCAGCTCGTCACTGCTGACTCTCCAAGTAGGGCTGCCAGATAAAATACAGGACACCCCGTTCAACCTTAATTTTGGGTAAACAATGAATAATCTTTTAGTATGTCTCAAATATTGCATAGAACATGTATTAAAGAATTATTTATCTGAAATTTAATTTAATCTTATTTTTACTTGTTAAATCTGGCAACCCTACCCCCAAGACAAGGATCTGACGGGTTTGACCCATTCCTGTCTAGTGCAAGAGCTTCTAAAGCAACAGAGACTTTTTCCTTCCCTCTCCTTTCCCGCCCTCTCCCCTTCTTCCTCCTTCTATCTTTTCATCCCCAGTGTGGTCTGGCCAAGCGCATGCCAGTGCCTGGCACCAGTCTTTCCACTGAGAGCCACACAGGGAGTCCCTGGCAGAGGGCCCAGGAAGAAACATCCAGACTCCCACTCCAAACCCACTCATTTCTTAACGCAGTAAGTGCTTTTGTGCACCTTCCATGCGCCAGGCCCTGTTCTGGTCAGAGGGATAAAGCAATGAACAAGTCAGGTGAGTCCCCACTCTATGGGAGACAGGCATTCCAGCGAGGAAGACGGACCAGGATCCAGAAAACGGCTGTTTCAGATGGTGATGACAGCCGTGAAGGGATGTGGTCAGAGTGACCAGAGCCCAGGTGAGGGGGGCTCGGGGGCCTCTCTGAACAGGCGACATGACTTGGGCTTGAAGCTGACAAGAGGCATCTTGCAAAGATCTAGGGAAGAGTGTTGCAGGGAGAAGAAAGGCCACGGGGTGTCACAGGACATCTGGGCACCCCACCACGTCTGGCTGCTGTGTGGGATGTGCCAGTTTCTGTGGTGCAACTGCTCCATCGTGGCTAGTCGCCAGCTACCAACAATGAGATGATACTTTTTAAGAAGCTGATATTTCAGCTGATTTGGGGCCTCATCAAGTTGCCAGGGCCAAATGGCTGTCTCAAAATCCTGCTCTGTAGAAATGGTACAGAAGAACTTACCTACATGGAAGCAATGGAGGCAGGTTTAAGACACTGTACAGAAGGCAGCAATCAAAACCGTCCCCGAGAAAAGGAAATGCAAAAAGGCACAATGGTTGTCTGAGGGGGCCTTACAAATAACTGAGAAAAGAAGAGAAGCTAAAGGCAAAGGAGAAAAAGAAAAATATACACATTTAAATGCAGAGTTCCAAAGAATAGCAAAGAGAGATAGGAAAGCCTTCCTCAGTGATCAATGCAGCAAAATACAAGAAAACAAAAGAATGGGAAAGACTAGAGATCTCTTCAAGAAAACTAGAGATACCAAAGGAACATTTCATGCAACAATGGGCACAATAAAGGACAAAAATTGTGTGGACTTAACAGAAGCAGAAGATATTAAGAAGAGGTGGCAAGAATACACAGAAGAACTATACAAAAAAAATCTTCACGACCCAGATAACCACAATGGTGTGATCATTTACCTAGAGCCAGACATCCTGGAATTCAAAGTCAAGTGGGCCTTAGGAAGCAACACGACAAACAAAGCTAGTTGAGGTGATGGAATTCCAACTGAGCTATTTCAAATCCTAAAAGATGATGCTGTGAAAGTGCTGCACTCAATATGCCAGCAAATTTGGAAAACTCAGCAGTGGCCACAGGACTGGAAAAGGTCAGTTTTCATTCCAATCCCAAAGAAAGGCAATGCCAAAGAATGTTCAAACTACTGCAAAATTGCACTCATCTCACATGCTGGCAAAGTAATGATCAAAATTCTCCAAGCCAGGCTTCAACAATATGTGAACCATGAACTTCCAGATGTTCAACCTGGATTTAGAAAAGGCAGAGGAACCACAGATCAAATTGCCAACATTTGTTGGATCATAGGAAAAGGAAGAGAGTTCCAGAAAAACATGTACTTCTGCTTTATTGACTATGCCAAAGCCTTTGACTGTGTGGATCACAACAAACTGGAAAATTCTGAAAGAGATGGGAATACCAGACCACCTGACCTGCCTCCTGAGAAATCTGTGTGCCGGTCAAGAAACAACAGTTAGAACTGGACATGGAACAAAAAACTGATTCCAAATCGGGAAAGGAGTATGTCAAGGCTGTATATTGTCACCCTGCTTATTAAACTTATATGCAGAGTACATCATGAGAAACACTGGCCTGGATGAAGCACAAGCTGGAATCAAGATTGCCAGGAGAAACATCAACAACCTCAGATGTACAGATGACACCACCCTTATGGCAGAAAGCAAAGAAGAACTAAAGAGCCTTTTGATGAAAGTGAAAGAGGAGAGTGAAAAAGTTGACTTAAAGCTCAACATTCAGAAAACGAAGATCATGGCATCTGTGATGTCATGGCAAACAGATGGGGAAACAATGGAAACAGTGACAGGCTTTATTTTGGGGGGCTCCAAAATCACTGCAGATGGTGACTGCAGCCTTGAAATTAAAAGATGCTTGCTCCTTGGAAGAAAAGCTATGACCAACCTAGACAGCATATTAAAAAGCAGAGACATTACTTTGCCAACAAAGGTCCATCTAGTCAAAGCTATGGTTTTTCCAATAGCCATGTATGGATGTGAGAGTTGGACCATAAAGAAGGCCGAGCACCAAAGAACTGATGCTTTTGAACTGTGGTGTTGGAGAAGACTCTTGAGAGTCCTTTGGACTGCAAGGAGATCAAAGTAGTCAATCTTAAAGGAAATCAATCCTGAATATTCGTTGGAAAAACTAATCCTGAGGCTGAAGCTCCAATACTTTGGTCATCTGATGCAAAGAGCTGGCTCATTGGAAAAGACCCTGATGCTGGGAAAGATTGAAGGCAGGAGAAGGGGATGACAGAGGACTAGATGGTTGGATGGCATCACGGACTTAATGGACATAAGTTTGAGCAAGCTCCGGGAGATGGTAAAGGACAGGGAAGCCTGGCATGCTGCAGTCCATAGGGTTGCAAAAAGTCAGACACGACTGAGTGAATGAGCAACAACACTTACCAGACTTCTGAGAACCTTTGAACTTGGGATGGAGAACCGACTGGATGGTCAGTGTTTCTAAACACCTCCAAGGGACACTAGGTCTTAACTTTGCATCCTTCCTCTCCCTTGCCTCCAGGCCTCAACAAATGGGGACCGAATGAATGAATGAAATATTCGATCTCCCTAAGATACCAGCCTCCCTCCTGTTGCCACAAAGGTGAGGTCTGAAGTCTCCACAGCCACCAGTCCCTGTCCTGGGTACTGCAACGCAGCCTAGCTATACCTCCTAACCTCCACATAGTACTGTGTTAAATGACAACAGGTTGTTGTTTAGTCACTAAGCCGTGTCTGACTCTTTGCCTAGCTATACCCACTCGCCATCCCTCAGTTCTGTCTTAAATGACAACAGATAACTCTCCCCAAAGTCAGAAGGCCTAGAAACTGAGCTTGACTTACTGTCAACATACCCAGGCCACAAATTACATCAACCCTTCTGAGCCAGACTGGGCTGGGGGGGTCAGAACGCAAAGGCACTCAGGAGCTCCCCAAGCACCTCCCTGACTCCTTACAGCCTGTGCCTTCCCTCCTCCCTGGTGCTGGCCTCCCCCAAACCTGCAACCTGGGAGCTGCAGCCTAGCCCAGGTGAGGACTGGGGAGGACCTCCGGCAGTTTCCCCCCCTGCCATCCCCTGGAGTCCTCAGGTGGGAGGGTCATCCACGAGCAGCTGTCAGCCCCCAACTCTCCTGGCTATACCCTCTTGGTCCCCCTCCAGCTCTCTCCCTGCCTGGCAGGGAGGAGCCGCTAGAGCTAAGCAGATTTCATGCTATTTTCAAAGTCATTTTCCATGGAAAAAAAATTTTTTTATACCATTAAACCTGCTTTCAGCTGCTTCTCATCTCCCTGAAAGCTTCCTCCTCCCTTTTCATGAGATAAACCAGTAAGGGGAATATTCAGGAACCTGGCAGCGACAACCCACAGGCATGCTGGGCCGGGAAGGGCATGAGAAGGTTCCCCTCACCTGTACTCCAGTCTTCCAGCCCCACCTTAACAACTGCCTTGTGGCAAGGAGCCCGTCCTTCCGGTTCCTGTCGCCCTGTGGCAGTCACCAAACTGGGGCGAGTTTTTACAACCAGTATCCAGCGTCTTTTGAGGAGTAATTGAGGCATTTCCAGGACCCCCAGGCAGCCTAAATTTCTTGGAGAAGAGGTGGCCGTAGGAAGCTTCAAGCTGGGAGTGGTTCAGGGTGAGCTATGAAATGCGGAAGCCAGCCCACACTCCCTTGTAACCCCACTGTGTGCATATGAAAGCCTGAGTCACATCTCAGCTGCCAGTAAACAGAGGCCTTTGCTAGGACCAAGAGTCAAGACCAAATGGTTCTGTATCCTCAGCTTATGGCACAGGGCTCAGCCTATCATGGGTTGCTGGAGAGGAGCCTGTAACATCTGCCAGACTCCTCTGGCAAGCAAGGCTGATCCAGCACCTCAGGCACAGGAGATTGGACCAGACTTGAGCGGCCTCAGATGTGCCCTGGCGTGAGACCTGTGCTCAGAGGAAAGGATGAGAATGGCCTGAACCAATCAAATTCTCTTTCCTGTGATAACCCAGCAGTGTGGAAATATGAAAAGCTTGCAACGGTCCTATGGTCCTCCTGAGACAAAGATGTGAAAAGTGAAAGTAGTAGTCACTCAGTCAAATCCGACTCTTTGCGACTCCCTGGACTGTAGCCCACGAAGTTCCTCTGTCCATAGAATTCTCCAGGCAAGAATACTGGAGTGGATTGCCATTTCCTTCCCCACGGGCTCTTCCCAACCCAGGGATAGAATCCCTGCCTCCTGCATTACAGGCAGATTCTTTACCACCTGAGCCACCAGGGAAGCCCGAGATGGCGAGGTTGGGGAGAGGAAGTTCTAGGACGATGCACACCCAGCTTTCCGGCCAGGTCATCTGATCACCTGGCACTGGCAGCAACCGTGGTGAAAATTGCTGAGAGAAGAGCACATGGTGGAGGATGGGGAGAGTCCAGCTTGGTGGCTGGTAAGAATGAGGCAAAAATGGAACAGCCAGGAGGGGTGAGATATGAGGTGACGCTCAGGGCCCACGAGCCACCCAAGGGCCTGAGTGCTGCTGGACTTTGGAAATATTTGAGGAGCAACCTTGAGCATCAAGCTAAATAAGATCATCTCCACTAAAACACAGGACTCCTGCCCCCTGGCAGCGGGGAAATAGATGGATAAATTTTTTTTAATTATTCATGTATCAACTGATTGCTTAAGGTAAAGCTTTTATAATCAAAATTTTAGAACCCATTGTTACAACAGTACAGACTGTAAAAAGCTAACCTCACATATTCTGTTTTCTCCCTTTATTCAAACATTGTTCATTCACTGGAATTCCTTTCTACCTTTGCTTCTGAAAGTGGTGCCAAAAAAAAAAAACAAACCCAGCAAATAATTTCAACAAATGTCAGCTTCAGAATCAGCATGAAGTATTCTTAGCAAACATGGCCACTGCTTAGCCTTTCTAAGCAGTTATAAAGGAAGCAGATTTTCTACATAAGAGTAATTGAACCACACTTAACAAAACCTTTTCGAAATCAATAAATATTGACAAATCATTTTTCTTAATTTTTTTCCAAGAGAAGCTAAAATGTCTCCCTGTAGATTTAGGCTCAGTGCTGGCCTCTGACAAAGGGACCGTCCCGTCTTGGGACAGGAGTGTTTTTAATCTAGAGGCTAACTTGAGCAAGAACCTCCTTAGGCATTAGCTTCCTCCTGGAAAACCGGAATTAGATTCCCAGGGGTTCTCAAGTTGGACATCATTGTTACCTAACAGACCCTCACCCAGCATTACTGTGTGCAACCCGCAATACTGCAGGCATTACTACAATCCCTATTTTACAGATGGAGAAAGTGAGGCATGGCAAAGTTGAAAAGCTCTCTCCTGTGCATGTTACTGCTTCTCTGATGTCTAAGATTAGAATCAGTAGGTCCAGGTAGGGCCCTGGAATCCATACTCCCCCAGGGAGAGATCCAGGTGATTTTTACTCCTCGTTGTGAGACGCTGCTCCAGGCATCAGATCTGCTCTGATTGAGGGTTTAGGAAGGGAGCAAACAGGAGAATCCTACGTCCTCAGCCAAGACAGTTCTCAGGATGGACGTTGGTGCCACCTTCTGACAGCTACAGCAGTTAAGAGTGGTAAACGAGTTGGAAACAAGGAACACAAGAGATTTTGTCTCCTGCTGCACCAGAGTGCCACCTGCTGGCTACAGGTGGCCATTACAGGTCAGGCAGGAACCTCACGTGTCCAGGCCCTTCTCTAAGGGACTACACTGACACCGGGTTCAGTAGAGACTCCACAGGGTGAGAGAGATAACCATGGCCATTCCATGACAAAGCTGCATGGTTCCCGGAAAAGCAGGTCGGGGCAAGGGCAAGCAGGGGTGGTAAGGGCAACAGAGGAACCAGAGGCTGTGTGGGCGAGGACTAAGCCTAGAGGTGGTAGGGGCTCAGAGCCTGGGTTCTGTGCTAAGGGTAACGGGAAATGCAGTAGCAAGTCAGACTGAGATCACTCTGGGCTTTGTCAGGGAGGCTGAAATGGGATAGTCCGAGTGGAGGCAGAATCCATTTGGAAACCATTCAAAAATCAGAGATGAGAGCAAAGTCGCTGGCCTAGATGAGGTGGGCACTGCAGGGATGGAAAAAAAAATGGTCAATGAGAAATGGGATTCAGTTTGATTTTTTAAAAAAAAGCAGCTGAAGAGTAACAGTGAGACATCACAGTGGCCCCATTGCATTCATTCATTCCTTCTTTCAACAAACTGTAGTGCCTACTGTGGGTCAGAAACTAATCTGCCTGCTGGGGATATGGTGGTATAAACCAGGCCAGGGAAAGCCCTGCTTTTCATGGGGTTTATACCGTTAAAGAGGTGTGGGGGTAAGATAATCTAGTAAGTAAATAAACAACAAAAACAGATGGGAATAAGCACCATGTAGAGAATGTAGATGGGATGTGGGGCAGTGACTCAGATCTGAATGTTAGGGAGCATGACCTGTAAAGATAACAGGGCAAAGCACTCCAGGCAGAGCTGAGTCCAAAGGAACAGATGCAAAGGCCCTTCAAGCATGAGTAAGCACAGCACATTCAAGATCAGAGACAGCCAGCGTGGCTGTATGTGGTGGTAAAGACAACAGAGGGACCAGTTTATGAAGGACTGTGGAAGGCAATGCAAGGAATTCTAAGAGTGAAGGGAAGCCGCTGACACCTTTCAGATAGAAAAGTGACAGAACCCGACTTGGCTTTCAGATCTCTCTGGTTGCTCTCTGGAGCATGGATCGTATAAGGCAGGAGTGGAAGGAGGAGCCAGGGAGAACCTGAGATGTAGACCAGGAGAGATGGTGGGGCAGCAGCATGAAGGGGAGGGTTCTGGGCATACTTTAGAGTCAGAGTCAACGGGACTCGCTGATGCACTGATGTGGGGGTGAAAATAGCAGAACCAAGAATGACTCCCCAAGACCAGGAGGATGACAGCTACTGCGGAATACCTAGACACAAGGAGAAAGGGCCACAGGGAACTCCCCCAGGGACACGGCACTGCAACAAGCAAAAGTCTGGCCTTAATACTCAGCCCAGCTGGAGAGGGCATGCAAGCGAACCGCACTGAGGCTTGGTTTCCTCACCTGCGACTGGACCTAGCCTGCTTGGGTGCATTTCAAAGACTAAAGAAGCCTGACACTGACTTGACACTCATACTGGCCTGGCCTCTGCGCATACCGAGTTGGCCAGTTCTCTCCCATTGTCGGGGCTTCCCAGGTGGCTCAGAGCTAAAGAATCTGCCTGCCAATGCAGGAGACACGAGTTTGATCCCTGAGTCAGGAAGATACCTTGGAGAGGGAAATGGCAGCCCACTCCAGTATTCTTGACTAGAGAATTCCACGGACAGAGGAGCTTGGCAGGCTATAGTTCACAAAATCACAAAAGAGTCAGACATTACTGAACAACTAAACAACAACTCCCATTTGTTGGGAAGTATCTCTCCAGGCAGCCAAAGCCCTGTCCCCAGCTGGAAGAACACCCAAGGTCAACATCTAATTCTAAGCAGAAACCCCAGAATAATTCCCTCTGTCCTCCAAGTCTTCGACCTGGGAAAGGAAATAGTCACTCTCAGTCCCCTTAAATCAAAGGGAATGTGGGAAGGAGCAGTCAGAGCAAAAACAAATACCAGAGACCACGGGTTGTGAGCACCACATCACTTTATTTCTTTGGTTTTCCAACTTCACTTTTGGACAATGCAAAGTCAGTCTCTCACCTGCCTGGCCCCTGAGTGGTCTCTCACTGGAGATGGGGCATGGGCTCTGCAGAGCTCAACAGAAAAATGGGGGTCCCCAAGGACTGAGGGGTCCACAGCAGATGCACCAAGCACCAGCAAGCAGAGACCCAAGGCTCTCTCCCCCGGCCCTTTACCAAACTCCTCGCAATGAACAGGCCAGCCCTCAGTGATGAGGCTCAGGACCTTCCCCTAGAGGTCAACTTCGGTCCTTCTTCATCTCTGCTTCTGCTCATACGGAGCCTGGCACCCTCTCCCTTAGGGGCACCAAGCAGAAGTTATGACCTGCTCCACATCTGATCACTAACATTGCTTTGGGAAACATCTTTGAATAAAGAGGGTGCCAACCCCCAAAAGAAACTGAGGGCATATATTCTGCCCAATGGGACAGATGGCCATGCTACAATACTCCCTTTGTCCCTGGGAAAACTGAAAGCAGCTGTAGCTAACCAACCTCCCTTCGGGTCCCCACATACATAGAGCTTCCAACACGAGCAAGAGGGCCCAGCCAACTCACTTAAATCAAAAGACTAAAAAAACCAAGATGCGATAATAAAAATAAGAATGGTAAACAACTGAAGAGAGCATCCCTGGTCCTGCAGCTGTCTACAGGAGGCCAGACGGCCGGTCTCTGGCTCTCTCTGCCCTGGAGCTGGGAAACAACACAAATCTGCCCTTGGAGTCACTGTAGACACCATGAGGGCAAAAGGGATCCTGGCCAAGCCAGGGGGCAACTCAGGCCTCTGACCTTCTCCCAAGTGGTCCTCCTTCCTCCCAGCCCCTTGCACACCTCCCCGTCAGCCGTCCACCAGGGTGAGGCCATCGTAGAGGGCGCGTTTCCACATGTAGTAGGTAGAGCGGGCGGTGAGGGGGAAGAGGGTGCTGAATTCCTTGTAGGAGGGGAAGCTCTTGGACTGGAAGCGCTTCTGCAGGAACAGCTTGGCCTGGGCCTTAAACTTTGTGGTGGCCAGCATGTCCATCATCAGCACCTGGCCATCCCGGCCCCCTGCTGCTGCTGCTGTCCCCACAGGGTGGCTGGACAGGGACCCACTGGGGGGCCGACCCTGGGCTGTGGGCCCCTCTTGCAGGGCCCCCTCTTTGGAAGGCCCTCCTGGGGCCTTCCTTGGATCCTCCCCTGGAGAAGCTGCCGTCAGCCGGGTCCCTGCAGGGGAGGCCACAGCAGCTATCACATTCCTGCCAGCTTCTTTCTCCTCTGCCTCCTTCCTGCTCCCTCTGCCCAAGGTGGGGGCCCGGATCTGGAGCTTGGACAGGCTTCTGGGCCAGCTCTGGGCCAGACTCTTCCAGACCCAAAAGGAGGAAGGTGACAAGCTCGGGTAGCGGAGGCGGAAGCGACAGAAAGGGAGGTGCCCACCAAGCACCTGCTTGCGGGCCGCTCTGCGCAGACGCCTCTGCCAGCGGGACAACGGCACCCTCAGGGGCAGGAACACCCGTGGAGCGGGTGGGCCCCCACACGTGGCTTTCGCTGCCCCATCTCCGACCTCACCACCCTTCCAAGGGAGCAAGGCCTTTTCGCCCACCGGCACTGGCTGGGAAGGCCCAGACTCTGAGAGGGCCGGCACTGGCTTGAAGCTGGGGTTCCTTCGGAGAGCTTTTCGGCGCCAGTTGTAGTAGGTGGACCGGGAGATGCCCGGGAAGCGGCATTTGAAGCAGCGGTAGGGTACCAGCGTATTCAGGGCAATGCAGTGCTCCAGGTACAATTTGGCCCGCTGCATGAAGACCATGCCAGGGCTGGACGCGGCCGTCGAGGAGCATCCCAGCCCCTCGGCAACCTGCCGCTCCGGCAGCTTCGCCAGCTCCTCTGTGGGGGTCAGGGCCTGGCAGGCGCCAGAACCCACGAGCTCGTGCTTCCAGGCGTAATAGGTGGAGCGGGAGATCTCGGGGAACCTCTGCAGGAACTGCTGCAGCGGCACGACGCCCCCGCGGTGGAAGCTGTCCTGCAGGAAGTGCTTGGCCGAGAAGCGAGTGGCCACCTTCTGCCGGTGCTCCTGGGACTGCCGCCGCCAGCGGTAGAAGGTGCTCTTGGTGACGCTGGAGCGCTCTCCCAGGTGCGAGTAGCTGAGGCCGGGCTCGCGGTTGAGCAGCTCCAAGGTCTTGGCGGGCGGGGGCAGCGGGGCCGGGCCGGGGTGGGCGCTCTCGGCCTCCACCTCCTCCAGCCCCACCACGGGCGCAAAATACTGGTGGCGGAAGAGGTGGCCACTGAGCGGCTGGCCGGCCCACATGATGTGCAGCGTGGCGGGCGTGTGGTCGCAGCGGCGCGGGCGGATGACACGGTTAAAGTACGGCCGGATCTTGAGGTTGCGCAGCGGGTAGATGGAGTAGATGTTGCGCTGGACCACGGAGGCGAGGGCGTACAAGTGCCACACGTTGGAGAAGCTGCTGGGAAAGCAGGTGGCCTTGACGTCCGCGTCGAAGATGGCCTCGAGCGTGGCGGACGGCAGGCTGGTCATCTCCGGGGACTCCTCGGAGCGCAGGGAGTAGCGAACCGCCTGCAGCATCACCTTGGAGTCGATCATGCCCTGGAGGTAGTAGTGGCGGTGCAGCAGCATCTCCACCACCGTGCGTGCCCGCAGCTCCAGGCTGAGGCCCGCGTCGCCCCACAGCAGCAGGCTGGCCGCCTCGAATAGCAGGCTGCCCTCGCCCTGGCACACCAGCGGCAGCATGTTCCGCGGCGCATCCTCCGGATACAGGCTCAGGGCCACCGAGTCCACCTCCAGCACCTGGGGGCCGGGGCCCCCCCCACGGCGGGTGGGGAGAGCGAAGGAGGACAGGACCTGCTTGGCCTCCAGAGCGGCACCGACGAGACCCTCCAGGCCCTCTGACTCCACCGCCTCCTGCAGCTCCTGCAGCACGTGCTGCACCAGCTGCTCCCGAGAGGTCATCCTAGCAGGGCAAAGGGGAGAGGGCAGAGGTCAGGACGGGTACCCGGATGACACTCCTGCGCCCTCTCTCTCCAGATACTGCCTGTCTACTCCCATTCCGCCATGGAAGAAAATGGCTACGTGCCGCCCGGGGTTTGTTTAATTACCCAGTGATACAAAGGAAGAGCTCGATCTTGGAGAATGGCTTTGAATCCTGGTTCTGCTATTAGCTTGAGCAAGTCATCAACCTCTCTGTGCTTCTGGTTCCTTTTCTGTTAAAAGGGAGACAATAAAAGAATGTACCTTATAGATTTGTTGTGTGTATAAATGAGACAAAGTAAAAAATGGCGATACATGGGGGTGTGTATGTGTGTGTGTGTATACATATGCACATATATATATATTCATCCTTAGAAAAGTGCCTGGCACATAGTAAAGTACTACGAAAGTGCTAGGTCTTATATATTAGAGTATTATCTAGTATTATGGGAATTCCCTGATGGCTCAGCAGGTGAAGAATCCATCTACAATGCAGAAGACACAGGAGACTTGAGTTCAACCCCCCTGGAGAAGGAAAATGGCAACCCACTCCAGTATTCTTGCCTGAAAAGTCCCATGAACAGAGAAGCCTAGTAGGCTATCGTCTATAGGGTCACAAAAGATTCAGACATGACTGAGCGACGACATTTCTAGTATTATACGTATTATATAGTACAAGTATTAAAGTACAGTCCATGGGCCCTTGGGGTTCCCTGAGATTTTCAGAGGGGCTTCAAGTTAAACTCTTTTCACAATAATACTAAGATAACAACACTAAGATATGATTTTTGCAATTGTGTTAACACTGGAGTAAACACTACTGGAGTAGTACCTCAGCATGAATCAAACTAGAAATCACTATGTTCACCACCATGTAGTCACAGTGGGAAAAAGAAAGCTAGTACCACTCCACAATGTCCTTGATGCAGCAAAGATTATTTTAATCACAAGACTTAAATACATGCAGCATTTCTGCTGCACACTGGTGTGTAATGAATGAGTGACAGTTGCTTGGGCTGCATGATGAACTAGATGTTTTTCATACAATAACATTTTTTAACTTGAAAGAAAAATTAAGTGGCATTAGTTGTTTAGACTTGGTTATATTTGACAGATGTTTTTCTCAAAAGTGAATAAGGTGAGCCTGTCACTTCAAGGAAAACTTTATGGTCAGTGAAAATTTTTGAGCTTTCACATGAAAATTAGAATTTTGAAAAACCTGTATCCACTACAGTGAGCTTGACAGCTTCCCAATACCTAAAGATTTTTCTGATGGGACCAGTGGTGACACTAACACGTCTAACTTTAGCCTATGTAATGGAATGGTCAGCATTTGAAGGTCTGTGTTACTCAATGAACTCCCTTTCCCAAATAACCAATAGTCTGGCACAGTTAAAAGATCATTTCAAAGTATAAAATAAAGCAAAGGATTTTAATATAATAGGGTACCAAAGTTCCTGAATGTGGTTTCAGATTCTGCATTATAACTAAGATTTGAGGAACTACCACTTGTTAATTTGGGTATAGTTGTCAAAAAATATCCACTGAAAAAGCTATCAAAATACTCTTTCTAGAGAAATTTCCTAAGGTCCAGTGGTTAGGACTCGATGTTTTTTCACCTCTGTGGCCTGGGTTCAATCCCTGGTTGGGGAGCTAAGATTCTACATACACTGAAGTTAAAAGACCTTCCCCTATCCCTTTGTCCATCTGTATCTGGATGAAGTTGGATTTTCTTCATATACTTCTACCAAAATAACGTATCACCACAGATTAAATGTAGAGACAGATGAGCATCTACTTATCTTCTGTTAAACCAGATATTACAGAGACACGAAAACCCTAAAAGATGAACTTGTGCTCACTAAACACTTTCGTTCTAGAAAAGTTTCTTCTCATGAAAACTATTATTCATTACCATGCAACAGGTTTGTTCTTTTTAATAAAGCAATCTTTTCTAAATGTCTAAGTTTTAATTTTGAATGTAATGTACGTTGACCAATGTAAGCTATATAAACAAAAGCTCTTCAGCGTCTTCAGCATTTAAGAGCACACGGGGGGCCCAAGACCAACAAGTTTAGAACTGCTGCCCTGAGACAGAGATGGTCTTTTCAAAGAGTCAGCAGCAGACTAGCCCTTGTGCTGACACAGATCCGATAAGGAAGGTTTACTATTTGCCATGCACTGTCCCAATCCTGGCAGTTGAACTTTAAGGTGGGAACTGCCATTACCCCCAATTTACAGGTGAAAAAACTGAGACAATCAAAACTAGGCTCATTTGCCCAATTTGCCCCAGGCGACCTAAGTGATGCAGCCGAGAGTTGAAACCAGATGCTCTTTAGGACCTGTGATTCATCTACTGCGGCTTAAAATGCCAGTCACCTCTCAGGACAAACTAATCCTCCTAATTACTGGTAAGTTTTCTGTGTTTTGCAAAACAGAGTAATATTCCTTTGTGGACACTTTTTTAAATTAAAAAGGAAACCATTAACCTTTCTCAGATCTCTGTTCTTAGAGCTTAATAAATTCCTTTAAATTAGCTTTGGGTTTAAAAATTGTGTGTGGGCAAACACATTTGCCAGCTCACTGCACACCTAAAAGGAATGTGTCTCGCATTCTTATAAAGGATGTGTTTGAGTGTAAATTATGGTTCAGTAAAGGTGAAAAAAAGTTTTTAAAGAACCAAAGGCTTACCACCAGAATTTTACTTGATAACCATAAAAAAGAAAGCTTTTTAAAAACTGGTAATGAAAATCAGCTTTGGATAAAAATTTCTTGCTTGTAGATTTTTTTTTAATGTTCTTGTGACAAATCCGATCTAACCTTTTACTGAATTTCTATTTGTACCATATTATTTGACTCTGGAATTGAGCTTTTAATCTGTTGACCTTTTATATACTTTATATTTACTTTTTAAAAAACTTTATTTTTTTTTTTTACTCAGGAGATAAACTTCAGCAAGAACACTTCCATATGCGATAAAAAATTGAGCCCTGAGGAACAAACTGTACACACAGAAGAGCTTTTTCATTCTGGCAGACAACAAAGATGCCGGGGTTTTGTTTTTCTTGCATATCACTTGTAAATGCTGCTATACAGACGCATATAAATGAGCTCTCTGCTCTGCTACTTTCCAAACAAAATTATGAAAATAACCACCATTACCTACTGCTTACTATGTGCATTTAGGTAGTTCAACCAAAGTCTCCACAGAAAAGAGGGGACAATTAAATCGTGTGGGTGATTCTTCCTGCTCTTCCATGTGGAGAACAGGGCACGATGTTACCTTGACCGATTACAAGTTTCTGTGGGCTTTGCATTGGATGAGCGTTTGGACTTCAGGGTTTACAGAAGTAATTTTATTTATATGCGGTTCTCACTTTCCCTCCACAGGAGCTACAACTCCATCACATCTGCACCTTCCCCAGGACGGCTGCTACTCTTAGTTCACACTTAGAGAAACAGAGGCTTGGGGGTTAAATTAAATAACACTCCCAAGACCACAAGCTATTAAAACTACAAAACCTAAGCAATCTGACTCCAGCGCTCCCCTCAAAACCACTGTAATTCCACCAACCAGGGAAATACAGGGCCCAAAATGGTCATTACCTAAAGGATACAGAAACACATGGATTCTTGGGGCTTTCAGACAAATCTGGCCATTTTACAGATAAGGAAACTGAGGTCCAGGAAGGTAAAGTTGACTTGCCTGAACTCCCGCAGCAGGGTCCAGATACCCTCCAGCACGTCCAGGTATATCACACTTCTTCCTGTGCAAACCCCACCCCCCTCCCTCCCCTGTCCCACCCTACTCCTACCCGGCACCAGCCCAGCCCCACCCCATTCCACCCTAGCTCATTCCTTTCTCTTCCCCAAAGAGGTAAGAGGAGGTGTGAGTAGGTAATACCCTATTTCTTTTTTCCTCTAAAGCTTGCAGAGAAAATGTAGCTCCCCGGAGAAGCGCTGCACCCTCACAGCTCAGGTGGGTCTGGACCAGCAGAGAAGGGGGCAGCGGCTGAAGAGGGAGGCTTAATCATACTTAAGTAGACAATTAGTTGATGGGGTTCAGGTGCACCAGTCTTTTCAGAGATGGCTCCCTGGAGATACAAGGCCAAGCAGAGCTGGCGATTACCAGGTGCGTTCATAGAATAAGGTGCAGAAAGTGAGAGCTAATCGAGGGGCTCTGCCCAGCTGGCCTTCCCTGGCCCCACCATTATTAGAAGGAATCTGAAAAGGCGTGAAACCAAGGAGGCAAACCCTCTTCGGCTACACAGGCTCCCCTGGCTTGAGGTTGGAAGGGGAGGAAACAGGACATCCAGAAACATCTAGCCAGCATCTTTGACACCCAGGAAGGGCTCTGGAGCCAAGCAATGGATGAATGGACACAGGTAGCTTCTGCAGGCGATTCAAAGCCTCGCCTTCACCAAGGCCTGCTTTCCTCCCCCACCACCCCCATCTCCTTATTTCAAGCAGAGGGGGTCTCAAGCTCAGGTGTGGCCTCTGTCCCTTACATTTTAGAAGGAGTGAGCCAGCGCTCTGAGCAGGGTTAAGGGAGGTCCAGACAGTGCTGGCAAGTCTCTGGCACCTAGAACAGACAGCCCCCCTGCCAGCCTCTCCCCGGACTTCACACCGGCTCACCAAGGACCCCCATCCTTCATAAAGCAAGCCCGACAAGCATGAAGGGAGCCACACAGGCAGGCCTCTGTAAGACTAGCATCTCCCCCGGCCTGGCTCCTCGCCTCTCCTGCCTGCCCCTCAGTCCCCCTGCTCGTGCTGACCCCGCCGCCCAGGCTACGCCCCTGGCTCCAGGGAGCGCCAGCCATCTTGGTTTCTCCCCCAGTGGCCAGGAGGCCCCGTGGGGCATGAGGGAGCCACAGGGAATTGCCCAGTGGCAGGCAGGTCCCACGACTGTGACTTGCCAAGGAACCTCCCACCACCAAGGGCAGCAGGAGCGCCTGGGGGCACCAGGGTGGGCCTCAGGCCTCCCGTCAACCACGCCTCAGGAGTTCCTAAGTCCAGGGGCTCTAGTGGATCACGTGTCTGGAAGGGAAGGTGAATGGGCAGTGGTTCCAGCCACCAGGAGGCCCGCGGGCGGCGGGGAGAGGGCTGGCGGGCTGGGGGCATCAAGGGAGCTGTCTCTTATACACATCTAGATGTGTATAAGAGACAGTCTACATAGAGAAGCATGGGTTATAAAATGCAACACGTGAGCACCTGGGGTATAAGAACAGTTGGTTCCACTTACTCTGATGCTTTGTCACTTACCTCCACCCCATAAAAGCAGGGCTTGGTTGACGCTAGCTACCATCTGGTGACATATGTAGTGACCTGTCTTTACTAACATATTTTTCCCAGCTGCTCTTTTCTTCCTCTAGGGTTGGTAATGCACACACATGTCACAGTCCTGCCTTTTCTTCTCTATTTCATCACGTACAATCCAATTACTTCCAAATCAGGCTAGTTCTTTCTTTTTTCATGTACATACATACTCAAACCCAATTTAACTGATGCTCTTACTTGCACCTCTTAAGTCTCTTCTATTTAATCTTAAAGTCTTCACACAAGTCATTTCTCTCTTAGACTTATTCTCTCTGTAAGATAGATAAATCATGCTGATAGTAACTGATCACCAACAGATACAGCCTTGTAATTCTGGATCAAGGAATTGGAATCAAATCCCACACAGAAATCAATCTCTATCATCTTCTAAAGCATCTTAGAGAATTTCCTGAGAATTTCCACACGCATTTGGTAGATAAATCTCTGTATTAGACAGGGTGATGTAAAGAAAGATATACAAAAGAAATAATTCCTACCTTTCCAGAAAATTGATAGTCTAGTAGAAGAAATATTTACATGAGTCATTACAACTCAAATGATTTATAAAAGCCTTTGAAAATAGACAAATAAATTATAACAGTATTTCAAATAGGAGAAAGAGTAGAACCAGCTGGGAGTTAGGCAAACTTTTCTGTAACAGTATTAACCTTTACCGTAAGGGATTGGAATGGTTAATGGCTGTTATATAGCTGGAGAAAAGAAAAGGGAAAGATGAGAACTTACATAGGCAATCTGTGCTTTTAAATATATTTAATCATACAGCTCATCTAGTTTTAAGGAATCACAAATGTACTCCAACAAATACACACAATTCAATAGGCATTCCTTCTACAGGTTTACATTTTTGTTGACGTTTTGGTTAAAATTACATGAGAAACACTTTAAGATTCAAATCCTCGTGGAGGTGTTTCGTTGAAACTAACCTTCGGTGTTAAAAAGTTGCTTTATTTCTTAAAAATAAACTGCCTCTGATTTCTTGCCTAGTTTTAACTCCATATAATTGAGTCCCATAAAAACGAGGGTGTAGGCGCCTAAGCAAACCAGATACTTCTTGAGTGTCTGGAAACCCACACCCACCCTAGTTACTCCAGCTCTAGAGATTTTACAAGACAAGGTTTGGAGACAGACATACCTAGAGTGTCTTTGTGTTTGTTTTGAAATTCTGGACAACTCAAAGAAAGTATTCTAGGACCCTGCTTATTCAAACAATGGGTTTCCTTTGAAATAAGATCATGTGCCTCCCTTAAAGACAGAGTAGTCACCTTTGACACTAAGAACAGAAGGTAAAACAACAAAGGATGTGGGGAACCAACCTCAGTGCTGGAATTTTAGAAAACTGATTTGCATTAACTCTTCTTTATAGGCACCTGGCCTAGTTGGGAGGCTGCAAATGGCAGGCTAGATCAATCATCCTGAAGCCTGATGTGAAAGTTTTGATGTGACCAAGAGAAAGGTGTAAGGGGGGTGGGTGGGGGGCGTAGGAACTATGAAGAGCTGCCACAGAAGAAGCAAGAATATTTAAGGTTGAACTGCTCTTCAAAGACAGAAGTAGTAAAAACATCTTTTTTTTTTTTTTTTTGGCATGCTTGTCACCCTCCTCCTACTCCTGGTGCCTGTAGTAGGCACTGGTAATCGATCACTGCATTCTTCCCCAAGGAGCCCAATCACAGCTTCAGTTTATTCCGGACGCAGCAGGCCAGGGAGCTGCCTTGAGTCGGTCTCTCTTAGCCCTCAGGCTGAAATCTGTTAGCCAGCTCTGGCTGCAACGGCTCCTATGATAGACTCTCATTTTACAGCTGCCAGCTCCCTCTAGGTGGTCTCTAAAGTGGAGGTGGTACCTGCTCCCCAGGAGATGTGCAAGGTTGGGTAGAGGAAAATAACATAACTCTTGCTTATACTTACTCTTTTAAAAATAAGAAAGACTTTAAGCTTTTATTAACGATTACCAACTGGATCGCTGTGTGTATACTGGACAAACGATTGGGGTCAGGTCTCTGTGTTTGGAACTAGTGGAGCGTGGGTGGAATGCTGGGTCATCCCTGCCATAGGTAACGTGCTGTCCTCTCTACCACGTTCCTTTGCTTCACAGACAGCTAGACAAGAACCAGATTGGCTGCATTGAGGAAGGAGCTTTCCGGGCTCTGCGGGGGTTAGAGGTGCTGTAAGTAAAGCCTGGGAAGGGCGGCAAAGGCAGGAGAGCCAAGCTGGCACAGGCATCAGGGACCCAGCAGCTGCGCGAAAGGCGGGGGTACCTGGGAGGCGGGCTCCAGGCCAGGACTTGCTGCCGAGGACAGCAGGGCTCGTGCTCGTGGGATCCTGCCTGTGGCAGCGTGACCCAGGCTTAAACTGCTTGTGATGAAGCCCCAGCGTGGGTGGCCGTGTCTCTCCAGAGTTTCTAACACACGAGGCCGGAATGCCTCCTCTTCCTCCCTCTGTGTGTGTGAGCCCACGCTTTCTTCCAAGCCAGCCAGAGCCTGCACCCATCCTCCCCACCGGCTCCCCGCCCCCTTCCCTACCAGCCTCAGAGTTTATGGCACAGCTGCGTCTTTGTCACTGTCCCAGCTCAGGGTTTTCCTCTGAGGGTGGCTCTCTGCCATAACCCCCGGGGTCCAGCCCAGCGCTGGTCCCTTGAGGGTGAACCGTGAGCGCAATATGAGAGAGAAGCCAGGTCCCTCCCTTCCCGCACAGCTTCCTGCTGGGCCGATGCTTAGTGACCTTGGTTCCCCCCTCCCCCACTCAGGACCCTGAACAACAACAACATCACCACCATCCCGGTGTCCAGCTTCAACCACATGCCCAAGCTGCGGACCTTGTGAGTCAGCCCGGGGCGCCGGAGAGCACAGTGCCCAGCTGGGAAGGTGTTGGGGCTCGGGGTGGGGGTGGGGAGAGCTCGGCCTCCCTTGCGACCCCAGAGGTCACCCCAGGGCTGGGGCTGAGTGGAGCTGGGGGGGGGAAGTGATCTAAAAGGGAAGGACGTTGAATGTCTTTTATGTTTGATGTTTCCTTTGGACAGCAGATAATTTGTTTTTGGGTTTGAAGGTGAGTTAAGTGATATGAGGGGAGGGTGTCTGTGAGCTCAGTGAGTGTGTCCTCACGGGGCACACTCCATGTGGCAGCCCCCAGTGCTGGGAGAGGAGGGAGGCATCCCCCTGCTCAAATAATCTCCAAGTTGGGGCCTGAGCTGCGAAGCTGACTGGGTGTAGGCTGTGGCCCGGCCGAGTGGAGTGCCAGGGGCTCGCCCCCCTACCCCTGCTGAGTGGAAGGGCTCCGCCCCAGTGTTTCCGGGGGCTGGGGACCCGGGCTGGCTGTGAGCCTCCCTGTGCTCGCCCATCCCCTGCAGCCGCCTGCACTCCAACCACCTGCTCTGTGACTGCCACCTGGCCTGGCTCTCCCAGTGGCTGAGGCAGCGGCCAACCATCGGGCTCTTCACCCAGTGCTCGGGCCCCGCTGGCCTGCGCGGCCTCAACGTGGCCGAGGTCCAGAAGAGTGAGTTCAGCTGCTCAGGTGGGTGCCGGCCCTGCTGGGGCTCTCAGATCCCCATCTCCTGCCTCCTGCCCGCCTCCTGTTCCCGCCCAGGGCCTCCTGTTACCATGCATTCACATCTGGGCCACCCAAGACCCCCTGTCCTCATCCGTGGATGCCTCTTGGACCACACGCCATCTGCTACGCTCACCCGCTCTCTCCTGTCCAGACTCACTGCCTCCTGTCCTCGGTCACCTCCTTCTCCTGCCTCAGCCACTACCTGCTGCTCGCAAGCATTGCCTCTGTCTCCCCGCATCGCCTCCTGCCTGCGCTGCGTTGCCCCGCCGGTCCCCACCACCAGGCCTTTGCTGTTGCCTGCCCCTTGTCCCTCTGCCCCATCCCTTCTGCCCAATGCCTCGCTTTTGCTTCTGCCCAATGCTGCCAGCCCTTTCCTCCCTCCCCTCCCCTCCAGCACATCAACTCCCACCCCTCACTTCTTCCACTCCTTGCCCCCTCCTATTCCTGCCTCTCTCTTCCCTCATTGTGCTACTTTGAAAAGTCATTGAATTGGGCCTCAAGCCTTGGTTTGAGGCGAGATAGACTCCAGAGCCTGTACCTCCATCTTCCCCGGGGGGTCCTGTGAGGGCCTCCTTTCCGGCCACCCCACTTCCTGTCTGGTCCTTCCAGTCTCCACATTGCAACCAGAAAAACCTAAAGGGACGGACAAATCTGGACTGGTTACTGTTGCTTCGTCCTAACCCAGCCTCCCGGTGCTCCTGGTAGAGTCCAAGCTGACCTCCGGCTCCTCGAGGCTGGGCCAGGCCATCTCTGCCTCCTCCATCTGGTGGCCTCCTCACTCTTCCGTCCCTGTGGGCTCATCTCCGCCCTTCCCGGGGGCAGGTGCCTCCCACCTTGGCCTCCTAGGAGGCTGCTCCCCTGCTGGGTACACCCTCCCCGCCCTGCTGCCCCGCCTGGTCCTCACCCTGCAGAGCCCCAGATGGGACTTCCCGTGGACTGGTTGCACATGGGCGCATGTGCCATATTCTCTGGTCATTTCTTAGCACTTTGCTCACACTCGACACAGAGATAGATGCTCAGGGAATGTTCGCTGAGTAAGTGACCAGCTCACAGATTCATGACAGAGGATCAGATGCTGCCCATTTCTCCCGAGCTTGTGGACCCGAGCCCACCAGTCACACAGAGGCTGGCGTCCTCTCCTCAGCATGAAGCTGGGGATGGGGTGGGGTGGCTGTCTCCTCCCCAGCGCCGGTGCCCCTGTGCTCAGGGCCGCTGTGTATGTGAGACACGACCCTGCAGCTCCGGGCTGGGGATGTGCGTGTGTTATGCAAAACACAGGGCCGAGAAGAGCCAAGCAGTTTCTTTCATGATATCCCAAAGTTGGAGATCACCCGCATGTCCACCAGCAAGAGACTGGATTAGCCAGTGATGACAGAGCCATATAATAGACTACGACTCAGCAATGAAAAAAAAACAACTGTGTACTCATACAATACAATGGGCGAATCTCGAAAATTTTACCTCGAGTGAAAAGAAACCAGATATAAGAGAGCCTGCGGTCTGGTTTTGCTCAGGTCCACAGACAAGCAGAACAGATCTTTGGTGAGAGATCTCAGAACACTGGCTACCTCGGGGAAGGAGGATGAGGGAAACTTCTTGAGTGATAGGACTGTCTCTTATACACATCTAGATGTGTATAAGAGACAGGGTGGGGGTGGGGAGAAGGAGAACTTGAAACAATGCCTCCCCTCCCCTCTCCACTCACACACACACTTAAACACACAAACACACACGTACCCACAGCATCCTCAGAGTCACTCTTTGACCCCTTGGGCCCTTTGGTGTCCCAAGGCCACCCCCTCACTCCCCTGGGGCCTCCAAACTGCATGAGGCACCCACTCTTACTAATTTAGAGGAAACTTCCTAGTTTTACTGACCTCGAGGGTGGCCCAGAGCCCAGGGGGCGTCCACTTCTCTCTCCACCTTCCAGCTTGGGACATTTAAGTCACCCTGAGGGCAGCGTCCCCAGCTGAGCGCCACGCTCACTCCAGAACTGGTGTCATATCCGTGGTGGACCATTGAGCATGGACTGTCTTCAGCCAACTGGCCGGTGGAGAAGCGGCTTAAGCCACTCCCCCCCAGGAAATCGCCCACCCTCAAGGGCTCTGGTCCCAAGATGAAAGAAGTGCAAATTCGGGGGTCACTTCCAATGGTAAAGTGATAGCAGCTATTGTGTCAGCCTCTCTACCCAGCTGGGGGTGTTAAAGCACCCTGACCTAGCTCTGAAACAGACCCCGAACTGCCCAGGGAAAACTTGAAAGAAAGTTGAAAGATTTCCAGAGGGTTTGGGGGGAGGGGAGGGGAGGAGAAGGTTTAGATAGAAAGACCTCAGGAAAAGAAGAATCTGCGGCCAGGCTAAGAGGGGGAGGGGGGCGAGAGTGAAGCTGAGCCTTGGGGAAACTGGCCTTGGTTGACTGATTAGAGAACTTGGGGTTCCCTGAACCCCCAGGATGCATCTCTTCCATGAGGCAGCTCCCCCATCTCTGGCCCCGCGAGACGGGGGAGGCTGGAGAACTTACTGTCCCCACTTCGGTGCAGGCCCCCTTCCCTTCCAGAAAGGCCTCCATCCCCACCTCACTCTGAGCATCCCCCTGCCTTGAGGCTCAACACCTTTCAGTCCCAAAATGTGCCTGTGCCAAAGATGCTTCCGTCCAGGGTCAGGGCGCCTATCCCAGGATAGACCTGGCTTTCTGAGCCCCGCAGGCAGGTAGGAGCGAGTGGTACCTGGAGCTTCCGTCCCTCCCCGCAGCTCACCTCAGCCCAGAGGCCTCAGATAATCCCGGAGGAGCTAGTCCTATCCGCCCGTCCAGTTTCCCCGCTGGTGGGGGAGGTGAGGGCGGCCAGATTGCAGCCTTTAGTGGTAGCTCCCCCCAGGGGCTTTCCTGCCCGGCCTTAACCCTTTGGAGTGCTGGGGCCAGCAGCTTCTCCCAGGCTTCCGTTCCACCCACCTCTCTTTATCGCCCTACCCCCGCTACCACTGTAAAATGCCCTCCAGGGTCGGTTATGCCCCAGCTCCCCTATTAACATTTTCTCCTCTGCCAATCATGAACCCTACACTTATCACCTAAGTCAAACATCCTTTATCAAATGTCCATCCTCAGGAAGGCTGGATGCAGGGGCCGCAGAAGTGAACTCAGGTCCTGTCCCGGGATCTTAATCACCCCAGCCCCACCCACCATGATGGCAATCGCCTGAGGCTGTGGTGTAGACGCTCCTGGACTTGGATTTGAATGCCAACCCTGCCCCTATACTACAGTAGCTGTTGAGTAGCCCAGTCGTGTCCAACTCTTTTGCCATCCCACGGATTGGGATTTTTCCAGGCAAGAATACTGGAGTAGGTTGCCATTTCCTTTCTCCAGGGGGTCTTCCCACATGGCTTTAGACAAGTTGTTGTAAACCTCAGAGCCCTGATTCAGTGGTTATTGGGACAACATTTACCCCCAAAGTTGTTAGGTATACTCAGCAAGATAAATTGAAAGCTTTTAAGACTGTGCTTGGCACAAAGCAAGTATATTCGAGTTCTCAGCCTCTCCAGTGGCTTAACATCAATGCAATATTTTAAAACTTTCAGAGAGCAGTGGTGATTTTGCAGAAGGAGATGGAATTACGAGATACTTTTTCTTTCTGCATAACTTTGTGTCGTTTGACATTTTATAAGGAGTCTGCAGTCCTTGCTATTATTTAAAAAGGCAATGAAGATAATTTAAAATTCTCTAAAAGGCCAATAGAATCTTTAAAAGTATTTTTTAAAAAGAAACCATAGTGATTCAAAGGTTTGCTGGTGCTTCCACTACCAAAGTAAGTAAGAGTCTTTATAGACTAATTGGGAAAATGTAGAATAATTGGGGGAATCTTAAAAGTAAAGTAGTAGGAAGAAAAAATTACCTATAATCTCATTATCTGAAGACAGCTATTGTGAACATCTTGGTACATTTCTTTCTAATCTAGTTTCTTTTCTTAGACCTACACAAATTAAACTCTGTCTTTACAAAAGACCCTAATAGTACAGAACAAAAAAAAAACAGTAAGTTCTCCCTTTCGTCCATAACACACTCTCCTCACTATACGAACTAAAAGAACTGCCAGTTCTTTTCCTGCACATTTTCAGCTTTTTCTATGAATATATACTTGTCTATTTTTTTAGCCTCTCTGTGCATAGTTTTATTCTACATTAAATATTTTAAGCTACTTTTGACTGATATATATTATACATGTACATAATGTATATTATATACATATATAACATCTAAAGAATAATACAGTAGTCCCTCCTTATCAACACTTTTGCTTTTTTCGATTTCAGTTGTGTTGTTCTTAGTCCTCAGACTCTTTGCGACCATGTGGACTGTAGCCCGCCAGGCTTCGCTGTCCATGGGGATTCTCCAGGCAGAAATACTGGAGTGTGTTGCCATGCCTTCCTCCAGGGGATCTTCCCAACCCAGGGATCGAACCCAGGTCTCCCGAATTTGCAGGTGGATTCTTTACTGTCTGAGCCACCTGAGGTCAACTGCAGTGCAAAAATACTACATGAGAACTTCTAGAAGCAAGCATTCATGAGTAGCATGATGAAATCGCTCATCACCCCTCTGTTGGTGCTGCTCTGTCTCACCTAGGAGGTGAGTGACTCATTCCTCTGATCAGCATATCCACAATGTATACTTTACCCGCCTAGATAGTATCGGGAAAACAGTTTACAGAGGGTTAGGTCCCCTCCATGGTTTCAGGCATCCACTGGGGATCTTGGAATGGGGTTAGGGGTGAGTGTTGACATGGGTTGGGGGGGGGACTACTGTATCACTGTATATTATTTAAAATGCTTGTAAATATTGATTCAGGAATTTACTAAAAGACTCAAGATTCAAATTGCAGCCTTGTCCTTTATCTACAGTTTCTGTTTCTAGAAGCAGCCAATATCATCATTTCTAGGGTATCATTCCAGAAATATGTATAAAGAAGCAAATCTCTCAGCACTTTTGTCCTTTCTTTTTGTCCTTTTCTTTTGTCCTTTCATAAATGTAGTATGCTAAATACTCTTATGCCCTGGTTTTTCTCACTTTAATTTTTTACCCAGAGCCACCACTGTTCAATAAAATATAAAGACAGGCACACATTCCTTTTATACTTTCTAGTAGCCACATTTGAAAAGTTAAAAGGAACTGTGCTGTCTTGTCTAACTCTTTGCGACCCCATGGACTGTAGCCGGCCAGGCTCCTCTACCGTGGGGATTTTCCAAGCAAGAATACTGGAATGGGTTGCCATGCCCTCCTCCAGGGGATCTTCCCAACCCAGGTCTCCCGCATTGAAGTGGATTCTTTACTTACCGTCTGAGCCACCAGGGAAGCCCTTAAAAGGGACAAGTGAGGGACTTACCTGGTGGAGCAGTGGTTAAGATCTTGCCTTCCAATGCAGGGGGTTATGGGTTCGATCTCTGGTCAGGCTTTCACATGCCATGTAGCTGAAAAACCAAAACCTAAACAGAAGCAACATTGTAACAAATTCAATAAAAACTTTTTTTAAAAAGGAATAAGTGAAATTAATATTAACAATAAATTTTATTTAAACCAGCATATCTGAGATGCTGGAGTGTGTTGTCAATTTTCATTTTGACAGGAAATCAATGTGAAAAAATATTGAGATATGTCATTCATTTTTTAAATAACAAGTCTCCCAAATCCAGTGTGTATTTTCCATTTAAAGCATATCTCAATTAGAACTAGATACATTTCACGAGTTCTATAGACTCATGTGGACTTTGGGAAATATATTAGCACATATCTAGATGTAGCATGAACTCCATTTTGTAAATAAACATTATATACTATCCAGTCCTCTACTGATGAATTGTAAGATCATCTTCTTTTGCTCTTCAACCATGCTACAATGGTAACCTTGCTAAGTCATTTCAGTCGTGTCCGACTCTGTGCGACCCCATAGACAGCAGCCCACCAGGCTCCCCTGTCCCTGGGATTCTCCAGGCAAGAACACTGGAGTGGGTTGCCATTTCCTTCTCCAATGCATGAAAGTGAAAAAGGAAAGTGAAGTTGCTCAGTCGTGTCCAACTCCTAGGGACCCCACAGACTGCAGCCTTACCAGGCTCCTCCATCCATGGGATTTTCCAGGCAAGAGTACTGGAGTGGGTTGCCATTGCCTTCTCCAATGGTAACCTTACACATACATAACTTTGCATATATGTAACTATACCTTCAAAATATACATGTAGAGTAACTTAGATAGATTTTGCCAAATTTCTCTTTGGAGAAGTAACACCAGCTTATTTCTTCCAAAACAAAAGAGTATATTCTCCCTCCCCTTAAGCATAGTGTGTTATCGCATTTTTTTATCTTTGCCAATCTAATAAGTGAAAAATTAGTCCATCGGTATGGTTTTAATTTACTTTTTTTTCTTTATTATGAGTAAAAGAGAACATTTTTCATATATTTAAGAGCCATTTATGTTTCCTTTGCCCATTTTGCTATTTGGTTATAGACTTTTTCTTACTGATTAAAGAGAGTTTTGTATAAAGACAGTTCTTAGCCTATGATAGAAATATTTTTTTCTGAGTTTGTGGTTCATAGTTGGACTTGGCTTAGGGTGGTTTTTTTATCCTGAAGAAATCTGTTTATTTTTACATATATTGAATGTGTCTTGTCTTTAATGGATTCTGGATAAGGTACATTTTAATTTACCTTTATTTAAACCATGAAGGTGAGGTGCCACAAAATTAAGGGCCTGGTCATAAGTTATCCAAACACCAAAAATTCCAGATTCCCAGCAGTAATTAAACAAACTCCTCCAAGTAGACATCTTGAGTTAATATGTACCTTGCTTTGAACAAAATTTAGAGTTAGGAAACAGATGAGTTCAAGGCAATCCTTCACGTATAAATGAACACACAATAGAAAAGCTTCCTTTACATAATGAGCTAAGTAATTACCTGTATTTAAATGTACAGCTTTCCAAGGGTTGTATAAGTGGGGGTTCACCTGTTTTGGCATCAGCTACAAAAAACAAGTCCTGTATTGAGTGAAGTAATATTGATTGAGCACTCGTGTAGTGAAAAGCCTGAGCTTTGGGGTATAATGGCCGAGTTGAATTTCCATGCCCTTGAACAAGTCTTCTCACATCTTCAAGCCTAATTCCTCACTTAAAGAATGAAAATAATACCACAGAGTTTGCTCTGAGGATTAAATGAAAAACTGCTTATGAAGTTCTTAGCACAGATCTCATGATAAAATGCTCTGAACATAATGCTGCTTTAGATTTAGCTCTCTTCCCTCCTCATTCTCCTTCTATGGAGATTTAGAGAATTCATCTGTCTGCCATTTAATTAATTCAGCCACTCAATGCCTTATTAAATAATTTACATAGTAGACCCTCATTCATTCTATTACTTACTCACACATTCATTCATGCACTATCATTCATTCAACATGTATTTGAGCTCCTCGCATGGGCCAGGTCCTGGGCTACCTCTGAGGACACGGTGGTGTCTACGGACCTGACTCAGGAGTCTGAGGGTGGAGATGCAAAAGCTTCTCATTCATCTCACAGGAACAAACACCTGTTTGCACTATCTACTGTGGCTCTGGATCCAATGGCTGCTAGTTTTAGTTCCATGACATCATAAACTTCCTTTCTTTGTTCCTTTCTGTCTTTTCTTCTTCCCCTCCTCTTCCATTCTTCTCTTTCACCCTCTCTTTGCCCAGGACTCTACCCACGTCTCAGGCCCTTACTACTCCTACCAGAGTCCCTTGGTGATTACCAAGACAGATGACCACTCATGACTCTGGAGTCAGACCAACCTGAGATGAATCTCAGCTCCTCTACTTCCTAGTTAGGGACAAATCTGACCCTCCGATTCCCTCCTCTGTAAAACAGAGATAATAACATCGACTTTGTTCAAATGATTGAATTAAACAGTGACGTCACCCCTTGGCAGCCAAGAAAGCTTTACCAACCAGAGAGATATGATGATCAATCAGTGGAGCCTCTACATAGGCATTATTTTCAGTACCGTGTAAGTGTTAGTTGCTCAGTCATGCCCGACTCTTTGGGACTCCATGGACTGCAGCTCACCAGGCTTCTCTGTCCATGAGATTTTCCAGGCAAGGATACTGGAGTGGGTTGCCATTTCCTTCTCCAGGGGCTCTTCCCAACCCAGGGACTGAACCCAGGTCTCCTGCACTGCAGGCAGATTCTTTACCCACTGAGCTAGACTGTGAAGACATGCAAAGAGCTAATGTGCCTTCCGGTCAGAAGCCATAGCCCCGGGGGAGGTTCACAGTAAGTGCTCAGTAAGAAGAAATGCTATTAGCAGCTTTTCGCAAGGAAAGCCCCTCACTCCTGGGCACCAGCATTTCTCAGAAACCTGGCTTTAGGGCTAATGTTAGCTTATGTGGTTTTATTTGCAACTCCAATCTAGCACTCGGAGAAGGCAATGGCACCCCACTCCAGTACTCTTGCCTGGAAAATCCCATTGAGGAGCCTGGTAGGCTGCAGTCCATGGGGTCGCTGAGGGTTGGACACGACTGAGCGACTTCACTTTCCCTTTTCACTTTCATGCATTGGAGAAGGAAATGGCAACCCACTCCAGTGTTCTTGCCTGGAGAATCCCAGGGACGGGGAAGCCTGGTGGGCTGCTGTCTATGGGGTCGCACAGAGTCAAACACCATTGAAGTGACTTAGCAATAGCAAAATCTAGCCTTCTTTTTTTCCCCTTTTTTGGCCTGGCTGGGAGGTTTGAGGGACCTTAGCAACCAGGGATCAAACCTCATCCTTCAGCAGTGAAATAGTGGATCACAATAAACTGTGGAAAATTCTGAAAAAGATGAGAATACCAGACCACCTAACCTGCCTCTTGAGAAATCTGTATGCAGGCTGGGAAGCAACAGTTAGAACTGGACATGGAACAACAGACTGGTTCCAAATAGGAAAAGGAGTACGTCAAGGCTGTATATTGTCACCCTGCTTATTTAACTTAAATGCAGAGTACATCATGAGAAAAGCTGGAC